>JBCNJP010000010.1:25100478-25138357 GCA_039602395.1 Deinandra increscens subsp. villosa | reverse complement strand
TCGAGACTCGAAATTGTGTGTGATGTTTGTGATATGTTTCAAAGCTACTAGACTTATCTAATACCTTAATTGACATACTACAGATATATACGTGATTCCCGGTTCATTGCTTTTATCGGTTTTCATTGTGGGATTCACCCGACGGGTCAGATTGTCACAAATGATCACCACATACAACTACGACTACAATCCTAGGTAAAAAAAAATAGAGAAATGTTGCAATAGAAAATTATAGTGCAATGATCATCGAAAGTATCATAAAATTCATACCTACAAACTATTAAAAAAAAGTGTAAATATCAATACTAAATCTAATACCTCATATAAAAAAGAGTGTTAATGTTAAAACTAAATCTAATCTATATCTATCTATATCTTTAATCCTAATAAAGCACTAAAATGAGTGTCACATGTCAAAACCACATTCAAACATCAATTTATTAGATTATCAATTAAGTATAATTACCAATTTTATCAAAACTAAATTACCATTTAAAAAAGTTGACAAACTTAATGTGAATTTAATAAATTTACTCAATAATTTGATTATTTTAAGAAAACTAATCAACAATTTGTCAAACATAATAAGTTTGATTATTTTAGCCGCTGTTTTTTTTATATGTATCTAAAATTATAAACTCAACCCGTGTAATCTATATCTTCTATATATATAATAAAAGAAAAGTTTTTTGCACCACAATTTGTCATGTGGCACCACCACATTCATCCTTAACAATTTTTCCCGCCAATAAACATTCACAAGCGGATCTTCTAATTTTGGATATATATATCCACTATTTATTTATTGTAGCGGATCTTCTAATTTTGAATATATATATCCACTATTTATTTATTGTAGCGGATCTTCTAATTTTGGATATATAATCCACTATTTATTTATTGTCTTTTAAATTATTTAATAACCAATTATTTAATTACTTAATTTAATATATTATATAGTTTATTAAGTTACATCTATCTATATCTATCTATACTCTATACTATATAATAAACTAAAAGTTTGGTCATAGTTTAATTAATAAAAAAAAACTTGACATCAC
This sequence comes from Deinandra increscens subsp. villosa, assembly GCA_039602395.1. Taxonomy (NCBI): domain Eukaryota; kingdom Viridiplantae; phylum Streptophyta; class Magnoliopsida; order Asterales; family Asteraceae; genus Deinandra; species Deinandra increscens. Next base: position 25,137,296 of record JBCNJP010000010.1, on the reverse strand, counting down.
CACAAAATTTTAAATTAACCCGTGTAACACACGGGGATACAAAACTAGTATCTATATATCTATATATCTATATATATATATATATATATATATATAATAAAAGAAAAGTTTTTGGCACCACAATTTGCCATGTGGCACCACCATATTCATCCTCAACAATTTTTCCCGCCAATAAACATTCACAAGCGGATCTTCTAATTTTGGATATATATATCCACTATTTATTTATTGTAGCGGATCTTCTAATTTTGAATATATACATCTACTATTTATTTATTGTCTTCTAAATTATTTAATAACCAATTATTTAATTACTTAATTTAATATATTATATAGTTTATTAAGTTACATCTATCTATATCTATCTATACTCTATACTATATAATAAACTAAAAGTTTGGTCATAGTTTAATTAATAAAAAAAAAACTTGACATCATCACAAAATTTTAAATTAACCCGTGTAACACACGGGGATAAAAAACTAGTATATATAATAAAAGAAAAGTTTTTGGCATCACAATTTACCATGTGACACCACTACATTCATCCTCAATAATTTTTCCCGCCAATAAACATTCACAAGCGGATCTTCTAATTTTGGATATATATATATCTCCACTATTTATTTATTGTAGCGGATCTTCAAATTTTGGATATATATATCCACTATTTATTTATCGTCTTCTAAATTATTTAATAACCAATTATTTAAGTACTTAATTTAATATATAATATAGTTTATTAAGTTACATCTATCTATATCTATCTATACTCTATACTATATAATAAACAAAAAGTTTGTTCATAGTTTAACTAATAAAAATAGAAACTTGAAATCACCACAAAATTTTAAATTAACCTGTGTAACACACGGGGATAAAAAACTAGTATATATAATAAAAGAAAAGTTTTTGGCACCACAATTTACCATGTGACACCACTACATTCATCCTCAACTTTTTCCCGCCAATAAACATTCACAAGCGGATCTTCTAATTTTGGATATATATATCTCCACTATTTATTTATTGTAGCGGATCTTCAAATTTTGGATACATTCGGAGACTGAGTCTGCGGTGCATGAGCACGCTCCAAGTTGTTCCAGATGTCTCTAGACGTGAGACCTTTGATATGATGAAAGGATTCTTCCGAAACGGTTGAGATAAGCAGCATACGAACATGCGCATCATTCGCAATCCACGTTTGGTAGTCAGGGTTGGGGCTGGTGGAAGCGGGTACATGTGTATCACCGGAGCCAGTGGCGGGTGTATGTAGTTCGGCTGAAGGGCATGGAATGGTTCCATCTATGTAACCAAACAGATTATTAGTGATGAGGAAAGGGTGAATCATGGTTTTCCAAAAACCATAGTTTGAGGATTTAAGGGTAAAAGAAAACTTATGAGAATTGTGAGATGTCTTCTCTTGAGTTGTGAAGGCGGTGATCGCCATTGAAAGGGAGACGAAGAGTGCAGAGGAGGGTGGGACGGCGAAGAAGAAGAGGGAGGGCTGCTAGGGTTTTTCGAGAGCACTCCCTGGCTCTGTTACCATATTGGACGTAAAGATTGAAATTGTATTCTCAATATTGAATAACCAAGTACAAGGAATATAAATAATATCTCAAGTTACATTGAGCACCCCTTGACTAAATATAAGTTATAACTTTGGTCTAATAAAGTTGATTTATCGAACACTTTTCATCCTAAAAATTCAAAGCATCTAATGATTTTGATAAATAAGAGTCAATGGAATAACTACTATTAGAAAGATTAAAGATACGATTACAAATACAATTTATTGAGAAAGCTTTCCAGATGAAGATCTTTATCACTATTTAAGTTTTGTGTACATGTAGTTTCTGCATATATATATATATATATATATATATATATATAGGGGCGAAACTATAAAAGTTTTTTAGGAGGTGCACAAATTTTTTTTTACGGAGTTACTATTTATAGAAAAAATAAGGATGATGCAAGATTTCAACAAAAAAATATCATAGATGAAAATAAGGATGATCAACAATTTTATTTCGAATGGAGCGATTAAAAAAATCTATATTTCTATATATTGTAATAAAAGGGGTCTATTTAGAATGTATTTGAAAAAAAAAATGGTATAGAATGAAAGTAATTCAAAGATGAAAATGGAAAAATGATCAATAGATTTACAGATTTGTCTGAAACCCATCGTGTGTTACCCCTCATTTACTCTCCTCACTAAAATTAATAAAAAATAAAAGTGGGAAAAATTTGTGTTACCCAGTAAATTTAATCGGTAAAAAAATTGGGGAATTACCCCATTTATACAAAATAAATGAAAAAAAAAGCTAAGGGAAATATTTATACAATATTAAATGGAAAAAAGGTTGGGGAAAATGCTGAGGGAAATATTTATACAACATTAAATGGAGAAAAAGGTTGGGAAAAAAAAGGTTGGGGAAAATGGGGAAGGATGATAGCAGGAATCGAACTAGCGTCTTTTCAAATTTCAACAGAGGGTATTACCACTGGGCTCTAGTGGATGATCTTGTTTTTTTTGTTACCAAACATTTTATTTAATAACTCCTGAAGACAAAAAAAATTCTTTTAAAAACCGTGCACGTAATTCTCACTTTATGTACGAAGTTGAGGGGGTCCCAGGGGACCCCCCTGGGCTTATTACAGGTCCGCCACTGTTATATATATATATATATATATATATATATATATATATATATATATATATATATATATATATATATATATGGAGGTTCAAATGCAAACATGCATTTTGCCTAAGATCAGTGCGAACACGCATAAAAGTACATTTTCTCGGTCATACGATGTAGTTTAATGCTGGTATATGATCAGGAATGTGTGCTAGTATGTATATATGATCAGAAATGGTGCTAGTGTATGATCAAAAGTGGTGCTAACTCATGCACAAAATTTTGTGCTGGTATAATTTTATGATGTGCTGGTATATTTTTCTATGCTGGTATATTTATAACTTAAAAAAACATCAAGGATAGGATCAAGAAACTGCACTGGTACATGTATGCATCTACCTAGCACCATTTATGATAATATACCAGCACTAAAACTTTATCGTGGGACAAAAAAACGGGTTTTTATGCCTGTCCGTACCGTTCGTAGGCAAAATGCCTATCCGCACCGGAACCGCCCCCTATACATATAACTATAACGGGTTAAGCTCAATGGAAAACTAAGTTTTAGTTAAAAAATTGGAAAATCAAAGGAAAACTTATATTAAATGAATGCTATTTAGGTCATTTTGGTGCTTCTTTTATTTTTAAAAAAATTTTGTGTCTATTCATCTAATGGCCACCTAACGACCTTAAAAAAATAAAAAAAATAAAAAAAAAACCTTAAAAAAACCTTAAAAAAACGTTCTTCTGTTTTTTGTTCGTCCGACTATGTTGCATATATGCAACACTATATGTTGTTTACGTTGCATATATGCAACATAGCATGGTGCATATATACAATATATGAAACATACAATGTTGCATATATGCAACATAGTCGGACGGACAAGATGAAAAAAAATAACGTTTTTTTTTTTGCTTTTGCTTTTTTATAAAGTTATTATGTGGATATATGTGAAATTAAAAAAAAGAAAAAAAAAAGAATGTCAAATTACCCAAATAGCCGTCATTTAATATAGTTTTCCTTTGCTTTTCGAGTTTTCCAAATAAAAGTAGTTTTCCAAGGAACCTTACCCTAACTATAACTATATATATATATATAGGGTTAGGTTCAAATGAGAACTTTTGAGAACTAAATCTCAACCACAAATATCAAGGGGGGGGGGGGGGGGATGAAAGTGCGTGAGCGTGCGAATCTTCTACTTAGTCGTAATGAAATCATTGTAAACGTGATGAAATACAAAGAGTAAATACAAAACACTTGTATTAACCACAGAGTACACTTAGAGAATATGACACGGAAGCTTAGACTGTTAATCTCTTGAATACAACACATGACACACATATTTATAGGGCTGATATACGACCGGCCGAACCTCAGGTTCGGCCACACGTTCGGCCATGTCCGAACTCCAGGTTCGGCCTGAGTTCGGACCTCAGCATCCTTGTGTGAATCCGTCTTGTATTCGATACTTCACATGACGATCAAGGACCATGTATCAACAAACCCCCCCCCCCCTCGGCATGTGCAGTATCATCTTCTCTATTTAAACTTGTATCATGTATCTTCAATCAAACTCTTCCTCGATCTTGACGATGAGTTCAACCTTGAATACTTGATATTGCATCGTGTGTAATCTCTTTATCAACAATCTTCAGAAGACTTGAAGTTGTGATGATCTCTTCCCACTTAGAAACCTGCCAACATAAATAATCTTGGTGCAAAATGTCTCTTCGAGACTCCAAGATATATTGATTTTGAAAATTGATATCGTATTCCGTGTTGATCAATCGAAAACAAATTAGAAACAAAATCTTTTTGGCTTTAAGAAATTTTATATCAAAACACACCTAAAATCTTTTTGGTATTTTCTGATAAGAAATGTAAATGCAAAACAGAATCAGACACTATTTTTGTCTTTTGTGAGAAAGATCACAACTTAGAATCATATTGGTCATAACATGTTGAACTACATTTCAATTTCGATTATTGAAGCACATTAACCATGCCGATTGCAGATATAATTTGTCCAACTTTAAACTCTCGCAGAATCATACTCATAACATTTGGATATGTTAAGGTATTGATTAAGCTTGCATTGACCAGTGTACCCCACACTATGAGACATACTCAGATAAGTTTTGCTTATCACATTTTGTGATCTCATTTGTGATTTTAATCACATAATAATTGTAACCATGATATCGTCAGCTGTGTTCCATGCAAAAAGAAATAAGAACGTTAAATCGTCTACCTTAAGGTCGATCTTTCGATACGCAGATAAGGCCTCGGATTTAACAAAATAAGAAAATAAAACAAGTTGAAGTTGTATAACTCAACAACAATCAGGTCGGTACTCTCGTACACACAGAGAAAGTCCGATGAGTTATACGAAACACCAAAGAAAATAAAGCAGAACGTCAAACGAACAACGATCAGGTCGGTCTTTCGACACGCAGAGAAAGTACGATCGTTTGACAAAATAAAGAAAATCAAACAAGTTTAAATCTTTGCAAAATGAACACATGTATACACAGTGACTTCTCATTTTATTTTTCACATATCTTTTTCTTGATATATCATGAAATATGCATCAAGATGTTGTCCACTAGGTCAAGCATCAGATTTAGTGTATATCACATTTGTATACTTTCTGATTTGCTGAGCCTACCTTGCACATCGATCAAATGGTCTTATGGCTTTTTCATTTACTTTATCCATGAGTCAGACACTGTCAGCCAATGTACCATCATTTCCCAATCATGTCGGATACAATTTCTTATTTTTCAATGTTTTTGTCTTTTTCAAATTTCTCCCCCTAAAAATGACAACTCTATTTATAGATTTTCATTTTTACGATTTGAAAAACACCACACTATTTTTGTATTTTTGCAAAAACAAACTCCCCCTCAGAATGAGACGGAGTGAAAAATCAAGAAAAAGTGATCAACCAACACAAATACTCGCAGTTTAGCATTTAATTATAGAACATATATTTCACAATCAACAATTTTCCAATCACCGAAAGGTCTTCTTGAAACACCTGCTTGACACCAAATAAAACATTAGTCGCATTGGGATCGACCCGAATCAACCGCGTCGGGTCGCCCGGTGTCTTCCACAAAGTCCTTGTTGCCCTCGGAAATAACTCTTGGTTTCCAAATTTGTAAAAGTTTTAATTTTTTATAGGAACCTTAATAAGATTCAACCGACGAACTTGATTTAGACCAAGACGATTTACGGGTTGACTTAAGCTTTGGGGACCATGTTTCATCTAAAATTTCACATTTGTTATCCACATATTTTGCAGTTTTGTGGATATATGCAGTCGTCGGACAATCATCAGCTAGATGTCCTGGTTGACGACATAGATAACAAAGTCGTTCTCTAAAATTGGGTGAAAATGTTTTGATTTGTGAGAATCGGATGAATGTTCAGAATGAAAGTTATCAAAGAAACCATCAGAAGAATCATACCTAGGAGATGGACTCCTTGAAGATGAAGATCTTCCAGAATAATACGAAACTTCCTTCTGAGATGGTGATTTCTTTATAACTTTTGCTTTAGGAACCTTCTCAGCCTTCACTGATTTCTTTGCTTGAACCGGTTCTTCCAACACTTTGTAACCTAAACCTTTGTGTTTAAATCCTTGAGGCTTTGAAGAATTGGACGAAGAACCTGAAGCAATTCTTGACTTAGCTTCACTAGTAAATTTGGCTTTGATATCCTTCAGCTTGTTCTTTTCAATCAAAACTTTTTCTTCTTCGGTTGCAGATGAAGAACTCGAAGCAATCTTATCAAACACGTTCTCATTTTCCAGCAATACAGACGTTGAAATAAACTTTGGAGCTTCACCCAAAGGATTCTCCTTCTTTTTAAACTTGGACTTGGTCTTCTTGGGCGGAGTAGCAAACTTTGAATAATCATGCAATTCATTGTTTGGATCAATCTGAGCAGAAGTAACTTCAATCAAATCCACTGGTTGAGGTACCAAGTGAATGCTTTCTTCCTTAGACTTCTCTAAACTCTGATCATGCTTGTATAAGAAGTTAAGCAATGTCAGTGACAAATTGCAGTTCTTCACTTGCCTTTTCAACTCCAAAATCTCCAATTTTAAATCATTAATCTTCTGTTGACCTTCAAACACCTCTTGTTGTGACTTGATGAATTTTGCATTGAGATCATCATATTCGTAAGTTTGTAACTTCCGGATCTCACATTCAGCATATAATTCTTCAAGCACATTTTCTCTCTTTTGCTTGTATATGTCAACATCTTTAGTTAACACTTCATTCTTGTCTCTGTATAGAACATTTTCATCTTGAAGCATAGAGATCTTGTTTTGAAGCTTCTCAACGGTAACAGCTGTTTGTGCAATAAGAGCTGTAGCCTCTTCATATTTTTGTTGAACAGGATAACTCTTCTCAAACAGATTCTCAAAATCTTGAGCTCCGTCTAACGCTTCAGCTTTGGCTTTCTCACACTCTTCAGCCAATTGAGCCTTTTCCTTCAAAACATCCTCATGAATATGAACCAACGCATAATACTTCTTTTGAAAATCTTCCACCTCTTTCTTGAGAACCACAATTTCTTCAGTTGATAATTGACAATCTTTTTCAAAACTTGCAATTTTCTTGAGCAACTTCTCACAGTTATAACATTTAAATTCATCATCTTTTGAATTCTCAGAAGACTTAGGTAATTCTTCTTGAACCAAAGATATACTTGAAGAAGTATCAGATTCTGTTAAAAAGCTTTCATCATCAGCATGTTGAACGGTTAAAGCAATTGAGATCGGGTATTATTCTTTTTAATTTCTAAATCTGCATTCCAGGCAAACCCATCTGAATGCATAAATGTATCAGTGCAATCATGAGCAAGAGTAGCAGATTTCTGCTCAATCTTTTCAGCTTTATCTGATGGATGAAACATTAAATGTGCGTGCTGATCAGTCTTCAATTTACTTTCAGCAGAACTTGGACATTCTCGAGCAAAGTGACCATAAATGGAACACTTATAACACTTCACCTTAGATTTGTCCAAACCAATCTTTCCTTCCTGATTTAGTCTCTTCTTACCAGTTCTATTGAAAAATTTCTTCGTTCTACGAACCAACATAGCATATTGCCAATTAAGATCCATTTCCTCCAAATGATCATAATCAATCTGATCGTAACCTTCATTTGCTAACTCAGCATTACTCACAGCACCAGTGATAACACCAAAGTATGAAGATACCAATGCAGACATCAACGCATTATAATCATCGACAATTTGAATAGACAATGCACTTTGAGTCGAAGAACTAGGAATTGACACAGTACAACCAGCAGATGAATAACTTGGAGTGTCAGATTTACCTGCCAGAAATGCTGTAGGGGGTGCAGAACTAAGAATATTAGACTTTCCAGCATTCAAAGTTGAATCATTGTTGCCATAATACACTGCAGGATTCTGAATTTGCTCAGGAAGTGACTTGTTCACTTTTAACTCCATATCCCTAGCTTGGATTCTTTGAATCAGATCATTAAACGACAACCTTGGATAATCCTTATCATTAGTAATCATCATCACATAATTTTCCCACTTCTCTGGTAGAGCTTCCATAATTTTTTCTTTTCTATCTGCTTCATCTTTTGTAAGATTCACCAATTTCATTTCACTCATTAAATGTGCAAATCTTGCAATCAGATTTGGAATTGATTCATTTTGATAATGCTTAAAGCTATCAAATTCTTTCTTCAACACTTTTTGTCGACTTTTCTTATACTGATCATTGCCTTCACATCTCTTTTCTAGAGCATCCCACAAGCTCTTTGCGGTATAGTTGTTTGAAAATTGATGTAGTAAATCAGTAGGCAAAGCCATTGTTAAAGTGCCATAAGCCTTTTCTCAGCTTGATATGCTTTCTTTTGTTCACCAGAAAGCTTCCATTGAAGAATGGGTTCTCCGTCCTCACCCTTAGGATATGTATATTGTTCAGAATACGAAGACACTTAGAGGACCAGGTCATTAAAATCATACGAAAATAAAACGTACCTAATGGTCGCTAAAATCATACAAAAATTACAATCGACCCGCAGCAACGCGCAAGACATTTGCTCGTACATATAAAAAGGAGACTAACTAGATTTGAACTCGGTCTAGTATGCACGTGCTATACCACTTACCACCAAACCAAAGGAAGATTTTGTGAATTATTTTGGGTAAACAAAAATTTATATAGAAGTTATTATGAATAATTATTTTAGTAACTATCTATATTTTTAATTCTTACCATTATGATGTATTATTATCGTAGCCTAATAAATAGTGGCATTTGTATAGGACGTATATTAAAAAAAACTGCCAATAAAAAAACGAAACTAGCAAGGCGCTAGACGAGTTACAAGACAAACACGAGAAACCGAAATACACGAAGCAAATCAACATTAAGAAAGAAAACAACACACCACATACATAGAACAACAATGAACCACGACACCGACCCGAGCCCCTGGCACGGTAGCCAAGACAACCACCCTGAATTTGAGCTGCCTGCAAGTGATTACAGAGACTTCATTACCAACCTTGGACAATATGACGAAGCATACAATCAGCCCACCCGAACATGCCTCGAATAAAATAAACCCATGAAGACCTTTGATTCCTTGAAGACTAAGTGATAGTTTTGACCCATGAAGACATTTGGCTCCTTACAGTGCACAAACACAAAACTACCTTGCCATATATTAAAATCCCAGATTGAAACCACCTTAGAGCAGACAGACCCCCAAAACCCACCTAATAAAATTCGCTTCAATCCACAGTCTATAAGAGTATCTGCACTTCAGAAAAATTAACATCCTCTTTATCCACAGACTCAAATACTCACAATTGACCAAAATTCCTTCAGAACCGAGAATAGCACCAAGAAATTTAACAATGATGCAGACACAAGTATGCCATCAGACCCGAGACAGAATAAGCTTTGATGCAGTCACAAATTAGTTTGGCCCAACATCACGAGGCTGCACATCCCGGATAGACCCCATCAGACCCAAACAACAAAGGCGCATCACCAAGATAGATTCCCAACACCCCATCCACAGACCCAAACTACTTATAGAGCACCATGATTTTTATATACCACCACTAATAGCACTTCTATTCAGACCACTACTTTTCAGCACCAGTATCCCCCAAAACACCCCTGCCCTGAATCAATAGAACCGTAGCCCCAGACACGAAGGAAAGGACAAAACGAAATGAAACTCCACGAAACGAAATACATCAACCACATCACAAACACCACACATTAACCAAAACACCATAACTTGCCGATATAAAACACGCGCCAAAAACTCGACACAACCATCCTCAAGTGATTGATGTATTCACCCAAACACACACACCCCAAGTGAAATGCCCCACATCCCCCCACCCACAGAACCAATCAAATTGAGAACCAACACATTCAACGGAAAGATGATCTGAACATCGCAGAACACTTCAACTATTCTCCTTTTCACTTCTTTTTTTTTCAACACAATTTGGAAACAAACCTCGCAACCACACACCAAGGAAATCTGAGAACACCATCACCCCTCATACCCCATGTACAACACACCAATACATAACCCAACCATATCCGAAATAACATCACCACCACACCCAGTGGCGGATATATTCATTAAGCAGGGTAGCGTCCGCTACCCCTGAACTCGTACCGCGTAGTGAGAAAAAGAAGATATATTTTTACGTTTTTTGTATTTTGTTACCCTTGAAAAGATTTTTTCGCTACCCCTAGAATTATATTACCCTCCCACTCGAACTTTTTGTGGTTTTTATTTAAATCCTGACATGAAAATATGATCAAAACCTGTTAATTAAATAAAACCCTGCGAAATTTATAAGTAAAATTCCGCAAGGGGCTGCCGCCCCTTGGACCCCGCTTCTCTCAAGGGCACTACCCCCGAACCCCCGTCAACACTCTCATTTGTGCAGTCGAAAAAGAAATATTTTTTAAAGTAAAATAAGAGGATGTAACGGCTCGATTTCAAACTTTTAAAAAAACGAAGAGGAAACACATCTATTAGGTATGTGTTTAATTTTACATTGTATGAACAATGGTAAATTTTTTTTTAACTTTATGAAGTATGGTAAAAAGAAAATTAAACGTTACCTCTGAACAATTTTCCTGGATCCGCCCGTGACCACACCCCCAATGACTGAAGATATGAGATATTACCCTCTACATTCTCTTTCTCTCTATATTCCTATGATGATCTAATAGTATATGTAGATTACTAATGGGCTATTGTTATTCAACACGTTATCAACACGACGCTTTTTGATTTTTATTGGTGTCTTCCAAAGATCCCTCGCAATGGTCGGAATCGTGATTTAAAAAAATTTGGCAAACGTAGGTCGTTTCATGGTGAAATCAGGTACAAACTTATGAATTGCTTTGCTTAATACCATATATGATGACGTGGGTCCGAGTAAGGCCACACCACAAACACATTATGGTGCAAACCTTATCTCAACACACCAGTCACTAAGTACAGGTCGACCTAGTCAGTGGCCGACCACTACTTAACAGGCCACTAGGCCGACCGCCGACAAGACCAAAGGCCAGCCGACAGCAGTTGGTCTGGGCGACAGCCACGTACAGGTCGACCTAGTCAGTGGCCGATCACTACTTAACAGGCCACTAGGCCGACCGCCGACAGGACCAAAGGTCAGCCGACAGCAGCAGGTCTGGCCGACAGCCACCTAGCTGTCAGGCTGACCGACAACAATATACATGACCAGTCGACCCCCGACAGGGCCGACTGCCAGTCATTACGTTATTAGGCCGACTGGTGATAATCTAAGAATTAGCCGACCGCTAGTCATCCATCACCAGGCCGGCCAATAGCCTTCAACTTCAACCTATATCCCAACTAGCTGTTTGATCCTAGTTAGGTCGAAAGATATAGGTACAGACCAACGCTCAAAGCATTTGGCTGGCACTCCTAGGCCGACATCTTCCCCTAGACCATTGCCCGAAATGGCTACTGGGTAAGTTGTGCACAGGTCGGATGCCAGACCTGCAGCTCCCTACTTTGGGACACTACGCATTAATGGCAGTACAAGACAAGGGTTGTGGGCTATAAATACCCCACAACCACCAGGTAAGTTCTCATTCAATGCGCACCCTCTCGTCTGATTACACTTAATCTCTCGAAATGCATACTGATTCTCACACCCGAGCTTGGTCGCAGGACACCTTGTCCTGCCCTCCAAGAACAACGGTGTTTTCTGTTTTACAGGTCTTAGTTGAATCAAGAGGAAGCCGAGCCGACTGCTAGCCAGGAGACTTGGATTCATCCCACTTGTAATCCGACTGCCTAGGTGACTCGTCCTAGGCTAACCCCTATCTAGTCATCTTTGGTAGCCCGATTCTACATTGGCGCCATCCGCACGGTACTTTCACCAACAACAATGACTGATGACTCAGCCATTCTCCCAAGAGAAACTACTGATGATTTCTCAACCCCTAATGACAAACAACCTCTGGAAAACTCCTCGGAAGAAACCAACATGGGAGTACTCAATATCACTCCAGAGATGGTAAGTAGAAACTTCCCACCTCTCCGACAAGCCATGAGAGACTTTGTAGCAGCAGAGAAACTAAAGGGAGTATGCCTCCAATTGTCATATGAAGATGAGGGCCCCCGCTTAGGTCCAATACCACCGCTGGGAGACTTACAAACGAGCAAAGGGCGAACAGAAGTACAGACTGACAGTACCATAGCAACAGTTGACACTACCTTGCCATCGTTAGGAGACACTCCAAGGCCAACTCAGGTAAATTCAGGGCCCTCCAGCACGGCACCTTCAGAAAACACAACCAGTGTTAGTCAACCCCGACCAAGTTTTCCAAGCTACCAAGTGCCACCATTCTACCCACCACCATACATGAGCCCATACGGGCAGAGAGGCTATCAAATACCATTCTACTCACCGTATGGTATGCCACCACCAAACTTCTTCTCACAAAGGCCACTTGGATCAGCGAGAACAAATGCAACCCAAGTCACACCACCCGAGATGATACCAGTGATCGAAATCAAAGATCCAGAGGCCGATGACCTGTCGCTACCATACATACCAGAAGAGGAAACTAAGTTCACCACCCGAATCGAAAACTTTGAATGCCCACCGAAGACAAAGCTACCTTCCACCGTTAAAACATACGATGGAAGCTCTGACCCGGAAGACCACTTGAATGCATTCAAATCGGCCGCACGAATCGAACAATGACCACTTGTAGTATGGTGTAAAATGTTTATCCAAACCCTATCGGGACCTGCTCGGCTGTGGTTCAATGCTCTGCCCGACAAGTCCATAGACAGCTATGTCCAACTCAAGCAACTGTTCTCTCAGCACTTTGGCCAACAACGAAAGTGCACAAAAGATCCGATTGAGTTGCATAACATCCGACAAGGTGAACAAGAATCTCTGAGAGCTTTCATGGAAAGGTACAAAAAGGAGTCGCTGACCATCGGTCACGCGGACGAAAGACAGAAGATATCCGGTTTTATCCATGGTATGCGTACACGACAGCTGATAAAAGAAATGAGTTCCCGCGTACCCATTACTATGCAAGAAACTTTTGACCGAGCCGAGACGTTCATCAGAGGAGAAGAGGCGGCACAACTCCGGGACAAGTCGTCCTCCGGTCACACCAGGTCACACGGCCGACCGCCCCACCAAAGGGACAACCGCCGACCGTGGCAGTCGGGCCCGGAGAGGGCAGGTCGAGACGACCGCAAGTAGTCGGGCTTCGCCCCATACGACCGCTCACATCCCTCAAATCACAAAGAAAGGAAGTATGACTTCCCAAGTCTCACAAAGACCCCAAAAGAAATATTGCAAACAGAAGATGCCAGTCGGCAATTCAACAAACCCCGGACAATGGGAAACAATACAGCTAATAGGAATATGGGAAAATATTGCGATTTCCACATTGACTGGGGCCACGATACGGATGAATGCCACCAACTCAAGAAGGAAATTACCAACGCTGTAAAGACAGGTCAGCTAGCTCATTTGGTGAAAGAGATAAAGGAGCAAAAACAAAAGAAAGAGAAGAAGGGGGATCAACAAGTCATCTTAATGACACACAGCTCCAAGCAGAAGAAACCAAGGCTGAGAAAGGAAACATGGGCCAACCAACCCATCTCTTTCCCATCCCTTGACACAACAACTCCAACTCTCAGCCCAATGGTAATTACCACAGAGGTAACAGGTATCCAAATTCATAGAACATATGTTGATGGAGGCAGTGCCTCTTATTTATGTATGGATCTTGTTTCTCATAATTACCATGCAGCATAAAAGACAGTATTCAGCCATCCAAGACCACACTGGTCAGATTTAGTGGAGACATGGTCTTACCCAAGGGCGAGATTACACTACCAGTGACACTGTCCGACGAGTTGCACACAAGAACCGAACGGATCACATTTCTCGTGGTCGATAGGCCATCTAGGTATAACATCCTTTTTGGCCGACGAGCAATTTATCGGTTCGGATGTGTAGTATCCACGGTGCACGGTATGATGAAGTTCCCAACGGAAACAGGGGTGGCCACCATTCGGTCAATACAGGCCGAATGCTACCTCACAGCCGACGTCACCGAAGAAGCAAAGCAAAGCAATTGGAAAGTAAACGATGACTACCCCGACCAACTCATAACGATCGGCTCGGACTTGACCAACCAAGTCAAATAAAAGCTGTACAACTTGATCCGGAACAGCCCGGATGTCTTTGCATGGACACCGGCGGATATGACGGGAGTTCCAAGGGAGATTGCTGAACACCACCTAAAGGTCGACCCTAACTATCCACCTGTTGTCCAAGGCAAGCGGGGAATGGGAAGGGATAAAAGCAAAGCTGTCTGCGAAGAAGTAACAAAGTTAGTTATAGCGGGTATACTCAGAGAACAAAAATGGCACACATGGGTAGCTAACCCTGTGATGGTCCAGAAATCTAATGGGTCATGGAGAATGTGCGTTGATTTCACAAGCTTAAATAAAGCGTGCCCAAAAGATTGCTACCCCTTACCAGCCATTGATGCCAAGGTAGACGCCCTATTAGGATACACCTACAAGTGTTTCCTTGATGCATACAAGGGCTATCATCAGATCAAAATGGCCAAAGCCGATGCAGAAAAAACAGCTTTCCATACAGACAAAGGCATCTTTTGTTACAGAAAAATGCCTTTCGGCCTGAAGAATGCTGGGTCGACCTACCAACGTCTGATCGACCAGGCTTTTGACAGCCAGATCGGAAGAAACATGGAAGCATACGTAGATGACCTGGTCATAAAGAGCCAGACTGAAGAAGGAATGATAGCAGATATCGAAGAAACCTTTGGTCGGCTGAGAACTGTCAACATGAAGCTTAATCCAGCCAAGTGTTCATTTGGGATGAAAGAAGGAAAATTCTTGGGCCACATTGTGACTGATAAAAATATTATGGCTAACCCCGAGAAAATCAGAGCCATCACCCAAATGAAGCCACCACAATGCCTAAAAGAGCTCCAATGCCTCAACGGCCGACTGGCAGCTCTTCATAGGTTCATTTCAAAGTTAGCTGAGAAGTCCATGCCCTTCTTCAGAACATTAAAACAATGCACAGACACTAAACAATTCCTATGGACAAAGGAGGCTAACACAGCCTTCAGCCAATTGAAAGAACAACTGAAACGTTTAGCCACAGTCACTGCACCTGAAGCCGGGGAGGAGGTCATCCTATACCTCTCGGTCGGTGATGAAGCGAATAGCTCGGTCCTGTGCACCGAAAGGGGAGACACCCAAATACCAGTCTACTTTGTGAGCAGAGCAATGAAGGACCCAGAGACTAGATATTCCAAACTTGAAAAATTACTCTTGACTCTGATCCACACCGCTCGGCGGCTACGTAGGTACTTCCAGGCGTACAAAATTACAGTGCTGACCAACTACCCACTCAGAGAGATTGTCCAAAGGCCAGAAACCTATGGCAGATTCGCAAAATGGGCAATTGAGTTGGGAGAGCATGAGCTCCACTTTAAGCCGAGAACAGCAATCAAAGGGCAGGTACTGGCAGACTTTCTGACAGAGCTAAGGGTCGACCCAAGCATCCCTATGTCGACCTCGGCCGAATACACCCTACCTCCACCAATCACAAGTAATGATGCATGGACCCTATATACTGATGGGGCAAAGAACAGTGAAGGATCAGGGGCAGGGCTCGTACTAATTGACCCAAATGGAGTGGAAGTCACATACGCCATACGACTCGACTTCCCCAGCACTAACAATGAAGCAGAGTATGAGGCCCTACTTGCCGGCCTAAGACTTGCCAGAAAAATGAATGTTAAAAAGCTATCGGTGAGGGTCGACTTACTCTTGGTCACGAACCAAGTGAACGGGGAGTTCGAGATACGTGGTGAGGCAATGCAGAAATATGCCAGCAAAGTCAAGGAGATAGCTTCCCAGTTTAAAGAGTTTCAAATCACTCAGATACCGAGAGGTCAAAACAAGAAGGCGAATGCATTAAGCAAGCTAGCCTCCCTTGCCTATGCACACTTAACAAAACAAGTCCCGGTGGAGATAATCCACAGCCAGACGGATGAAATACAAAAAGCCTTCATTACTGAGCATGACACCGCCGACAGCTGGATGACTCCCATCAAGAACTACCTAGAGCATGGCACACTGCCGACCTCATCACTGGAAGCAGCCAAACTGAAGGCTCAGGCCGACGACTATGCAATTCATAACAACAAGCTTTACAAAAAGTCCTACCTTCAGCCGTTGCTAACATGTTTGACAACAGAGGAAGGGAATTACATCATGAGAGAATTGCACGAGGGTATCTGTGGAACATATTCTTGCCCTCGGTCCATAGTCACCCGAATGATGACGTTAGGGTACTACTGGCCAACCATGTATACTGACACTGAGAAAGAAATACGAAAGTGCCAGGGCTGCCAGATGCATGCAAGTGTCCAGAGGGTACCAAAACACAACATGATACCAGTAACATCCCCATGGCCTTTCTACAAATGCGGGATAGATATCGTTGGACCTTTCCCTGAAGCACCAGGACGCATCAAGTTTCTCATTGTGGCAGTAGACTACTTTAGCAAGTGGCCAGAGGTCAAAGCAGTAGCTACAATCACATGTATACATACAACTCTAACGTTGTTCTAGCACAAATGGTACTACTACTATGATTTTCCAAACAAATTGTCTCAGACAATGGAATCAATCTGCAGGTAAACAAGTTGTCAACTTCGTATGGGAGCAAATTGTCTGCCGCTACGGCCTCCCAGGAAAGATCGTTTCAGACAACGGAAAACAATTCACAGGTAACACACATTGCTAACATTGAGTAAGCTACTTACCAATACAAGTTTTCCATGAAAAGCCATCTCAAACAATGGGAAACAATTTTCAGATAACCCATTCAGGTCATGGTGCCGAGAGCTACAAATCACCCAGATCTTCACTTCAGTAGCTCATCCACAAGCAAACGGCCAAGTGGAAAGAACTAACAGGTCAATTGTCTCTGGGATCAAGGCAAGACTAGGCAAGGAAGGAAAAGGATGGTCGAATGAACTAACAAGCGTCATCTGGGCAATCAGAACAACCAAGAGGACCAGTCATGGGCACACCCCATACAGTCTCACTTTTTGTCACACCCCGGTCAACGGATTTGGGTGTGAGCGAGACGGAATCATAGTCGCAGATATACAGAACAACTTCTATTAAATCCAAACGTCATTTAAAACATAATACCATTCATGTTGCAGCGGAAAGTCATGGTGAAATGATATTGTCTTATATTTGAATAAAAGTCTTAGTTTGATATTGAAATCATAAAGCAGTTTATTTAAGATAGGTCGGGACTACGACTCCGGTAAAGCAGGGTCGAAAGTTACAGTGAAGCCCCATTTGCACGTCTTCCATGATAAGCTTAGATACCTGAGAAATCATGAGTTTAAAAGGTCAACATAAAGTTGGTGAGGTTCACAGATTTATGATTTTATGATAAGTTTGTAAAAACAGTTTACAGTATGTTGGAATAACAATTTACGGTATACTGGAATAACAGTTTACAGTATGTTGGAATAACAGTTTAGGGTATGTTGGAATAACAATTTACGGTATGTTGGAATAACAGTTTACGGTATGTTGGAATAACAGTTTACGGCATACTTAAATGTTACGTTGGTTTACTATCGTGGTTGTAAGATCCTACCATGAACCTCAAATTCGAATACTAACGGATTACCCACTTATAGCATTCTATCCCAAGAATACCGAACAGGCAAGAATAACTGACGTGTACCCCTTGACAATGTACGAAGTCAGGATTGGAGCTACCAATCTAGGCAGGGTTGTCAACCCAAATAGATCTATTCACTAGTTATCGTTTCAAGCAGAACTAATCGAATTCAATTAATAGTGGGATTTCAGTTGTACTAACGTTTATAACGATAAAGTACCAGTTGTTTGGGATACGGAATGGAACATGTAGTCAAACGGCTAACAGGTAAACCATAACATTAAATAAAAAGCATTTTATCAGTTCATGATTTCTCCCACATAATTGTAAAATATTTGTAAAGAAAAGGGGCTGTGAAACTCACTTGGTTCAGTGATGATGATGGATTACCGAGTGGCAACTAGCAAGTAAAGTCCTAATAAAACATAAGACAATATGCATAAGGGTCCACATAATCATTTGAGTAACGAACGTTACCCAAATGATACCGGTCAAGTCTTGACGTATAATCTCATTTGTAGCGTTTGAAAACCTGTTAGTTAATCAGTTTAAAATCAGTAAATGCGAATGTTTACGTATGAAAGCATTTATGTAATTTGAATACAAGAAATGAGCATGTGATCACGTATCATGAAGGCCAGTTCAATCAAGTCTTGAATATTGTGTTAAATAATAATATTTATTATTATTTTTACTTCGCTCGACCGATTGAATAAATAATCGCTTTGAGTTATAATATATATAACTAGGGTTCACAATTATTATCGAAATAATTATTCTAACTTGTCGGAATAATTTATTAAGTTATTACAAGTTAAAGATTTAATGATTAAACACAAGTAGGTAAATATTAAAGATTATTTTAATATTAAACTCATGTTTTGAAAATTAGGGTTTTGAGTTAATGTAAATATAATTATTATTAAAATAACTATATTAACAAACCAAAATGATTTTAACTCAAATTAGGGTTTCTAAAATTCATAAGGATAATTATTTGCTGAAAATAATTATTTACGATTTATTACGGCGTAAAGCATTTTTAAATCGTTTAAAGATTTCGTTTCAATTCCAAACGTTTAAAAATAACATTTGATCCAGTTAAAACGTTTTGATTATTTTGATTTATTTAAAATAATTAAAAATATGTTTTTCATAGTTTCTATAAGTCTTTTGATTTTATTTTTATAAAATCATTTCTAAATAACTGTAACACCCCAATTTTCACAGATACATGATATACATAGTAAATACGTGTTTATATTATAAATACGTGAGCTTAATTGATGAATGTGGTAAACTATGCATTAGATAGATTGCATGTGCTAGAAATACGTGTTTAAATGGCCTATATGATGAAATATGCATAAACGGATGTCTTAAATGCTAACAAAAGTAAAGTATGAGATGGATATGTGTTTATATAATATCATGATACATGTGTGAATTGATGGATATATACGTGTAGATACGTGTCTTAATAGTTAACGGAAAAGTAGAAGGACTAAAAGTGTAATTATTATAAAGTTATAAATGTATACGGATATTATACGTATATAAGTATCCCGAGGCTTAAAAATAAGTAAAAATATATCCTAATATGATTTATAAGGTGAAATGATAAGTATTGTAAAGTTTGAGGGGCTAAAATGTAATTTAGCAATTAATAAAGAAAATATATATAAATGTATATATATATATATGTTATCATACGAATCCCGAGCCTTAGAAACCTTAGAAATTGTTAGAAATATGTCCCCTAAGGTTTTGGTACATAAAATGATAAAAGGTTAGAAGTATAGGGGGCTAGAATGCATTTAACCAAAGTAGAAGGGCCAAATAGGTGAAAAACCAAATTCTGGCCGGAATACCATGGCTCGCGTATCGTGAGCCACATACACAAGACCTGCGCGATACGCGAGGCTTACCAGATCAGCAGAATAGTTCCAGGTTCAAGTTTAGCCACGTTAATCACCCTTGCAGCCCAAGATACTTCGAATTCGTGGCAGATTTCGAGCATGATTCACCATAGGACGTGTTGGTACCTTAGGGCGCACCTATAGCTATAAATAGGGGGCTCAATTCAACAGAAATCCTCGCCAATTCACTGATTCATAACCCAAAAACCCTCTTTTGAGCCAGAAACTTCGTCAGAGCATTTCGATCAACCGGAGAAGAGTTAGAAGCCGAATTTCTGCAGTCAACCCTTATTTGGTATGCTTAACGATAACCTCTTTCAGTTTTGGCTAATTCGATTTCTAAATATGCTTTCTAAAAATGATGTAAAATTAGGGTTCTTAATGTTATTCTGCTTAAATCGGGTGATCGGGTGGGAATTAGGGTCTGAATTTTTGTAGGTAATCCTAATTTAATGTGTTTTAAGAAATCCCTAAGTTTATTTCACAATTGGAAAAGGTTTGGTGAAGGTTTTGTTAACGGGTCAAAATTAGGGTTTTCATAACGTTACTCTGCCCAAATTGAGCAAACGGTTTTGAATTAAGCTTAGATATTTTAAAGTATATTATAAAATGTTATAATGGATGATACCCTAAGTTGGTTTTAAAAGAAAATGAGTTTTGATAATAAAACGAGAAATTTATGAAATTAGGGTTTCTAAATATGATTATTTAATATAAAATAATCCGGAGGGTATGGGTACTTGAATTTTGGTATGGAACTATGTTTATATATGTAATATATGGGGTTAAAATGGATAAATGATAAAGTATATAAGATACCGAGTTAATCGGATATTTAGAAGTTCGTGCGGACCGGAAGGGTAGACACCTGTACACTGGGGTTTCTGGCAATAGCGGGGGTGTCGCCATCCCATCTGGGCAATGGCATCCCAACATTGGGCGATCCCGGAGTGAGTGTCTACTTATAGGAATGCGCGTCTTCATAATTATCAATAAAAAGAAGATAATATACCTATAGGGGTATTTTGGTCATTTTGACCTTAAAAGAAGTAAACCTTAATAATTAGATATTATTAAGATAATATAAGAGATAAATAAACATAGGATATGTTTATAATGTTAAACCTTGCGTTAATGCCATACGATACGCGAATTAGGTTAACCGAAGGATTCTGTCGGAGGTTCTGTCCGAGTTTAACGAGTAAAGAGATAAGGTGAGTTCTGCGAGCCCACTTTTAAATGTTTTAAACGCTTTAATGTTTTCGGGCTGATATACATACAATGTTCAACTGTTGAGTTAAATGCTTTTATCTTGATTGATAAATTGATGAACTGTTTAAAGTAATACGTGTTATGATATGAAGGTGCTTATGAATCATTATACGTGTTAGTATTGTATATGAAATGATGATAATAGAATAATGCATATGAAATGATTATTAGAGTTATGTGCTATATTTGCTTTGAAACTAGGTATCCAAATGATAAGGGTTTGTTAATAAACGCACAAGTGAGAATGTATGATTATATGAGAACAGGTGATACGTTTGCTATATTATTATGTGGTGGATACGCCGCTGGTACATCCTGTATACATACACCTAGGTAAATTGGGGGATGTTCACTTGTTGCAGTATATGAGTACATTATCATGTCTATTAGCACACCTGAGTCATTTGAATATCTAACTAGGGGCGGGTAGTAGTACTGTGGTGGTTAAGGAGATATTCGATAGAATGGAACGTCTAAAGAGGGTCAAGGTTACGTGAACGGTCGTCGTTGCTGAATGGTTGGGGGCTTCCAGATGAAGTTACCTGAGCATCTTTCGAGACCGGGAAGGTATAGAAGAAGTAGGACGGTTGTCGTTGCTGAATGGTTGGGGGCTTCCAGATGAAGTCACATGAGCAGTCTTCGAGACCGGGAAGGTATAGAAGAAGTGGAGCGGTTGTCGTTACTGAATGGTTGGGGGGCTTCCGATAAGTCACCTGAGCAGTATTCGAGACCAGGAGGTATAAAGGTATATGGAATTCAGGGCGCAGGAGTTAAAGGTTATTGAGGTAGATGTTTTCTAGAGAAACGTGTATGATTATAATGTTATGTTATGTATGACTTGTTATGTGTTATACTTGATAAAAGTTGTAAAAAGGGATTTTGCAGGTTCAAGGGTTTTAACCTCACGAACGAGGTAATGTTTTTAAATGTAGAACTCACCAGCGTAAGCTGACCTTTTCCCAAAATCATATGTATGTCAGGTTTAGGAGAGACGTCTGGGAGCAAGGGCGGAGCCCTCGTGATAAGAGACTGATCGGGCAAGCTATTAGAGAAGCGGTTGGAAGTGCTGGCTAGTTGTAGATAAATAAAGACGGATATAGTTAGTCGCTATATAGATAGATTGTAAATTATCTCAGTTACTTTACGTACTTGGCTTTATTATAAATAAAAGTTTTAAATTTTCCGCTGCTTATCTCTGTTGTGCCACGTGTTCATGAGTAAATCCGATGAGTGACCCCTCCTGGTGCCAAGTCTGGGAGTGGGCGTCACAATAAGTTTATTTATCAAATAAAGTTAGGGTTTTAAATTAAAGACTTTATATAGAAAATTCCCAACATAAAACATTTTCCACTTTTTGTATAAAATCCAAGATTTATACTTTTTATGTCAAGTGTCATAAGAATGTTTATTTACCATTTTTGATATAAAATATATTTATATATATTTTAATCCATTTTGTTTCAATAAAATCTAAAACAAGCATTTAAGTCTTGTGTATTTAGATATTATATTTTTATAAAATGTGCCATTTTATATAATAAATTCCAAGGTGACATTTTATGGCTATAATTATCCAAGTAATTTATATAAAATTACTAACTTTGATATTTTTCCATAAAAAACTCATTTAAGGGTTGTTATGTTATCATTTTATGTCCAACATTTTTATATAATCTTCCTAATGTCCAACTAGTCCAAATGTGTCACTAAACACTATTTTTAGTCCATGGTAATTGTCATTAGTAATATATTAGTCCACAACATATTGATTAATCACTAAAATCACAAACCATAATTCTAGTAAGTTTCAAAATATTAACACATGATGATAACAATACTTATCATTTTATAACATTTTAACATATGATAACATCATCATTTAACTATGTTAACATATGACTATCATAAAATCATACTAATATAACATAAAATCACCAACAAAACCCACATTTTCAAACCTTACAACATTATGGTTTAAGAAAATCAAAGAAAAGAAGCATGAGTCGGTTAGATGATTTTGATCTTTTAAAAACTTAAGGTTTTAAAGGATTTGTTGTCAAGACTCGGGGATCGTTTGGGAATGTTTAACATGTAACAAAATAAAGGTAATAATCGGTTTAAAGGACTCACAACGGAGAGGGGTTAAACCGAGAGAAAAGAGAAAAGGTGGCGGTAGCTCGGCTCGGTGGTCCACGACGGCTCACGGCAGCAACATGGGGACGGGAACAGTTGCAGCAGCAGTCGCGTGGTGGTGGCAGTTCACGACTGCCCCAGTAGCAGCAGCCGGGCGGCGGCGGCAGCGGCAGCTCCACGGAAGCAGCTGGACAGCAGCAGCTAGTGGAGGCAGCAGGGTGGCTGCCGGGAAAAAGAGAGAAGGAGCAGGTGTGGGTGGTGGTCTGGTGATTCACGACAGGTGAACAGCAGCGGTAGCAGGAGCACCGCAGCCGCAGCAGCAGCTCACGGCAGCAGCAGTAGCAGCTCGCGGCAGTGGAGGTGGTGGTGGTTGTGTGCTATCGCGAAGGGAAAAAAAAGAGAGGGGCGGTGGTTGCTGTTGGTGGTTCCCGGCGATGGTGACGGTACAACAACAGTGACAGTAGACAACAGCGGCTCCGGCGGGCAGCAACATCTCCGGCGGTGGTGGTGTATACCCGTTAAAAAGAAAAGGAGGAAGGTGATGGCTAGTGTTGGCGGTTCCAGGTGGTAGCGGTTGCTGATATGGTTTCACCGAGAAAAGAAAAAAGAGGGGCAAGGTGGCAGTGGTGGTGGTTGCTGGCCGGAAAAAGAAAGAGAGGGTGGCGGTGGTACAACAGCAGTAACCGCAGCAGGGTGGTGGCTGTGGTGGTTGTCGGTTGCGCACAAGGTGAAGAGGGAAGGAAGAAAGGTGGCTGTGGTGTTTCATGGTGGGTTACGGTGGTGGCACTTAAAGGAGGTGGTGGTTGATGTTAAAGGTGGTGATGGTGTGTGTTGTCTTTCAAAAGAAAAAATAGGATAGGTGGTGGTTGGTGGTTCACGTGAAAGAAGAAGAAAAAGAGAGAGAAGAGTGTAGGTAGGGAGGTAGTAGGTTGGTAAATGGTGTGGTCTCCAAGTTGGCCAAGTATGACCCTTTCTTACCAACCATATCATCTACCAAATTTTTATAAAAAAAAACATATGTAGGTGATATATTTTATAAAAAAAACAAAAAAAAAATGAGTCTTGATTCATAAAATGTTGCCACGTTTTATAAACTAGGGTATTTTATGTGAAAGTTTATAAAACTTACAAATATTTTTTTAGTGGAAATAACCCATAACTTTTATAATAAATAATGTATAAAAATTATACAAGTTTTTCATTTATAAAAATTAAAGGTGGTGTCAACTATTTATAAAAATAAAAAGTTGATGGGCCAATATAATCAAATTAATACATTGGGTTCGGGATTTATACTGGGCCTAAACATTTAAAGGAAAAATGTATTTGGGCCAGTTCGTTAGATTTGGGCCGTACGGGTCCAAACGGGGCGCCGGTTCGAGGCCCGGGCCCGTTGTGCATCGGTTGGGATTATGGATCGCCATGATTATTCGGAATATCAAGTTCATGTAACGGGTCAAAGTTTCGGGCTCGGTTTCATTGTTTTAGGCTTATTGGGCCTATTGGGCCTAGTTGGGCCCAACTGGGTTAACGGTTGTGGTTTCGCTTAAGTCTTGACAACGATTTCGGTTTGTGATGTTTTTATTTCGTAAAAACAATAGTTCGAGTCGGTTATAACAGTTTTTCAGAAATCGGATATAGTTTTCAGTTTTGTCAGTTCGCAACAGTTTTAAGCTCGACCATCCAGATTGTTTAAAACCGAATAGTTTTAAACATACGATCACTTATCAGTTTGCAGTGTCGGTTATATAAACGTTCGTCACCAGTTCCAGTTCAAGATAAAATATAAAAATACATTTTATATTTATTTTTCTTGTTATTGAAATTTACGGGTATACGCTTCAAGTACAAACGCGGGATTAGGTTTACGTCATCAGTTAACAGTCAGGCACATAAATTAACAGTTTAAACAGTAATCAGATCGGTTAATGCACCTTAATACTCAATTAAAAGTCAAAGTACAGAGGTTTGACCTAGACTTTTGAACGAGGTGTCACACTTTTGGCCCAGAGGCTGTCATCCCAGAAGAGATTGGTATACCTACCTTCCGAATTGAAAACATCTCGGAGCCGACCAATGACTCAGAGCTGTTGGTCAACCTAGCACTCACACAAGAGCACCGAGACATGGCAGCCATCAATGAAGCTAAGTACAAGAAACAGATGGAGGGATACTATAATCAAAGGGTTCGGTCTATAACCTTCCGACCAGGAGATTATGTGTTCCCAAACAATGAAGCTAGCCGACAGGAGGACCAGGGCAAGCTAGGGCCGACCTGGGAAGGTCCTTACCAAATCATGGAGGCACACGCAAAGGGATCTTACAAGCTAGCCACAATGGATGGAAAACCCGTTCCTAGACACTGGAATGGAATGCAACTCAAGAAGTGTTATTTATAGGCTAGGGGCATACATACCCCACTTTTGTAATGTTGCTAGGCATTTGGGCATTTACTAAAATCCCACTTTTGTGGTTCTTTGATCAGCTGGGCATTCACTTAAGTCCCACTTTTGTAACACCATTGATCACTCGGGCATTTATTAAAGTCCCAATGCAATACAAGGCAATATTCAGTTCTATGATCTCTTCTAGCTATTTAATTATAAACATATATGCAAAGTTACCTAAGCCGACCAACAGCGGTCGGCAAGGACTAAAAAACTAACAAAGTAACATGATTTTCAGATAGAGTCAATAAACTGCCTATACTACTGTCATAGGTAGGCCGACGGCCATACCTTTGTCTGACTAGTTGGGAAGGGGTCAGCAGACGGCCAGCCAGCTCTCGGCACAAACAGGCCGACCCCCTCACATAACTGACAGACAACATTCGTAAGATGGTTATCCGTACCGGGCTATACAGGAAAACCTATAAATCAGTTCATTCCTCACAGCTCTATCCTAAGTGGGTGACCAGCAAAAAACCAAGTCACCTTGGTCGGGCAGTTAACACTCGACCCAAGAGGTACTGGAAGTAAGACTGGACCACATTAGACTGAAGGATTTCGGTCGAACCTAGGTATAAATGCGCAAAGGAGTATGTATACAAGCATAGCTCCTTAAAATAAAAAAACTAACCTCGGACTGTACAACCGAGAAATATTCTATAAGAGATAGAAAAAACCCATGTTGGCCGACCAGGACAACACTGCTCGGCCATGACGACCGAATTGATTACAAAATCAACAGTATGACATATAGCGGTCGACCACACACAAACTTACAAAGGTGCTGACGAACACTACCAGTTTAAGAGGTCGACCACAGAAGGTGACATCAAATAGAAAACACAAGACTTAAGCATATTTTACGTATATTATGAAGCTTACTATTATGATGTCATTAACATTACAGTGTTTACAATGATACAACGCTATTAAGACAAAGGCTAAACAGCTAGGTCGACCGCCTACATAGGCGGTCGACCAGTTAAAAGGCAAATTGCTATAAACATTTGTACTCAGAAGAGACAATAATAAAGGCTTGTGTTCAAAGGCAATAGTCACATGGGACCGATCTAAAACACTTAGCAAATTTTGCAAAAGAAAATAACACTAAGTTACAAAGACACAGCCGACCTCTTACAGGGGTGCTCGGCTAATACTTACCGGTCGACCCAAGATACAAACACATTGTCACAACCATATACATTACAAAGCTTTCAACATAAAGAAAGAACAGAGCAACACAATACAACAACCAGATAAAAACATTCATTCATACGAAGATCGGTTACAATACTGATAAAGGAAATGTACAAGAATAGCAAAAAACAAGAAACCTATCTAAGCCTCTGGCTCTGGAGAAGGGCTGGAAGCAGGAGAAACATGGGGAGGAGGAACAGGGACATTAATATAGTGTCCAGCCCCAGGCTTAGACCCTCGGAGCCATAGACGCTTCGACCGGGGCTCCACAACCCGAAGCTCATCCAAACTCTTGTCAGAACAACCAGCCACAGCATCCAGATAAGAAAACTTTTCCTTGTCAAAGCCATCGATGGCCGACCTCATCGCACCCTCGGCCTCAGGCCTGAAGTACTTGTGGGATTCTTGCGACTTCCCAGCAGCCACCCACTCGTACCCGGCCAAATAACCCTTGTAAAGACCAAGGTTTAGCACGGCTGAATGCACAGCGCCGAGTGGCTCCTTGAACTCGACGCTGCCAAGCAGTTTCCCAACAACATGATGGAAGCCATGCTTAATGAGCCACTTCCTGTCATTACAGTAGCCATCGGCACGAGCCTGCCCCCCCCCCCCCTCGTACAAATTGGCGAACCGATCTCTTTCAACCTTCAGTTTGGCTAGCTCAGCCTCCTGTTTTTGTAGCTCCTCAGCATGAGCTTTGCGGAGCTCGACCATGGCAGCACTGACCGTGGAAATCGACTCCTTCAGACCCGCGTTGGCCTTCTCAAGCATGTCCCTCTCACACTTGGAAGCCACCAACTCATCTTGGAGTTGACCAATCCGAGCGGGGTCCACTTTAGCAAGCTCGGCCGTCAGACGGGCCACCTCCTTTTTATGCTCGGCAGAACGCTGTCGAGCCTGCTTCAACTTTCTCTCCAGCCGAGCATTCCGGGTAATCATATTCACCCCGGCTGAGTAAGAGCGAGTGAACTGGAAGTAGGCCCTCTCACGAGCTTGCTTATGAGATTGAGAGTTCAGGGCCAACACTTCGCCGGGAGGAAGAGAGCGGCGAGCAAAATGCCGACACAAGTTAAAAGTGTCGAGCACCGACCCGTTCTTCAAACCCCAGACGGGGGCAAAAGGCATTTTGGCCGTCTCGGCCGGAAGCTCTCTAGGGGGGGAGGCGTCGGAAGCACCTTCCAAAGAAATATCCTTGGCCGACAGCCTCCCAAGCTTCTTCTTCTCATCAAGAATCTCCTGCATCCGGCTCTCGGCCTCAGGAGTGGACATAGTGGCAGCGGCGGCAGAACCATCCTGCAGTGAAGCGATATAATCGTCAAATTCTCCGGGAGGATACCTGCAAACCATAGCAAGAGAGGCAACACTTACAGCTTGGGCGGGGTCGGCAACGAATTTCTGCTTCTTCTTCTCCCTCTCAGGCCTCATCATCATCTTCCTCATCACCTCCACCCAAGATGTCCACATCGGAGTCGACATCCTTAAGCCGACGGCCACCATCACCGTCGGCACCACCATCAGCGGACTTTTTCCCCTTCTTCTTCTTTACAGGGGGAGAACGAGGACACTTAGACATGTGTTTCTGGCAAGAGGACGACTCGCTCTTACCAGCCTTCTCAGAGGCCCTCCTCTTTCTATCCGCCGTTGTTCCTTTCTCCTCATTGACCAATTCATTGGTCGCACCCCCCAGGGCACTACCGATAGTGGTAGTGGTCCCCTGAGTAATGGTAAAGTCTTCATGTCGGTGCTTGGTGGTATCCAACACCGGGTCGGTCTCCTTACGGCCGAGCTCAACATCAGTCTGGTCGACATCGTCAATGTCATCCAAATTGATGAAATCAGCAAGAGACATGTCTGCAAACAAACACAAAAAGCAAAAGTCAGACAAAATCATCCAAAGAAAATGAAAATGCAAAACAAGAAGAGACAACAGGGCATACACTGGTCTCCTAACTTAAAAGCTGGCTTTCGGCCAGGGTAGACCCAATTCTTGCTCAGACCAGTTAGTATCAGCACCCTCTCGGGGAACGGTCTCAAAGGAATTTGAAGGCCGACCAGCCTCTCAATGGTCAAACCATTGAAGGGTTCGTCAGCAGCCGACCCAACCTTAAGTTTGACCGATGGATCCTTGAAAGGGAGAACCTTATCAAGAATGCTGGAGGAAATCCAGAAGAACCTCCCTTTGAAATGTTTAAGATTGGTGGGAAGGTCAGTCAAGTACCGAGGGCTTTGCGTGCCGTCGGCATACTTCACAGCACGCTGATCGAAGGAATACCAATCGATCTGCCGACCCATTTTGAAGAATTGGTGGAAGTCCCCAACGGTCGGCTCACAACCGACCCCCCCTACAGCTAACCTCAAAATGCGTAACCCTGAGTATGGCTAAGGGGTGAAGTTGTGAAATATGGACCTTGTGAGCATCAAGGACACTAAGAAAAAACTTAGTAAGAGGAATTCTAAGCTGACCATTGGTAAAAGACTTAATGTAAAGACCTATCTTACCCTCCGACGGCTTATCGATGGTGTCCGACGCCGACGGAAGTACGGGGCCGAGCATAGGGCTAATCCCATACTGCTTCACATGTTTATCTAACTCCTCCTGAGTAAGGACCGAATGAATACTAGCCATCCTAGCCATGATAAAAAGCCGACCAAGAATAAGCGGGGAAGCGATAAGAAAAAGACGTACCAAGAAAAAGCGAATGTGGTCGAGCCGAAAGCTTAGGAGAGAAATTTACAGGAATTCAGGCCGGATTTACAGTGGTCAGTAACAAATGAAGAAAAAGTGAGGACTATTTATAGGCAAAAACTTAAATGACGGTTCACTTGCCCGCAAAGCACCGGATTGCTACCTCCTGGGCCTATGACAGCCCAACACGCAGAGCAAACAGCTGTAACGCGTCTTCACCATAACGGGTTGATGGCCAACGGGCCGATGGCCAACGGGCCGATGGCCCAACAGGCAATACATGAGCACTCGGCTATGATGCGCTCGAACAAACGGAACAAATCAAACAACAAAACGTCCTAAGTCCGATGGAAGTGTCCAGACCACTACACACCGAACTGGGGGGCTGATGACGTGTGTCCGAGTAAGGCCACACCACAAACACATTATGGTGCAAACCTTATCTCAACACACCAGTCACTAAGTACAAGTCGACCTAGTCAGTGGCCGACCACTACTTAATAGGCCACTAGGCCGACCGCCGACAGGCACAAAGGCCAGCCGACAGCAGTTGGTCTGGCAGACAGCCACGTACAGGTCGACCTAGTCAGTGGTCGATCACTACTTAACAGGCCACTAGGCCGACTGCCGACAGGACCAAAGGTCAGCCGACAACAGCAGGTCTGACCGACAGCCACCTAGCTGTCAGGCTGACCGACAACAAGATACATGACCAGTCGACCCCCGACATGGCCGACTGCCAGTCATTACGCTATTAGGCCGACTGGTGATAATCTAAGAATTAGCCGACCGCTAATCATCCATCACCAGGTCGGCCAATAGCCTTCAACTTCAACCTATATCCCAACTAGTTGTTTGATCCTAGTTAGGTCGAAAGATATAGGTACAGACCAACGCTCAAAGCATTTGGCTGGCACTCCTAGGCCGACACCTTCCCCAAGACCATTGCCCGAAATGACTACTGGGTAAGTTGTGCACATGTCGGATGCCAGACCTACAGCTCCCTACTTTGGGACACTACGCATTAATGGCAATACAAGACAAGGGTTGTGGGCTATAAATACCCCACAACCACCAGGTAAGTTCTCATTCAATGCGCACCCTCTCGTCTGATTACACTTAATCTCTCGAAACGCATACTGATTCTCACACCCGAGCTTGGTCGCAGGACACCCTGTCCTGCTCTCCAAGAACAACGGTGTTTTCTGTTTTGCAGGTCTTAGTTGAATCAAGAGGAAGCCGAGCCGACTGCTAGCCAGGAGACTTGGATTCATACCACTTGTAGTCCGACTGCCTAGGTGACTCGTCCTAGGCTAACCCCTATCTAGTCATCTTTGGTAGCCCGATTCTACAATATATATTATTACTAAACTGTCACATTTATTTTTGTCCGTCGAAGGAGGTAACGAGCAGAAATATTCTATTTTTGTTTTATAAGATATATGGTCCGGTTTAGAATTTTTGTAAGATTGATATCATAACCCCTTGAGGCCCTTGAATCCTTGGTTTCGGGACATGATTTTAAAGTGTTGCTTTTAAACACCTTATTTATCTCAAGTAAATCATTGGTTCCCGAGGATTGATAGCATGAAACGGGTGGTCTGATTTGTTTAGTTGGTCGTCTCAAAACCAAACCATGAAACGACGGATTTCTCCTTATGTTCAAGCACATGGAGCTTTATATATAAATGTTATATTAAGAATTTCTTTTATATTACTCAATCATACAAATTAATATTTGTTGTTTCTTCTAATAAAATACAATTATTATTTTAATTAATAAATTGGGTCAAGTGTTTTACTGGCTTTGAATATATAAAATGTTTCTTTCTTTTGTTCAGAAAATAATTATTCTATTAATTATTCTCCATCAGTGAAATTACACACTTATATACTATTGTTTAAACAATTTCATATGAGTAACCGACTCACCGTTTCTAAGAATTTACGAGTTTGATTTTCTTTATATCCCCTGATTAGTTCCTTTGATTGGTCTACATGTTTCTATTATCTCGCCATATTATGTGTGTCAATTGTCCTTAAGTGATTTACATATGAAAATAATTTTAAAATCTTAGCTAATAAATTATGCGTAAACCAAATATCATTGTGTTTGATGTTAAAAGATATTAAAAATGTTGTTTTATGACTAGTTTATATATATTACAATTGTGAATAGCTTTGCTACTTACAAAATGTACTATTCATGACTTTTGATCGATTGTGGTTTGTCATGTGTGTTGTACTTTTTTGGTTTTTTTTATTTTTATTTACTTTTTATTCTACGACTCTTCTTTTGACATGTGTCCAGTCTTTTGTTTTTTTAAGGCTTAAGCATTATGTAGAACACTTTTAGAGTTTTCGACTTTGACCATGACTTTTTTATAGTTTATACTTTGACCACAAAACTTTAAGACTTGTAAATTTTATATTACTTAACTTTTTTAATTATATAAAACAATTGTGAATGGCTTTGCCACTCACAAAATATACTATTCATACCAATTGTGGTTTGTCATGTGTGTTGTACTTTTTTGTTTTCTTTTTTTTATTTTTATTTACTTTTTATTCTACGACTCTTCTTTTGACATGTGTCCAGTCTTTTTTTTTCAGGCTTAAGCATTTTGTACAATACTTTTAGAGTTTTCGACTTAAGCTATGACTTTTTTTATAGTTTTATACTTTGACCACGAAACTTTTAAACTTTTACATTTCATACCCTTTAACTTTTCTACTTTCGTCGTTTAGTATAAATATTATACTTTTATATTTGGAAAATTGGCATCATTTAATCCCATCTTTTCACTATTGGCAAATAATAATCCATGTTTTCACTTTGGCAACTGGCAGTCCCACATTGTCGTGTATTTATTTTTAACAGTCCCGCCGTTAAAAAACTTAACGGTGTTAAGTTTTTACTGACGTGGCGAGTGATGTGGCATTTTTTTTTAAAAAAAAATTCTTAATATATCCAGTCAACATCCCAGTCAACACTCCACCACCCCCACCACCGGTCGTCTTCTCCGACGAACTCCGGTCGTCTTCTCCGGCGACCTCCTGTCGTCAAATCTCTGGCCACTCTAACGGCTCGAATTCAGTGATCAAACAAATTGAATTCGGTGATCAAATTGCTCAAACTCATATTGTTTGACTTTTCGGAGTCAAACTTCGTGAACTTTGACCTCAAGATTGGAGGTGAATTCGTGATTGTTAGTGTTAGTGATTGATTCTAGTAGTTATAATTCTTTATCTTGAATTCATTGCAACTTACATAACTGATTTTGGTGAAGATTTACTTGAATCCGGAAAATCACAGTTAATGTTCTTCGAAGCTTTGGTCTCTAATGGTGGATTTTAGATTTCTTGCTTATTTGGCATAAATCTGGTACCTACAAGATCATTTTGATCATACAAAGCTATTGGCGTGGTTAAATTTCAGTTTAGATCAGAATTAAGTTAAAACCCAGTTCATGTTCATCGTGGTTCTCACATTCGAACGTTCAATCTGCAATAAAACTGCATAACAATGGTGCTAGTTTGAATCCTTTCTTCGTCACGAATTCAATGCAAGTTACGGAATCAATTTTCGTTCAAAATTGAGAGAGATATAAGTGTTTAAAGATTGTTGTTTATCGTCGGAAAAGTGATACTCGCCGGAGAAGACGACCGGAGTTCGCCGGAGAAGATGACCGATGGTGTTTGTTGGTGGAGTGCTGACTGGATAAATTAAGAAATTTTTTTTTAAAAAAAAATGCCACATCACTCGCCACGTCAGCAAAAACTTAACACCGTTAAGTTTTTTAACGGCGGGACCGTTAAAAATAAATACACGACAACGTGGGACTGCCAGTTGCCAAAGTGAAAACATGGATTATTATTTGCCAATAGTGAAAAGATGGGATTAAATGACGCCAATTTTCCTTTATATTTTGACCACGAAACTTCAAGACTTTTAAGTTTTATACCTCTTAACTCCAGTCTTTTGTTTTTTTAAGGCTTAAGCATTATGTAGAACACTTTTAGAGTTTTCGACTTTGGCCATGATTTTTTTATAGTTTATACTTTGACCACAAAACTTTAAGACTTGTAAATTTTATACCACTTAACTTTTATAATTTTGAAGGGAAAATGGGTGGCCCGTCGCGAAGCGCGAGCAGGTCACCATCTTGTTAATTATATTAAATTTTAACGTTATTTGTTATAATTAATTATAATTAAAACTATGACACTTGGTTTTCTAATTCTTATTTTGTAAATTTACAACTATTGCAATGGTATGTGTTGAGGATATTACATAGAATGTTTTATATGAACATGTTGAGTGAAATACATTTGAATGTCATAAATCTTGGAAAAGCAAAAGCTTTGAAAATTGAATGCATTACTATTATCCACTACCACTTGTCATTTGGAGCAAAAGAGGTATGACTATCATAGAATGGTAATACTAGCAACGCTCATTATGGGTGGATTCATTTAAGATTGTAAGACTTTAAGTCTATATGTGAGTATAACTCGGTGATATATATAATCACCTCAAAATCGGTTTTATGTGGTGAAAATATTGCTAGTAAGAAGATGTTGAAAAATTAAACATTCTCCATATTTCAAACCCAAAATAATGTACCCCATATCCAGAAGCGAATGTGGGCATGAGGCAACATATAATGACCAAAGTAGAAGTCATGATTAATGCGTTTTCGAATAATGACCAAATTAAAAGTCTTTTTGTGGTCTTGGACGAGATAACAAAAATGGAGAGAGTGTTATTGTGTTTAGATTAAAACACAAGATTCTCATTATGTTATTCTAAATGTTATAATTTACTATATAGTTAGTAATGCATAGAATAACTAACTAAACCAAATTTATGGTTTATTATTACTCACATATTGTAATTTGCTTGTTACAAACTTATGACTCCATAACTTTTTGTTATTTTGGTGAAAGTTATGTGATAGTCAAAGTGATAAGACGAACATCTCAAATCATATAATTTTACTATAACTCAAGTTTATATAAAGACATGTTAGAATATCATGTATTGTAGAATTTGATTTTATTGTGCACCTTATTCTGAATATGCTATCAATTATATAGCACTGGATAAAATGATTACAAGACAAGTTATGTTCATAATCTCTCTAAAAGGTATAAACATGTTTTATAAAACGATATGTTATAAATTTGAGAATTACATGTTTTGACATTATAACATGTCATGTGGATGCTATAATAGAACAAACAAAATACCCATTTGTGGGTTATTGTTACTCTCATGAAAAAAATTATAAATGTGCTTAGATACGATACGCGAAGTTTCATGCTCCTTAAATCTCAATTAATATTATATAAAGAGAAGATTATCATGAGGAAAAATAGGACAAAACAATTTCGCTTTTCATACATTTAATATGCTCATGAAGTAGCGATAGTATGTAAAAGAATGTGAGGATTTCATATCTATATGATTGAGAAAATCATGAAACATGTTTGGTTTAATAATTATTTCAATTATCGAAGTGAATGTGAATTTATATTCATTGGTTTAATGATGATGATCATGAATGTAAGTGAAGAGATTGTAATGATATTCATGACGATAATGTGCTCGACCACCACAGTGGCAAAAGAAGAGAATGATCATATGAAAATAAAGTGTGAATATCAGAAATGTGACATTACACGAATGTTTGAATTGATACATCATTCTCTTGTATTTTAGTCGCTTATTAAATAAGCGTGAGTACAACGAAAGCATATAAGATCATAAACTGAAAGTTTATATAGCATTATTATTTTATTGGCATGACCGGTTAGACCACACCGAGTCAATAGTGATGTGAAACATGTTGAAGAACAAAATATTCTTCAAACTTATAACTAGAATGTAAATTTGCTCTTAAGGGATTTATTTACTGATTAAAAAGGGTGTGAACCCTAAGTACTATGGAAGTGATAAAGGATGTAATGATATATATATATATATATATATATATATATATATATATATATATCCTAGGTTATATGCCATTTAGTGTTATAAATCGATGCATCGTCTAAATGGTTATCAAATTCGCAACTCGAAGGTTGCATGAATTGTGGCTTAGCTAATGGGATAGCAAGCACATCCTTCCATATTATCATATTTCTTTTGGTAATAACAGTGAATTTAATCCCATGTTACTAATGATTATTGGAATAAGTGTTAAACTTCATGTCGTTCAAGTTCGTACACGAATTGCTTTTGTTGTGGACGGTTACCAAACCTCTACGATTGATTGCAAAGCCAATAATCATGAGAGAAAAAGTTTATTTTTGTATGTAGGGAGCATGTGATTTTACATGAAGTGACCTTAATTCACATCAGACCAATAAGTTATAATACTTTCTCCCCATTGTAGTTGGTTTATGGTCAGTAACTAATATTTCCCATCTAATATTTTTGGTTGTGTGATATATATTAAAATTGCTCCACCACGATGCACAAAGATGGGACATTAAATGAGGTTAGAAACAAATTAGGGTATGAATTACTATCAGTAGTGATAGATTTATTTTATGACTCAGATTTATGTTTTCATGAAACAAATTTTCCCAATATTAGGGTGGAGATTAAAATCAGTTGGAAAGTGAATAAGTTGGAATGAATTATCATGCTATCATCTTGATCCTCAAATATAACCATGGTGAACTAGAATTTAATGGGTAATTCATTTACAAAGATTAATATATCAATTACCAGACGCATTTACTGACCTTAAAAAGTGAGTAAATCACATAGCTGCTAATAATATATCAATTACCAGACGCGTATACTGACCTTAGAAAGTGACTAAGTCACCTTACCAGCTGCTAATGCTCCAATTAAGATTGGTGTCCTAGAAGGACAATATAAATATTGATAATGAGTCTATGGCACATTCGAGTCGTGGTAGACTAGTCGATTCCAATAATAAAATATCCTCGAAAAATGGAGCAACTAATGAAGATGGTCAAGTCGAGGTACTAGTAAAGACTCCTTTAAGGACATTGACATGATGGTTCCAAATGAACCTCAGGTACCTGAAAGTGGTGAAGAGATCTCGATAAATTATATCATGTCTAAACATATATGGAATCGAAACGAAATCGACGTCGAATAATATTTCGGATATAATAAGCGCTAGAAATAACACAAATGATAAGGATCAAGAATTAAGA
>JBCNJP010000010.1:25057308-25099978 GCA_039602395.1 Deinandra increscens subsp. villosa | reverse complement strand
TTACCGAGTGGCAACTAGCAAGTAAAGTCATAATAAAACGTAAGACAATATGCATAAGGGTCCACATAATCATTTGAGTAACGAACGTTACCCAAATGATACCGGTCAAGTCTTGACGTATAATCCCGTTTGTAGCGTTTGAAAACCCATTAGTTAATCAGTTTACAAAATCAGTAAATGCGAATGTTCACGTATAAAGACATTTATGTAAACTGAATACAAGTAATAAGCATGTGATCACGTATCATGGAGGCCAGTTCAATCAAGTATTAAACATCGTTTTAAATAATAATATTAATTATTATTTTTAAGTTCGTTCGATCGATTGAATATTTAATCGCGTTAAGTTATAATATATATAACTAGAGTTGATAATTATTATCGAATAATAATTCTAACTTGTCGAAATAATTTTATTAAATTATTACAAGTTAAGGATTAAATGATTAAACACATGTAGGTAAATATTAAAGGTTATTTTAATATTAAACTTATGCTTAAAGAATTAAGGTTTTAAGTTAATATAAATATAATTATTATTAAAATAACTAATATTAACAATCATGAGGAGTTTATCTCAAATTAGGGTTTCTAAACTTATACGGATAATTATTTGTCGAAAATAATTATTTACGTTTCGATATGTCGTAAAACGTTTAAAAATAAAACATTTGATCCGATTAAAAACGTTTTGATTATTTTGATTTATTTAAAATAATAAAAAATGATTAAAATATGTTTTTCATAATTTCTATAACTATTGATTTTATTTTCATAATATCATTTTTAAATAACTCTATTTATCAAATAAAGCTAGAGTTTTTAATTATGACTTTTTATAGAAATATTTCTCAACATAAAACATTTTATATTTTTGTATAAAATCCAAGATTTTATACTTTTTATGCCAAGTGTTTTAAATATAGTCTTTTACCATTTTTGACATAAAATATATCTATATATATATTATCAAATTCATTTTTTTATAAAATCTAAACAAGTCATTTAAGTCTTGTGTTTTTAGATATTATATTTATATAAAATGTGGCCATTTTATATCATCTTACATGGTGAGATTTTTATGGTTTTAATATCTAAGTAATTTTTATAAAATTACCAACTTTGTCATTAAACCATAAAAATTCATTTAAAGGTTTTAACATTGTC
This sequence comes from Deinandra increscens subsp. villosa, assembly GCA_039602395.1. NCBI lineage: Eukaryota > Viridiplantae > Streptophyta > Magnoliopsida > Asterales > Asteraceae > Deinandra > Deinandra increscens. Next base: position 25,098,811 of record JBCNJP010000010.1, on the reverse strand, counting down.
ATCTTATGTCCAAAATTAATATAACATTTTCAAATGTCCATTTAGTTCAAATACGTCACTAAACACCATTTTAGCCCATGATAATTGTTATTAGTACATATTAATCCATACACACGATGATTAACAACTAAATTCACAATTAATAATTCCAACAATTTATAATCTACTAACTCATGATAATAACAATTGTTAATCATGCAAAATATGTAGATTATCATAAAATCATCAAAAGATCAATTTAAATCATCAACTAGTAAGTTTAATCTTGTGTTTTTATTTTAAATAAAAACACTACACATTTGTGATAGAAATAATAACTCGGTGGTTACGACCGTTTAAAAAGCTCGGGTTTTCACGGTTTAGTTGTCAAGACTCGGGAGATCGTTTGGGACGTTAATGATGTATAAAAAAACGTAAATAAAAACGATAAAAAAGACTCACAACGGTGAGGAGTTTAAACCGAGTAAAAAGAGAGAAAGGTGGCGGTTTGCTCGGTGATTCTCGGCGGCACAGCAGCTTGGGACAGCAGCAGCAGTCCGCGGTGGCAGTGACAGCAGCCCAGCGGCGGCAGCAGAGTAGAAGTAGCAGCAGCACCCCACGAAAGTAGTAAGGAGATGGTGGCGATCGTTAGTTGCCGCCGGGAAGCAGAAAAAGAAACAGAAAGGTAGCGGATGGGGGTGATGGTTCATAGCAGCGGCAGCAGTGGCGTACGGTAGCATGGTGGTCACACAGCAGCAGCAACCAGTGGCAGCAGCTCCTCTAGTGACGGCGGGGTAAGCTGGTTCGGTGACAGCAACAGCCAGGCAGTGGTGGTTGGTTGCTGCCAGAGAGGAAAAGAAAGGAGGAAGAAGGTGGCGGTGGTGTTGGCCGGAAACGAAGGAGAGGGTGGCGGTGGTTGTTTTTCCGGCAGAAAGGAGAGAAGAGAGGGTGGCTCACGGCTGGTGGTGGTGGTTGTAGGGTTGCCGAGAGGGAGAAGGAAGAAGAAGGTGGGTGGAGAGGGAGGTTCTAAGGTGGTGGTGGTTGTGTTCGATGGTAGTCACGACAGTAGTAGTTGTCCCACAGCAGCAGCGCCGGCGACATCAGTAGTCCGGCGGCTGCAGGAGGTAGGGTGGTTCATGGTGGTGACGGTGGTTAATGGTGATGTTGGTGGTAGATGGTTGTGGTTGAAGATGGAGGTTGTAGTTCACGAAAAAAAAGGAAAGGGACAAAAAGGGGGGTTTGTTCATGTGCTTGCTGTACTTCAAAAATAAAAGAAGTTGAAATGTTGCTTTGGTGGTGTTGGTTCTCGGCAGACAAGAAAAAAAGGGAGGGATGGGGTTTGGTGAAAGGTGTGGTGGAGAGGAGGGTTGGTGTGGCCAATTCTCTATCACATTATTTTTTTAAATAAAATGTATCATGCCAACTTTTATATAAAACTTAAATGTGTAGGTCAATTTTTTTTATATAAGAGTTAGTCATGTTTTATAAATTGGTTTAAGTATTATAATAGTTTATAAAATATACTAAGGTTTGGGAATAAAATAAACCATAACTTTTAATAATAACCAAAGTATAAAACTATATAAGTTCATGACAATTTTTATAATATAATAGGTGGTAGCAATTTATAAAACTTGCAAAGTTGATGGGCTAACAAAATTAAAATTAACCCATTGGGCTTGATATTTGTATTGGGCCTAAATATTTAAAGAAAATATGTAATTGGACGGTTCGTCGGTTATGGGCCGTACGGGTCCAAATGGGGCGCCGGTTCGAGGCCCGGGCCCGTTGTGCATCGGTTGAGTTCACGGATCGTCACGATCACTCGGTTTTTATGTTTGAGTAACGGGTCTAGGTTTCGGATTCGGTTTCATTGTTTTAGGCTTATTGGGCCTATTGGGCCTAGTTGGGCCCAACAGGTTGACGGTTGAGGTTTTAGCTTAAGTCTTGACAACGATTTCAGTTTGTGATGTTTTTATTTCGTAAAAAAAATAGTTCGAGTCGGTTATAACAGCTTTTCAGAAATCGGATATAGTTTTCAGTTTTGTACACGGGTTACGGTTAACGTTTTCATTTTTGTCAGTTCGTGATAGTTTTAAGCTCGACCGTCCGGATTGTTTAAAACCGAATAGTTTTAGACATACGATCGCTTGTCAGTTTGTTGTGTCGGTTATACAACGTTCGACACCAATTCCAGATAAAATATAAAAATACATTTTATATTTAATTTCTTGTTATTAAAATTCCATGATTAATCCATGGAATCTCTATGATATTTACGGGTATACGCTTCCAGTACAAACGTGGGATTAGGTTTACGTCATCAGTTATCGGCCAGGCACAGTAATTAATAGTTTAAACAGTAATCAGATCAGTTAATGCACATTAATACTTAATTAAAAGTCAAAGTAAAGAGGTTTGACCTAGGTTTTCGGACGAGGTGTCACATTCTCCCCCAGTTAGAAGAATTTCGTCCCGAAATTCAGTTCTTGATCACTGGTTGTTTGTGACGTTTCCGCAAAGAAACATGGGTATTTTAGACGCATTTGTTCATCGCGCTCCCAAGTGTACTTTGGACCTCACCATGAGTTCTAGCACACTTTGATAATGGGAATGCGGCTATGCTTCGTTCTCGTAAGGTCTCGGTTAAGTATCTTGACAGGTTCTTCGATAAAGTGGAGTGTTTCGTCAACTTGAATTTCATCTAGTGGGACGACAAGCGTTTCATCAAACAAGCATTTCTTAAGGTTACTAACGTGAAAGACATTATGCACACTGCTTAGCTCTGCGGGTAGATGTAGACGGTAAGCTACCGGTCCGATTATCTCAGTGATTTCAAATGGACCAATGTAACGAGGGTTAAGCTTTCCTCGTTTGCCGAACCGGATGACACATTTCCAAGGTGACACTTATAACATGACGTGGTCACCCTTTTTAAAGGATAAGGGTTTGCGACGACTGACAGCAAATAAATCTCAATAGTCTGATGAGAGAATAAGGATTGACACACAGATGAACGAGGTTTTGAGTATGAAGGTTTCTGGACAAGTCAGGATTTCTCATGAATGGGCTCTACCAGGATTTTCATGTAGTTCAAATTACAATTATGTGTGCACCCACAATTGTGATTTGCCTTACATGATAAGCCTAAGCTTTGCTCATACTTGAGTTTTCAGTTTGTCAGAAAATGAAAGGTGTCGGGGACTCCATTGGTCTTACGGAGTGGTTTGGGTCGATTAGCTTTTGATCAGATTCTTCCTTGGATCTCGAAAGTTTCAATGCAAACAAGGAGCTTTCATTCCAAGTTTACTAGACCTAATTATTGTCTTTCCAAGACAATACACGTTATAAGGTTTTGATCTCTAAACATGTCAGGCATTTACCGACATAGGTAGCTACCTCGGCTTTCATGTTAGGCCACCAGAATTGATCTCGCAGACCGTGATACATTTGTCCGATCCTGGGTGGGTGGAATATCTGGATTTGTGGGCTTCATCGAACACTAGCTTTCTCAAGCCTCCAATGCTAGGTACCAATAGCCTATCCATAAAGTTCATGGTTCCATTAGGATTTTCAAGCACTTGTTTCTCCATACCACACATGCATTTGTTTTCCAGATTCTTTGGCTTCAGAGCTTCGATTTGAGCGTATGTTCATACTTAAAGCTCGAACACAGCGCGGTTTGGGATGTTCCTTCCTGCTTACAGCATCGGCTACGCAGTTATTCTTGCCCGGGTGATAACGAATCTCACATTCGAAATCGTTAAGTAGTCCAACCATCGTCGATGTCTCATGTTCAGCTCTTTCTGGTTAAAGGTGTGCTAGAGGCTCTTGATCGGTGAATATGACTAACCGAGTCCCATAGTGGTAGTGCCTCAAGATCTTGAGGGCAAAGATAACGGCTCTAAGTTCTAAGTCTTGAGTCGTGTAATTCTTCTCGTGAATCTTCAGTTGTCGAGAGGCGTAAGCGATGACTTTCTTACACTGCATCAGCACGCAACCCAAGCCTAGATGCGAAACATCACATTATACAACGAAATCGTCGATTATGTTTGGTAAGGATAAGATTTGGGGCGTTGCAAAGTTTTTGCTTCAACAACTGGAAAGCAGTTTTCAGTTTTATCATCCAAGATGTACTTCTTATCTTTCCGGGTCAGGGTGGTAAAAGGCTGGGCTATCTTGGAAAAAGAAAATGTCATTGAATCGGCGATAATAGCCAGCGAGACCTAAGAATTGTCGAATCTTAGATGGGGTCGTAGGAGTACTCCAATCTTTGATTGCTTCAATCTTAGTCGGATCAATGTGAATACCTCGGTCGTTGATCACATGACCCAAAAAGTGTACTTCGCTAATCCAAAAGTCACATTTGGAGAATTTCGCGTATAGCTCTTCCTTCAACAGTTCTAATATGAGTCTCAAGTGTGCTTCATGTTCGTTCTTACTACGTGTGTAGATAAGAATATCATCGGTGAACACGAAAACAAATTTATCCAAGTATGGTTTGCACACGCAATTCATTAAGTCAATGAATATGGTCGGTGCGTTAGTTAAACCAAATGGCATAACAAGGAACTCGTAATGACCATAGCGTGTTTTAAACGCTGTCTTTGTGACATCTTCATCTCTAACTCGAAGTTGGTGGTACCCCGACCTTAGATCGATCTTGGAATAGAAGTATGATCTTTTGAAGTTGATCAAATAAGTCATCGATCCTTGGAAGCGGGTAACGGTTCTTCACAGTCAGTTTGTTCAACTCTCGGTAGTCGGTACACATTCTGAACGGTCCATCTTTCTTTTTCAGGAATAACACGGGAGCACCCCACGGGGAGTGGCTTGGATGAATAAAGCCCTTATCTAGCAACTCTTGCAATTTGCTAGATATCTATTGCATTTTAGACGGTGCCAGTCGATAAGGGGACCTGGCAACGGGGCGGCTCCGGGTGTTAGATCGATGCGAAAATCTACTTGTCGTGTTGGGGGTAAGCCTGGCAAGTCTTCTGGAAAGACTTTCAGGTATTTGCAGACAATAGGAACGTCTTCGATACGCTTCTCTTCCGGTTTCTTCTTAGTAACATGAGCTAGAATGGCATGGCATCCCTTGTGGAGGAATTTATGTGCCTTCATATATGATATGATATTTAGTTTGGCTCCACTCTTTTCGCCTTGCACGTTCAGAGTGTTACCATCTACGGATGGCACTCCAACCATTTTCTCATGGCACACAATTTCGGTATGGCTCTTTGCTAACCAATCCATTCTATTGACTACATTGAAACTTCCTCAATCAATGGGCATTAAGTCGGTGCTGAAAGAATGGTCAGTGGGTAGTCTGGGTAGATTACTCCGGTTTCTATCTAATATCCATTTGCTAATTTTATTGCAAACCTAGCGTCTAGGGCAACAGGGGTGATGTCAAGTAATTGACTAAAATTGGTAGACACAAGGCTTCTATCGACACATGTACCGAATAAAACAGAGGTATAATTGCTATTTAGCAGAAACGTATCCATCACCGTGTTGGGGTCAAGACGGGCGTCTCCGTCGTTGATCATGAAAGTTCTTCCTCTAGCATGGTTAGCATCTTGATTCTTCGCCTTCGAGCATTTCTTTGAAATGGCCAATTTCCCAGCAACCGTAGCAAATGCAACTTGGACAATTACGTGCTACATGTCTTTTAACCTTGTAGATGTTACAGTAGACATTACCACAATCAAGAGTGTGGTGTAGGTTGCATTGGAGCATAGGGGCGCTGTACCGGTGTAACCGGTCCTCCTGGCAGGGGTAACAGCTCACGGAACCTCTAAAATGTGTAGGTTGTAATTCATAAAGTCCTTTTATGAACATTCACGAGGGCTTAGAATGTTAGGTTAAAACATTGAACACAATTTGGTGAAATTGTAGTCTGGTGTTTTCTAACCTCGGTTAATTCGCTCTTACAGCGCGCCCCATCGTCCGCGTGACGTTGGGTTGCAGTAGTAGCGACGGTTTCAGCAACGCGTTGGGGAATCGATTTGTCGACCACAACAACGCTCAAGGGCGTAGGGGTGAAGCGTTTATGGTGGCTCGACGTCTAGGCGGCATACTTTCGCTTTAAGTTCTTAATGTCAACATAATGTCTAGATTATGTGTTACTGGGATTATTACATGCGCGAGAATAACTGCCACGACATACATCCATGATACCCAAAACATGACGCGCGCAGGCACGACCAAGAGACATGAAACAGAGGGGAACAATCATACACGAATAAATAACATGATATAATGACCACAACAGTAATGGCATCGATCCTAGACATGAAAATCATAATCATATCCATAATACTAGTTTCCATTACCATCATATTAACTGATAGGATATACGATAGTCGAAAGAGGATAAGTCTTTGTCCTAGGCTCGCAATCCCATCACAACAAAATATGTAAATATTTTTCATTGCAAAAAGAAGGGATCAAAAGTCTAGATTCTTAGTCAAGCTATCTAGAGTGGTGGTCCAGAGGGCATAGTTAAGGTGGTGGTGATCTGAGCAGTGAGGTTCATGTAACTGAACACTCGCCCAGGGAATTCCTTTAGGTGAGCGACTCTCTCCTGGAGGGAATCGTTGGCCAACCGCAGATCGGTGTTGGCCATGTCGAAACCTATCATGTGAGCGTGGAGTGACTCCATAGCACCTAGTGTGGCAGCCTGATGATGCTCCACGGCGGCTAGACGGGTCTCTGGTGCCGTTAGATCGGTCCATATGGGGAGTCTAGTGATTTCATCGTCGATCACCCTGAAGGCTTGCTCGTGACATCTCAGGCATGTCACCAGTGTCAGTGGCCGCACCGCCAGTGGCAGCGGTGGGAATCGGGTGGTTTGAGCACTCGTCTGAGAGACGAGGTCACGATGGTCTCAGAAAACTTAATGGTAATGTGGATTGTCGGACTATTCCGACTGTGAGAATGTCCTGCTCTAGGCTGGACAGTTCATGGTCCTCAGGGGAAGGCGTGTACTCAGGCACGACTGTGTCTTTTCCAAAGGAATCAGATATGCGGATGACCCTTTCGGTAGTCATCATTGCGATAATATTCCATACGAGAACGTAGTTGGTAACATGGTAACAGTATCTAGAATAAAAGGTATAAATGCACCAGTTATAGTAATAATATAACTCATACATATAAAACATAAGTTAACATAACCAATAGGATAAGGAAATTGGTCTTGCGTGCAAACGGTAGCTTCGGAGCGGGTTATAGTCCAGTTTTGGTTTTTGTTTGTTTGATTAACCTAGTTCGCTATAACCACGGCTCTGATACCAATCTGTCACACCCCAGTCAACAGATTGGGTGTGAGCGAGACGGAATCATAGTCGCAGATATACAGAACAACTTCTACTAAATTCAAACGTCATTTAAAACATATTACCATTCATGTTGCAGCGGAAAGTCATGGTGAAATGATATCGTCTTACATTTGAATAAAAGTTTTAGTTTGATATTGGAATCATAAAGCAGTTTATTTAAGATAGGTCGGGACTACGACTCCGGTAAAGCAGGGTCGAAAGTTACAGTGAAGCCCCATTTGCACGTCTTCCATGATAAGCTTAGATACCTAGGAAATCATGAGTTTAAAAGGTCAACATAAAGTTGGCGAGGTTCACAGGTTTATGATTCTATGGTAAGTTTGTAAAAACAGTTCACAATATGTTGGTAAAACAGTTTACGGTATACTTAGATGTTACGTTGGTTTACTGTCGTGGTTGTAAGATCTCCCATGAACCTCAAATTCGAATACTAACGGATTACCCACTCATGGAAATCTATCCCAAGAATACCGAACATGCTAGAATAACTGACGTGTACCCCTTGACAATGTACGAAGTCAGGATTGGAGCTACCAATCTGGGCAGGGTTGTCAACCCAAATAGATCTATTCACTAGTTATCGTTTCAAGCAGAACTAATCGAATTCAATTAATAGTGGGATTCAGTTGTACTAACATTTATAACGATAAAGTACCAGTTGTATGGGATACGGAATGGAACATGTAGTCATATGGCTAATAGATAAACCATAACATTAAGTAAAAAGCATTTTATCAGTTCATGATTTTTCCCCCATAAATATAAAACAGTTATAAAGAAAAAGGGGCCATGAAGCTCACATGATTCAGTGATGATGATGGATTACCGAGTGACAACTAGCAAGTAAAGTCCTAATAAAACATAATACAATATGCATAAGGGTCCACATAATCATTTGAGTAACGAACGTTACCCAAATGATACTGGTCAAGTCTTGACGTATAACCCCGTTTGTAGCGTTTGAAAACCCGTTAGTTAATCAGTTTACGAAATCAGTAAATGCGAATGTTCACGTATAAAGGCATTTATGTAAACTGAATACAAGTAATAAGCATGTGATCACGTATCATGGAGGCCAGTTCAATCAAGTATTAAACATCGTTTTAAATAATAATATTAATTATTATTTTTAAGTTCGTTCGATCGATTGAATATTTAATCGCGTTAAGTTATAATATATATAACTAGAGTTGATAATTATTATCGAATAATAATTCTAACTTGTCGAAATAATTTTATTAAATTATTACAAGTTAAGGATTAAATGATTAAACACATGTAGGTAAATATTAAAGGTTATTTTAATATTAAACTTATGCTTAAAGAATTAAGGTTTTAAGTTAATATAAATATAATTATTATTAAAATAACTAATATTAACAATCATGAGGAGTTTATCTCAAATTAGGGTTTCTAAACTTATACGGATAATTATTTGTCGAAAATAATTATTTACGTTTCGATATGTCGTAAAACGTTTTTAAAACGTTTAAAAATAAAACATTTGATCCGATTAAAAACGTTTTGATTATTTTGATTTATTTAAAATAATAAAAAATGTTTAAAATATGTTTTTCATAATTTCTATAAGTCTTTTGATTTTATTTTCATAAAATCATTTTTAAATAACTTTATTTATCAAATAAAGCTTGAGTTTTTAATTATGACTTTTTATAAAAATATTTCTCAACATAAAACATTTTCTATTTTTGTATAAAATCCAAGATTTATACTTTTTATGCCAAGTGTTTTAAATATAGTATTTTACCATTTTTGTCATAAAATATATCTATATATATTTTATCCAATTCATATTTTTTTTATAAAATCTAAACAAGTCATTTAAGTCTTGTGTTTTTAGATATTATAATTATATAAAATGTGGCCATTTTATATCAAGTTACATGGTGAGATTTTTATGGTTTTAAAATCCAAGTAATTTTTATAAAATTACCAACTTTATTATTAACCATAAAAATTCATTTAAAGGTTTTAACGTTGTGATCTTATGTCCAAAATTAATGTAACATTTTCAAATGTCCATCTAGTTCAAATACGTCACTAAACACCATTTTAGCCCATGATAATTGTTATTTGTATATATTAATCCATACACACGATGATTAAGAACTAAATTCACAATTAATAATTCCTACAATTTATAATCTACTAACTCATGATAATAACAATTGTTAATCATGCAAAATATGTAGACTATCATAAAATCATCAAAAGATCAATTTAAATCATTAACTAGTAAGTTTAATCTTGTGTTTTTATTTTAAATAAAAACACTACACATTTGTGATAGAAAAATAACTCGGTGGTTACGAGGTTTCACGGTTTAGTTGTCAAGACTCGGGGGATCGTTTGGGACGTTAATAACGTATAAAAAACCATAAACGAAAACGATTAAAAAGACTCACAACGGTGAGGAGTTTAAACCAAGTAAAAAGAGAGAAAGGTGGCGGTTTGCTTGGTGGTTCTCGTCGGCACAGCAGCTGGCGACAGCAACAGCAGTCCGCGGTGGCTATGACAGCAGCCCAGTTGTGGTGCAGCAGCACATCGGCAGCACCAGTACAACAGTGGCAGCAGCACCCCACGACAGTAGTAAGGAGGTGGTGGAGATCGTTAGTTGTTGCCGGGAAGGGGAAAAAGAAAAAGAAAAGGTAGGGGATGGGGGTGATTGTTCATAGCAGCGGCAGCAGTGGCGCACGACAGCATGGTGGTCACACAGCAACAGCAGCCAGCGACAGCAGCTCCTATAGCGGCGGTGGGGTAAGCTGGTTCGGTGACAGCAACAGCCAGGTGGTGGTGGTTGGTTGCTGGCCGAGAGGAAAAGAAAGGAGGAAGAAGGTGGTGGTGGTGTTGGCCGAAAACGAAAAAGAGGGCGGCGGTGGTTGTTTTTCCGGTAGAAAAGAGAGAAGAGAGGGTGGCTCACGACTAGTGGTGGTGGTTGTAGGGTTGCCGAGAGGGAGAAGGAAGAAGAAGGTGGGTGGCGAGGGAGGTTCTAAGGTGGTGCTGGTTGTGTTCGATGGTGGTCACGGTAGTAGTAGCTGTCGCACAGCAGCAGCACCGGCGACATCACCAGTCCGGCGGCTGCAGGAGGTAGGGTGGTTCATGGTGGTGACGGTGGTTAAGGGTGATGGTGGTGGTAGATGGTTGTGGTTGAAGATGGAGGTTGTAGTTCACGAAAAAAAAGGAAAGGGACAAAAGGGGGGGGGGGGGGGTTTGTTCGTGTGCTTGCTGTACTTCAAAAATAAAAGAAATTGAAATGTTGCTTTGGTGGTGTTGGTTCTCGGCAGACAAGAAAGAAAGGGAGGGAGGGGGTTTGGTGAAAGGTTTGGTGGAGAGGAGGTTTGGTGTGGCCAATTCTCTATCACATTATTTTTTTTTTAAATAAAATGTATCATGCCAACTTTTATATAAAACTTAAATGTGTAGGTCAAATTTTTTTTTATATAAGAGTTAGTCATGTTTTATAAATTGGTTTAAGTATTATAATAGTTTATAAAATATATTAAGGTTTGGGAATAAAATAAACCATAACTTTTAATAATAACCAAAGTATAAAACTATATAAATTCATGACAATTTTTATAAAATAATAGGTGGTAGCAATTTATAAAAATTGCAAAGTTGATGGGCCAACAAAATTAAAATTAACCCATTGGGCTTGAGATTTGTATTGGGTCTAAATGTTTAAAGAAAATATGTAATTGGACGGTTCGTCGGTTATGGGCCGTACGGGTCCAAACGGGGCGCCGGTTCGAGGCCCAGGCCCGTTGTACATCGGTTGGTTTCACGGATCGTCACGATCACTCGGTTTTTATGTTTGAGTAACGGGTCAAGGTTTCGGATTCGGTTTCATTGTTTTAGGCTTATTGGGCCTATTGGGCCTAGTTGGGCCCAACAGGTTGACGGTTGAGGTTTTAGCTTAAGTCTTGACAACGATTTCAGTTTGTGATGTTTTTATTTTGTAAAAACAATAGTTCGTGTCGGTTATAACAGCTTTTCAAAAATCGGATATAGTTTTCTGTTTTGTACACGGGTTACGGTTAACGTTTTTAGTTTTGTCAGTTCGTGACAGTTTTAAGCTCGACTGTCCAGATTGTTTAAAACCGAATAGTTTTAGACATACTATCGCTTGTCAGTTTGTTGTGTCGGTTATACAACGTTCGACACCAATTCCAGATAAAATATAAAAATACATTTTATATTTAATTTCTTGTTATTAAAATTCCATGATTAATCCATGGAATCTCTATGATATTTACGGGTATACGCTTCCAGTACAAACGTGGGATTAGGTTTACGTCATCAGTTATCGGCCAGGCACAGTAATTAATAGTTTAAACAGTAATCAGATCAGTTAATGCACATTAATACTTAATTAAAAGTCCAAGTAAAGAGGTTTGACCTAGGTTTTCGGACGAGGTGTCACAACCCTAGAGCAATTGGAGCTACCTCTAGTTACTGCAATTGACACGAATAACAGACTAGCTAAATTCCTAGGGCACTTCCTTTTGAGACAATATTATCCTAGTTCATTAACCAACCCGATTACCCGACAATCTATTACCTTTTGAGTCTCTAGATAAGCACCACATTGCAATCAAGAATACAATTATCAATTAACACTATAGTTCGGTACGTCTCCTAAACTACTCTTTGGCTACTAACCCTAAAGTTAGAAACTTGAGATAAACTTACCCAACCCGGAAGACATTCGAAGGTAAATCCAGCACTAATTGACAATTATAACCCTAATTAGCAACACACATATGGATCAATCACAAGCAAGTAGAGGAATTTCAATAGAACATCAATCTAACATAAATGTCATAAAACCGAATAAAACTGAAAAATATAATTATTCATCATAAGTCTAGGTGGCACATAAAAGTTCAGCCAACAATCATAGTTCGAACAGAAACACGAACAAAATCAGGATCAGAAGTACCGTTGATCGAAAAAGAAAATAAATAGTTCAGCTACCAGCCTACCTGCTAGTCTGCTTAATAACTAATCTGACATTTTGACGTGCTAGTCTGGGTGCATGGTTGCTTCGACTTAATTTTCTTCGACGTACGTATCTTCTGCAAATCTATTTCTTGAAGTTTTGTTCTGCCCTCCAATATTCTCCTACGTAGGTTTTTCCCCAAGTTACCGTCAGAAGCCCCAAAATAATATATATACTTTTTCTTGCTCTCAAAGACTTCCGTTTTTTTAGATGCCCACGTGATAAGATATATGCAGCCCAGTCCGTTAGTGCACACTTAAATTCGAAATAATACAATCTATGTTTATCTTAGTTTTTGTTATGGATTCGCAAGACATCAACCGTGACATGCTTATGCCATCTAATCTTTTTTTCTTTTTATTTTACTCTTCGAACCCTCCAAGTACCACTTAACAACCATGTAGACCTTGCACTTCATAATCAACTCTTTTTAATCCTTCAACTTAGATGTAATGTCATACCATTCCCTGAGACAGTTATATAAACCTACAAACAAACATAATTTAGCCATTTTGAGCATATTTGACCTAATAAATACAATAAAAATAAAAGACTTAAACTCACACTAAAATTATACAAAAATGACTCAATTATAATACAAACTACATAGAAAAATTAGATGTGTTTTACAACACATCAAGACTCCAAGATATTTAAATATTTTCAGCTTTCTGAAAATCTTGTATCTTGTGTCGATCTGATCGAAAACAAAACAGATACAAAATCTTTTTGGCTTTTCAAAATTTCATATTCAAACACACCTACAATCTTTTTGATTTTGCAAACTTATGCTAAAACACACATAAAATCTTTTTGATTTTTAGATATGAAATGAATTGAAATCAACAAAACAGAAAAAAATTCTATTTTTATGAGAAAGATCCGGACGTGAGATCATATCAGACATAACGTATCAAGCACATTTCAATTTTAACTTCATCAGCATGCAGATCATGATATATTGTAGATAGGCTAGAATTATGAGGCTTGTAATATGTCACATCCCCAAAAATCCCACGCGCGACAACGCGCTGCAGGGAGGGAGACAAACCAGGACCGAACACATTAGCCATACGACCAGTCTATATGCAATGTAAAAGAAAACCAAAGTAAATGCGCTTTTAAATGCGGAAGCGCAAACGACAAAAGTTGTAATAAATGTTCAAGCGCCAAGACATGCGCAAACCAAACGTTAATGAGTTTGAAAAGTATTAAAGTCTATGATGCATGCATGACAATAATAATCCTTATGGGGTGCATCCTAGCTTGTGGCAGACAATCCAGTTTAGCGACCTGAGAAATAACATGCTAAAGTGTCAACACAAATGTTGGTGAGTTCACAGGTTTATCGGTTCAATAACATTTCAAGTTCAGTTTAAGATTGACCGTTCAATAACGTCAAGTTGTAAGAGCATAATCACTAATATATATCAAATAGCTAGCTAGGCTATATACATGAAACTTCGCTCGTTGATAGTCACCGAAGCTAACAGTTGTTTATAGTTTGCCTTGTTGTGTTTAGGACGAATATAACACCCGTTCGATATCTAATCGTGCCAGAGCGACTGACCCGGGTGGGGTTTGTTAGCCCAGTAGTACTACAATATATTTCCCGATATCGTCATTAATACTAACGGTACCATAAGAAAGACTTTGTTGTATCAGTGTGCTACAAGTACTTCAAGTGATATATAAAAGTCTAATTAACTCAGTTGTGTAAATCATGCATGTTAATCTCCCCCAACAGGATTAAAACAGTAAAATGGGGCCGTGAAACTCACATTAGGTTGCACAGCAAAGTTTCCAGGTAAACAGTTAATTCAAGTAGCAAGAACGAGTCTTGTGCAAGCAATCAATCACCTCGTGTCAGAGATGAAAAAATACGAGTTTTTGATGCCGAAACGAACCCGAAAGCGTGAACGCGAACACCGAGCACCACCACGAAACTCTAATCCAATTGCTTCTGGTTGCTCGTGAGAGTCTCGTGATCACAGTGGTGATCGAGAGGTGCTGTAGCAGTGGCGGATAGTGGTGGTTTTGGTGAGTTTTGCTTTGCTGAAAACACAAGAAAACCAGGAGAAAACAGAGAGGTTGCGAAGAGAGAGAGAGAGAGAGAGAGAGAGAGAGGGACAGGAGTAAAGGTGATTGACTGGTTTATACAATGATATAGCATATCATTGATGTTGGTGGGAGTGAAACAATCGAGAATGATGAAGATCGGTCTCGAAACCGATCTTCTCTCGTAAATTTTGTAACCGGCCATTGATGATCAACAATATGCTATTTACATTATCGAAACTCCTACTTATAACCTAGAAATCAGTTTTGGAAAAATTACAAGATAAGTCCCTCAAATTTTATAAATCTCTAACAAACTCTAACGGAGTTAACGGGAGATGTTTTTAACACCGAATATACGAGGAACGTCAAAATACATAAACCGTGTAACGTTAATAGGAAAATATAAATCTCGTTTTGTTAAAATAAAACATGGAGTATAACTCCACAATTATATTTAAGATCACATAAAATCGTAACCTTCATATTTAAATTACATAAATTTGTGAATAATAACTCCATTAACAATAACTTATAATTAAAACCCTTTAATTACATAAAATCATAAATGTAATTAAATAATATTATATATATATAATTGTCACCTAAATTCATAGGGTATAATTGTCACATAAAATGACGCAACATTCACATGAAATCGTAACGTATGATTTACATAAAATCATAGAACAAGAATATCAAACGTCAAACTTAAGTGTATGCTCGTTTAGTGATTACTACACAAAACCCTAGTTGCTAAAGTCAACGCAGATAAGCACATAAATGTTCACACAACATTTAATACGTTTTATGTTCAGTTAATGTCAGAAAATGACCTAAAAAGTCGGATTGTCACAGTATCCCCTTGTTGAAGAAATTTCGTCCTCGAAAATTGCGTAAAGCGGTAAAAGTTAATGAGCTAGACACAAAGAAAAAAAAGAAAAATTCTCAGTCGTCACATCATCCCCTTGTTGAAGAATTTTCGTCCGCGAAAATTAAACCAGTACCTGAACTAGATGAAGGCTGTGTTGGATATTATGTGTCCTGACCCGACAAATCTTGAACCCGACCCGGTTACGACCCGTAAGAGTTACACCGGGTGCAACGAACTCTAAACCCGCTTACGAGTTAACCGGTAAAAGAAACGAAAACTTTTGATTATATATGTTATTTATAATAGTTATAAATAATTAATAATCAATAATATTATTATTATTAACCGGCTTAATAATAATGGGTGAAGGATATTTAAATAAGAGTGGTTTATTTAAATTCACGGTCGAGCTATTCGTTATTGAAATATTTTCTAACGTTAACTCGTGGGCTCGCGTACGAGATGGACTTTATATTCGAGAGGGGCCCGTCGCGAATTAATGGTCATCTAATAAATATTAGATGATTAGGGGATTAACCCTAATCACCTATTAATGCTCCACGGCACAAAACAAAAGGGAGATTCGAAAATCTCCTTTTTCTTTTCCTTCTCTCGGACGTAAAACAAAACGGCAAATGTCGTTCCGCGTCGATCGCCGCCACCGCTCGTCTAGTGGCCATCTTCGCACCACCATAACTTGGTGGTGGTTGCTAGTTAGGGTGTTCCGTCAGTCAACGCCCGTAGACCGCCTTACGGTCTACAGATCGCCGCCTCGTACGCCTAGATCCGCTGCTCGGTTCGCCGCCAATCGCCGTCGCAAAACCTGCCGATCACCACCATGAAACTCGACGCCGCCGCCGCAGATCGAACGCTGTCACCCACCGCCACCACCGCAGATCGAACGCCGTCACATGACCGTCGCCCTTCGACGCGAGTCTGACGCTTTTCGTCGTGCGCCGTCTCCGGTTGCAATCAGATCTGAATCTGATTGATCTCGTAGTCTCGCGAGACGCGACGTCTGTCAAGACGTACTCTCGCGATGCGTAATGATCACGTGTCATAAACGCCATCCCGTAGCGGTACGCGACATCGGACCACGAGAATAATCGCGATATGCGACAACCGTCTGAGACCGAAAGTGGTTCGTTCCGTTTCAACCTAGCGCTTCGTTCGTTGAAACTCGGTGTCTCGAACATTTGTTCAACACCGCCAAGGTATATCTAAACTCACTATTAGTTTAGATTGTTTATTTATTTATTTCTGTGTTTGCGTGTTTGGTAATCGGATCCTGTTGCGTACTGGTATTTGTGTTGATTGATTAAATAGTTTTTTAATATATATAATTTGTTATATATATA
This sequence comes from Deinandra increscens subsp. villosa, assembly GCA_039602395.1. Classification (NCBI taxonomy): domain Eukaryota; kingdom Viridiplantae; phylum Streptophyta; class Magnoliopsida; order Asterales; family Asteraceae; genus Deinandra; species Deinandra increscens. Next base: position 25,082,173 of record JBCNJP010000010.1, on the reverse strand, counting down.
TACTTTATTCCGCTGCGTTACAGAATTAATTATAAATTAATTCGGTAAACTCTTTTATAAACTCTTAATTTATCGGTCACGTAAATTTTAAATATGTCACCGGGCAACCCGAATACCACTGCCAAATCCCAACAGTGGTATCAGAGCCTTGATTACCACGCGCAAATGGGAACCGGTCGATTTTAAACCGGTGGATTCGCAAACTGGGGTTAAACGCCCGAAAGTTGCGAATCAGATTTTATTTGTATTGCATAATTAAATTGCATCTTGGTCAACTTTATTTTGACCAATTAAAATTGCAATTTATTTTGATTGTATTTTATATGTATTCGGCCCGACCCTTGTTTGACTGTTGCGTGATTATTTAACTGTTATGTTTTGGCCCTTGTTTTGGCCCATTATTATAATAGTTTAGACTTTGGGTTGGCCCACATTTTTGGGTTCAAAATTGTAATGAAGTTTTTTTCTTTTTACGAAATCTTCTACTTTGGCAAAAGTTGTCATCAAGAAGACCCGAAGATCCGATCGATGTCAAGAGGCGTCTTAAGGTCAGTGGGAGCTTACAAAACCTGCACGCTACATGAAGATGTCTGCCTTGTGGTTGTTTTGTACTTTTGTCCCGTGACCCATTTGGTCTCGCTAAAAGGGTCTAGCAAGACCAAAACCCTTATGACCGAATACATATTCGTTTTGCTTGTTTTGGTTGCTTGGTTTAATAGGTGTATTACACACCAACTAAAACACCGAAATCCTTTAAAAAAATGGTTTTAAAACTGAGAATACAATCAATAGGTTTCAAGTTCTAAAAGTCTTTACAACTTGACCTAATTTTAAATGTAACCACCTTAATGAGTTTTCTTTTGAATTTTCGAATTTTATAAAACTCAATCAAACTTAATAAGTCATTTATTAACTTTTGACTGGTTACATAACTCGCGACAACCAAGTTGTAATTTTACATAATACGAGTCCTGAGTAATGATAGGGTTTATCGATTGTGTCCAACGATCACCAATATTAAAATTGATTTTAATATCCCTATCTGGTAATAAAACAAACTGATAGTTCGTGCCATCCTATCTCAAGTCGAACTTGGAACGTATTAACCGGAGCATCAGTGTTGGAGTATTTCAACACCGCACTTGGTGCCGAGGGTACCTTCTGAGGCGAGGACATTGGAGTATTTCAACACCGTGTCCGTCGCATCGACCATTTAGGATTACTATCGCTTTAGATGCATATGTTCGTAGTGTTGGAGTATTTCAACACCGCGCTACGGGTGTGTATTGCTGAAGTGGGCACGGATGAGGCTAAACGTATCGCAAAATATACAAGTATGTATATGGCGGCCTCATATCGAGAGTTGTGACTGTGATTTCGCAATTGACACCCGCTGTCATTTTGGTTACGCAAATTTGCTCCTGAGGCTCATTGGCGGTCTCAAGTAAACTTGTCTAATCGAATTCTCAATTTCCTTATAAAATAAATCTTACCAATTTATAATAAGAAAATACTCTACATAGAAAATACTAATGTATTGTGGTTTGCTTATCATTTCATAACGGCTAATGAAAAAAAATCCCTTCTCCTTTTTAAATCAGTCCTCCAGTAGGACAAATCAAATAACACCAACTTTCATCTTGTTGAAACAAGCTTAGAAAAATGTTCTGACTTTTTTTCATAAACTCTATGTCTTGAAGAGCCCAATCGCCGTTGTTGTGTTCTTTATAGGAATACAACGCGCCTGGATTAAATTAACATAACACTAACACCTCTAAGGTAGATAGTATTATGCAGGCTCGCATGTTTCCTGATAGTCAGCAAAAATGCAAGACTTGAGTATCAATGACATAACAAACAAGCTTATCTGCATGTTTCATTTCTAGATGGAGAAGAGCTCCATGCAAGGCTCTTCTCCATAGGACCATGTCATTAAGATGAAAGGGTACCAGTATCACCTGATTCAACTTGGTTACCCCACGAGTATCTGGGCTTATACCTTTTCACTACTATAGAACCAGTAATACTGTGTGCTTTAGTGAAAAGTTCAACCAATTGATAGCATTATGCTCAATTGACACTTCGTGTGTCATAGGTGATTGTTACCGTGTTAAAATGCCTCGTACCAAGAAATAAGTATCGACTCTAAGGGCAATAAAAGGCTGTGATCATTTGGCATCAACGCCCATGGCAAAAGATTTGTATGATCATTGCTGCATCATCATGACAAGCACCAGTGCTCCATGAACAACAAATCGGGTACTATACACTACCCCGTTAAGCTCAAAGAAAATGGAGAATGTTAGACTTCTCTGTTGGTATTCAAACTAATGTTATTAGTTTTTCACGAGTATTCCCCAACGCATGCATGCATGCCTTGTAGGAACGTGAAAATAAGAAAAGCTTAAATCGAGGGACACATGATTCGAATTACCCTTTTAGGCCATTTGCTTTCAATCATGTCTTTCACTCCTTGGTAGTATTCAAAACAAGTGGTTGTTTTGACCTAGCTCGTTTGTGATTAATACTTTGCTTTTCACTGGTTTTATATCAGACTAATAACATAAGTTGATATTTCTTTATGAAACAAACCTGGTTCTAATGATTCTTGTTTGTGACTTATTCGTGTAAGCAAGACATGCATAAAAGGATACGGCCCAACTGGACCCTATGATCCACCATGGGATTAAGTTTCCTGATACGTGTCGTGCTTTCACAAACTCACAACCAAATCCTTCACTCATTCGAGTGAACTGTTAAATGTTCTTTCTAGGCTTAGACACTCTTGTGTTGGCAAACCTAAAAGAACCATATAACAAGAATCACAAAAGTTACTTCATAACTATGACGGTAATCATAGTAAATATGCTTATGGTTATAAACATCAATGAAAATTCTTGAGTTGTACAAGAACATTTCAAAATGAAGTCAAAGAACCAGCTTTACAAATACGATCACAATTCTATGTCTGATCGTAATAAAGAATACCTAAGCTTGACGAATCCTAAAATCATCTTAAGATATGTGAAAGATTTTTCACTAATCTGGTCCTACGTGCATAGCCTTGGCCTGAGCACATGATAGGAATCAAACGATGCTTGTCAACGTTTGAAAGATGATATATAGGAAGTATTTGCCATACACACCCCTATTGAGTATCACTCTCTTCATCACCACTCGCTTGATAGATCTAGTATCGAATGTCTTTTGACAATGAGAATTTATTCTCGTTAGATACTACATATAACAATGGATACTACTTCCACCATCCATATGGAATTCTAATTCCACACAGAAGATAGAAAGTTGTGTTCTGGCTTCTGAAATGGAAGGTTAAGTTCCCGAGTTATTTAACTGGAACTAGAAGTAAAGGACGTTGATCTTGAAGTAGTTCAAGAGTCACAAATCCGTTGTTCGCATATTTCCTGACCAACAAAAGATTGTTGCATTAAGCAGGAAATACATATTTAAACACACTTGCAAATTCAAAATTGCAATATCAGATCTTGAATCTGAGAATGGCTTAATGCCATAATTGATGTGTTTACATAAAGGCTAGTGGGAGCACTATATCAATCCTCACCCGTATGACGATGATATACTGAAAGATAGAATAAAATCCTTATGTGATTATACATAATGTGGATTTTATGGTACAAAGAATTTAAAAGAAGTTTCTTAATGGATAGAGATCCACAGGTATAAGCAACTTTTGGGGCAATATAATCACACATTGAATATGTGATTAAACAAAGATGTCATTGTATAGAGTTGCTCTAATGACATCAAAAAGGGAGAGATCACTGTACAGAGTTACACTGAGGTTGTCACTGTACAGGGTTACACTATAGACACCAAAAGGGATAAATCAATGTACGCAAGTTACATTGATATCGTGAATTGTTGAACACAATACACTAAGTTGCATTGGTATTAACATTCACCGTGTAGAAATACACTACTACGAGTTTTCATGACTGACCAAGACATCTCTTGCTCATAATAAAGATTTTACATTGTGGCAGATTCCACAACTAAATCTAAATTAATTAGCTAAACTCAAGTGATACTAAACTGCTGCTTGTCTGAAAGGTTCAGAAGGATTCTTGACATGGTTAGAGTTTTAACCAAACAAGACAGTGTGATCACACAGTAACTGTGGTGAATACCAAGGATCACTATGATCACAAAACCAGCACATTTTGAGGAAATTCCACTATTTAGAGAAATACTGGAACTATGAAATATTGGATAACCAAAATGATAGCACATTTCAAAACCTGGTCGGTAAAACAAAGAATTTTAAGACTCATTAACCTCATACTAATGATGTTCGACCAATATACACTAGATGTATGTTTTAAACTAGTATTTGGATGTACGAACTCTGACAGTTATACATTATCATCAGGCTTCCTCTAAAGGATTAGACGTAAAAGCTAAATTTTATAACTGTGTTCGATTTTAATACGTTTAAATCCATGAATAAGTGCATATTATTCCTCATAGTCGATCAGAACTGTGGACACGAATCTGATATGAGACTACTTGTGACTTTGGACTCAAGACGTTGAAAATCCAAATTCACATGTATCATTTCATAATGAATCTGAGGAATAGATATATTATTCTAGACTGTCCGTAGTCGTTCAGACTCGTGGGAACGAATCTGAAGTAAGAATATTCTGACTCTGGACTCAATGGTTGACAATCCAGACTCACAGACCTCATTGGGGAATGACGTTGGACGTAACTCGCATCAAACCATCTTCATGGATTTAATCATTAGATGGATTTGATTATTGGTATACTCATTAGTATCCTTAGACCTGAGATACATGAGCGACCTCACCTTTACCAAAGACTGTTCTTTGATTGTAGCTTAACGTTGTCGCGTAACTGCCAGTCATAACGGCTACTTTTGGGAATGGATCTGAAGTTCAGTGGTAGCTGCATGTAGTCTAGATGGGATTCTGTACTCTTGCACTAATCATGCAACAGCTAGACATCGTGGCGCCCTCGTTGATTCCAAGTGTAAAGTGTAAGGCCTTACCCAAACCTACTGTGTGTTTGTTTTGGACCACTTCGAATCTATATCGAGAAACAAAATGATTGAACATTAGATGAGAATGAATTGAATCCATGTCCATCGTTCAATTGATGTCATATACAGAAGGGATACAATGACTTCGAATTACCACAAGTCTAATATCAGTTGCTTGACAACAGATATGCCTTGGTTGTTGACTTGAAGTGTCATAACTTGTTGGGACATTCATGTGTAGCTAGAGCACCTCTGTCTGTTTCATAGATCTTGTCGCGATTAGTCCAAGTGGGAGACTGTTGGATATTATGTGTCCTGACCCGACAAATCTTGAACCCGACCCGGTTACGACCCGTAAGAGTTACACCGGGTGCAACGAACTCTAAACCCGCTTACGTGTTAACCGGTAAAAGAAACGGAAACGTTTGATTATATATGTTATTTATAATAGTTATAAATAATTAATAATCAATAATATTATTATTATTAACCGGCTTAATAATAATGGGTGAAAGATATTTAAATAAAAGTGGTTTATTTAAATTCACGGTCGAGCTATTCGTTATTGAAATATTTTCTAACGTTAACTCGTGGGCTCGCGTACGAGATGGGCTTTATATTCGAGAGGGGCCCGTCGTGAATTAATGGTCATCTAATAAATATTAGATGATTAGGGGATTAACCCTAATCACCTATTAATGCTCAACGACACAAAAAAAAAGGAGATTCGAAAATCTCCTTTTTCTTTTCCTTCTCTCGGACGTAAAACAAAACGGCAAATGCCGTTCCGCGTCGATCGCCGCCACCGCTCGTCCAGTGGCCATCTTCGCACCACCATAACTTGGTGGTGGTTGCTAGTTAGGGTGTTCCGTCAGTCAACGCCCGTAGACCGCCTTACGGTCTACAGATCGCCGCCTCGTACGCCCAGATCCGCTGCTCGGTTCGCCGCCAATCGCCGCCGCAAAACCTGCCGATCACCACCGTGAAACTCGACGCCGCCGCCGTCGCCGTTCGCCGTCGTCACCGCTGTCACCCACCGCCACCACCGCGGATCGCACGCCGTCACATGACCGTCGCCCGTCGACGTGAGTGTGACGGTTTTCGTCATGCGCCGTCTCCGGTTGCAATCAGATCTGAATCTGATTGATCTCGTAGTCTCGCGAGACACGACGTCTGTCAAGACGTACTCTCGCGATGCGTAATGACCACGTGTCATAAAAGCCGTCCCGTAGCGGTACGCGACACCGGACCACGAGAATAATCGCGATACGCGACAACCGTCTGAGACCGAAAGTGGTTCGTTCCGTTTCAACCTAGCGCTTCGTTCGTTGAAACTCGGTGTCTCGAACGTTTGTTCAACACCGCCAAGGTATATCTAAATCACTATTTTAGATTGTCTATTTATTTATTTCTGTGTTTGCGTGTTCGGTAATCGGATCCTGTTGCGTACTGGTATTTGTGTTGTAGATTAAATAGTTTTTTAATATATATAATTTGTTATATATATATGTTAGGTTTTACAGTGGGATCCGGGTTACCGATTTTAATTTTATTAAAACCGATTTTAATAATAAAATTAATTCCAAATTAATTTAGCAGCGGAAACGAATTAAAACGCGGACGCAACTGTAACAGGATCAATCACCGGCACGACAAACACAGAAAAATATATTTATTTAAATAAATAAATAAATACATAAAATTAAATATCTAATAAATTAGATATACCTTAGCGGGTTCCGAACAACCGTTCGAGACACCCGAGTTCAATGGACTCGCGCTAGGGTGAACTGAAACTTCTGACTCGAATCTACGGGTCAGATCTGCGACTGAAACTCCGGCGGTCATCGGAGGCGGCGGAGGTAGTGGCGGCGGTGGTGGTAACTTCACCATCGGTGGCGGCGACAAAATTCTTTCCGACGGGATCGCCACGGGGACCGATCCTACGATTATCTCGTCACCGGAAACCGGCGGCGACGAGGTGGCGGTGACCGGAGGATAAAGCGGTGCGGGCCACGAGGACGGTACGGGACGAGGTGGTCTCGGTTGCGCCGGCAACGCGAGAACCACCGGGCGGCGATCGACCGGCGGTGCGCCGGCGGACGCGGCGGCGGCGGCTGCGGCCTTGGCTGCGGCGGCGGCTGCGGCTTCGGCTGTGGCGGCGGCTGCGGCTTCGGGTCGGCTCGCTGCCTCGGCTCGGGCGGTGGCTGCTTCCTGATCGAGTCGCTGGATGATGCTTGCGAATCGTTGATCCATCGGAATTGCAGTGGTGGTGTCACCGGAGATTGAGAGCGGCAACGGCTTAGGGTTTTTCTTCTCTGGTCTTTTTCGCAGAGAGAGAGATGGGAGGAGGAGATCAGGGTTTCGAAAAACTTATGACTTGTTCTCTACTCCTCCCCACCCTATAGGAGAATTTCGCAGACCATGGGCCCACCATGGTCTTCTGCGAATTCTCCATGGCCCACCAATGGGTCAGACTGTTAACCCATTAACAGTTTAACTCATCCATCCATTTAATCGCGAACCGAATAAATATGTCATCGTAATAAATAAATAAATCAGTATTTATTTATTCGCCAATCAGTTCAATTAATTAATTAAAACAGTAATTAGTTTATTATCCATTGCCCCGGGTGTAACTCTTACGGGTCAATATCGGTCGGGTTCGTTAATTCGTCGGGTCAGGACACCATATATCCAACAGTCTCCCACTTGGACTGAACGCGACAGTTTAACGAGCGCAGCTAGAGGCACTCTAGCTATGCATGGCTACACCAACTAATATTGACTCTTTAAGTCGGTTGCCAAAGTATATCTGATTGACTATCAAGCAGACTCACGACTTGTGCATTCATTGTCATATGTTCCTTTCTGTATAAGACATTGATGAATCATGGGACATGGACTCCCACGTTATATTCATCGATTTTCATTCCCGATACAATTCGAAGTGATCCAACAAACACACAGTAAGTTTGGGTGAGGCCTCACACTTATCACTTGGAATCAACGAGGGCGCCTTTATGTCTAACTGTTGCCAAAGCAAGAGTACAGAATCCCTTGTTGAGGCATACAGCTCCCACTAAACCTCAGAGCCATTCCCAAAAGTAGCCGTTATGGCTGGCAGTTACGCGACAACGTTAGGCTACAATCAAAGAATGTTCTTTAGTAGAGAGGAGTTCGAATATGCGTCTCAGGTCTAAGGATACATTAGAGCATGCATTTAATCAAGCAGGCAAGTTTCCATGTTTGCGCTGCATGATGCGAGTTACGTCCAACGTCATTCACCAATGAGGTCTGTGAGTTTGAACGTTAAACAACTTTAAAGTTCAACTAGTCACAATAGTCTTACTTTAGTATAGCTCCCACTTACTAATCGACTACGGACATTTAGGACAAGAACTTATTGTCCATGGATTAAACGTACAAATATTGAACACAGTTATGTAATTCATTATTGCATAAAACAGATGGAATAAGAATAATATAGATAACCGTTGGTGTTCATACATCCAAATACTGAATCAAAACATGTCTTTAGCTAATCTAAGCCCTATCGCTTCTCTGTGGCGTATATGAGTCTCCTGAGTCATAGGCTTAGTGAAGGGATCAGCTAATTTTTGATCTGTGTGTACTTTGCTTATCTTGATTTCATTTCTGTCGACTACTTCTCTTATGTAGTGGAATTTCCTCAGTACGTGCTTGGCCATCTTATGGGACCGTTGCTCTTTGGCTTGAGCTATAGCGCCTGTGTTATCGCACAGCATCTCGATGGGTTGCCTAATACTTGGCATAGCATCGAGATCGGATATGAACTTCTTCATCCACACGGCTTCTTTAGCAGCTTCTGAGGCGGCTATGTATTCGGATTCAGTAGTAGAATCAGCTACTACTGTCTGTTTTGAGCTTCTCCAAGAAACAGCCCCTCCGTTAAGAGTGAATACGAATCCTGACTGTGAGCGAGAGTCATCTCGGTCAGTCTGAAAACTGGCGTCAGTGTAACATCTTACAGTGAGCTCCTCATCAACACCCCCGAATACGAGAAACATGTCAGTGGTGTTTCTCAAGTATTTCAGTATGTTCTTTACAGCCGTCCAGTGAGCTAGCCCTGGCGTCTGTTGGTACCGACTTGTCACGCTCAATGCATACGAGACATCCGGTCGTGTGCAGAGCATGGCGTACATGATAGATCCAATAGCAGAGGCAAATGGGATCGATGCCATTTGGCTTATCTCGCGCTCCGTTTTAGGTGCTTGAGATTTGTCCAATATTGTTCCCTTAGTCATGGGAACTGCTCCTTTCTTGGAGTTGCTCATATTGAACCGAGCTATGATCTTATCTATGTATGTGCTTTGACTGAGTCCTAAAAGGCGCTTAGATCGATCTCTGTGAATCTTGATTCCCAGAATATAAGCGGCGTCTCCAAGGTCTTTCATAGCGAAACAAGATGAAAGTCATTTCTTAACTTCGTTAAGCATGGGTATGTTGTTTCCTATGATCAGTATATCGTCCACGTACAGTACGAGGAACGATACAGCGCTCCCACTTCCCTTTCTGTAGACACAAGGCTCATCTTTGTTTTGTTCAAAGCCAAACTCTTTGACTTTCTGATCAAAACGAAGATTCCAGCTTCGAGATGCTTGCTTGAGTCCATAAATGGACTTGCTAAGCTTGCAAACCTTGTTTGGATTCTCTGGATCGACAAAACCATCAGGCTGAACCATATAGACATCTTCTTCGAGTTGTCCGTTCAGGAAGGCGGTTTTCACGTCCATTTGCCATATCTCATAGTCATGGTATGCGGCTATGGCAAGGAGAATCCTGATCGATTTGATCATGACAACGGGCGAAAAGGTCTCATCATAATCAATCCCTTGAGTTTGAGTGAAACCTTTCGCTACAAGCCGTGCCTTGTAGGTTTGCACATTTCCATGCATGTCAGTTTTTCTTTTAAAGATCCACTTGCTCCCTACTGCCCGTGTACCGGGGGGTAGCTCAATCAAGTCCCAGACGTGATTGTCACGCATAGATTGCATCTCAGCGTTCATGGCTTCAAGCCATTTATCAGATTCCGGATCTGATATAGCAGCTTTGTAATTAATAGGTTCATCGTTAGAATCGGCTATTAATAGAACATCGAAGGCCTCATGATATCCAAGGTATCTATCAGGCTCATGTCGTATTCTTTTGCTCCTACGAACGCTTGTGCTTGTGTTTGGGTCTGATGGTGCGACAACAACTTGTCGGTCAGACACAGCGACCGCTTCAGGGTTAGGTGAATCTTGAATTTCTTCAAGATCCACTGGATCACTATTTGTTCCTCGAGTAAGAAATTCTTTCTCAAGGAATTTACCTTTCCGCTTGATGGAAACAGTGTTTGCATCGGGATGGTAGAAGTAATAACCGGTATTACCATAGTATCCAACGAAAGTTACCTTTTCGCCTCGAGGATCGAGCTTATTATCATAATCACTGCTGACATAAGCATCACATCCCCATACCCTGAGGTATGAAAGTTTGGGAAGAGAACCATGCCATATCTCATATGGGGTCTTCCCTACTTTCTTGGTCGGTGCCAGATTTATTAGGCGAGCGGCGGTTAAGATGGCATATCCCCAAAAGGAATGCGGCAAGGTTGTCCTGCACATCATCGATCGAACCATGTTAAGCAGAGTTCGATTCCTCCTCTCACTAACGCCATTTAACTGGGGTGTGCCAGGTGGAGTAGGTTGTGAAACGATTCCACATTCCTTCAGATGATTTAGGAATTCAGCGCTTAGGTATTCACCGCCTCTATCTGATCGAAGTATTTTAATAGTTCGAGTTAGCTGATTTTGTACTTCGTTTTGAAACTCTTTGAACTTTTCAAAAGTTTCATGTTTGTGTTTCATCAGATAGACATAGGCATATCTGCTGTAGTCATCGATGAAAGTCACGAAGTACCGTTCACGATTTCTCGTCTCGGTTCGAAAGGGTCCACACACATCAGTGTGAATAACGCCTAACAATCCTTGGGCCCGTTCACCTGTGTGGGTGAAGGGTGACTTGGTTAATTTACCAGATAAGCATGACTCGCATTCATCAAAGGAATCTGCATCTTGGGATTCGAGAATGCCAGCAGTTTGCAACTTCTTGATGCGGGCCTTGCTTATGTGACCAAGTCTATGGTGCCATAACGAGGATTCGTTACTATCAGCTTTGTTTCTTTTAGAAACATGATAGAGCTGGTCGTTTGTTTGAACATCCATCTCATATATTCCATGTTGAGGTTTAGCCTCGAAATAAAAGATATCATTAAGGTAAGCAGAAATCATATTTCCATTAAATTTATACCGAAATCCTTGTTCAAACAATGAAGAGACAGAAATAATGTTCCTGGATAAACCAGGTGCATATAAACAGTTAATCAAATTAACTACAAGGCCTGAAGAACATGAAAAAGAAAATGTTCCAGTAGCAAGTACTGGGACCTTCTTCCCGTCACCAACGATGAGGTCCATGCGGCCTCGTTCTGTCTTCTTCCACTTCTCAGGTTCCTGCAAAACATTAACAATGTGGTAACCACATCCAGTATCAAATACCCATGAATTGGAGGAAACAGTGAAAAGTTCAATAACATTTATTGAAATACCTGATGAGCAACCCTTATTAGAGTTCTTGGTCATCTTCAGCTTTGCAAGATAAACAGGACAGTTGCGACGCCAGTGTCCCATTTTGTTGCACTCATAGCACAGGCGCTCCTCAGGAGGCTGAACCTGTGGTTTCTTGCCTTTGCCCTCTTTAACCTTCTTGGCTTTGGAGATCTTTGTATTCGTAACTTTGAGCACGTCCGGCGTGGTCCTGATCTTCACGTTGGGTATCAACGGAATAACCTCCTCGATCGACTGAGCCGAACAATTAATCGCAAGAATACGATAATGTTCTGGCAAAGATCTGAGTACTACATCAAGAGCCATCCCGTCAGAGATGGAGTAGCCAAGGTCGATCAGTCTGTCACGATACGCTTTCATCAGCATGACATGATCGTATGGAGAGGAGTCGTTAGCCATAGAGCAGTTCACAAATTGTGAAAGTGCATCAGCTCGCTCAGTCCTCTGACTCAATTCAAACAAATCCTTGAGTTTACGAATGATGTCATAAGCAGACATCCCCATGAAATTGTACCGATAATCCTGAGTCATGCTAGACAACATCAGGTCAGTGACGTCCTTATCATCGTCAGTGTGCTTTTGGAGCTCAGACCGCGAGTTCTCATTTAGCAAGTAAGATGGAATACTCGCGATCGGTCGGTCAATGACATAGAGTTTCCCGAAGAGCCTTAAAAGGTTCCTCAGGGTTGTCTGCCATGCGAGAAAGCCAGACTCAGTGAAGGGGTCGAGTTGTACCATTGAACTTAATAGTGGTGAGTTTTCTTTAGCCTTCTGAAAATAAGCAAAGTAAATTTAATCAGTATTTTCGATGTTTATTTTTCTTTAAAATAAGTTGGTAAGGTTTATTTTAAGAAAATGAGAATTCGTTTAGACGAGATCACTTGAGACCGCCAAATGAGCCTCAGGAGCAAAACCGTGTAAACAAACTGACAACGATTGTCAATTGTGAGACTCAAGTCACAACTCTCGGTATGAGGCCGCTATATACATACAATTGTATTTTGCGATACGTTTAGCCTCATCCGTGCCCACTTTAGCAGTACACATCCGTGGCGCGGTGTTGAAATACTCCAACACCACGAACATATACGTTTAAAGCGATAGTAATCCTAAATGGTCGATGTGATGACACGGTGTTGAAATACTCCAATGTCATTCACCTTAGAAGGTACCCTCGGCACCAAGTGCGGTGTTGAAATACTCCAACACTGATGCTCCGGTAAATACATTCCAAGTTCAACTTGAGATAGGATGGCACGAACTACCAGTTTTAAAGAATTACCATAATAGGGATATTAATTACTTTTAATATTTAATCATCGTCAGACACGAACGATAAAACCCTATCTCCACTCGGGACCAGTAAATTTATTTAACCTAATTAAATTACTAAGTTGTCGCGAATGGCATATTGTGTGTTAAACGGCATAAGGTCTTGATCTCGCTCGAGCCATATAAGCGAGATCACATGGGACAATTTAATAAATAAATTAAATTATAAAATGGTGAACGATCGAGATGGCAACTCTGTGCGATCTGGAATCCTGTTCAGCTCCCACTTGCTTTGACATCCCTCTTGCGTGTGTCCAGTCTTCGACTTTTGGTTACATACAAATTTACAATTACTAAAACTACTTCTAGTAACCTAGCTCTAAATTTGTACAACTTTGAAACCCAAAAACCGGGTCCAATAAACCAAAATCAAAAACAACCAATTGGGCCAACAACTTGGGCCAAACAGAGAAAAACAAATCACGCCATGACATTCATACATGATCACAAAATTAGAGGGGTCGGCCGTAACACACAATATAATATATGGAATTAAAATAATAAATTAAATTAATTCTAATTCGCAATTTGGATTTAAGTCGAAATTGCGAACTATCGGTCACGAAAAGACCGAATCTGGTTTGCGCGCGGTGATAATGGCTCTGATACCACTGTTGGGTTTTACAGTGGGATCCGGGTTACCGATTTTAATTTTATTAAAACTGATTTTAATAATAAAATTAATTCCAAATTAATTTAGCAGCGGAAACGAATTAAAACGCGGACGCAACTGTAACAGGATCAATCACCGGCACGACAAACACAGAAAAATATATTTATTTAAATAAATAAATAAATACATAAAATTAAATATCTAATAAATTAGATATACCTTAGCGGGTTCCGAACAACCGTTCGAGACACCCGAGTTCAATGGACTCGCGCTAGGGTGAACTGAAACTTCTGACTCGAATCTACGGGTCAGATCTGCGACTGAAACTCCGGCGGTCATCGGAGGCGGCGGAGGTAGTGGCGGCGGTGGTGGTAACTTCACCATCGGTGGCGGCGACAAAATTCTTTCCGACGGGATCGCCACGGGGACCGATCCTACGATTATCTCGTCACCGGAAACCGGCGGCGACGAGGTGGCGGTGACCGGAGGATAAAGCGGTGCGGGCCACGAGGACGGTACGGGACGAGGTGGTCTCGGTTGCGCCGGCAACGCGAGAACCACCGGGCGGCGATCGATCGGCGGTGCGCCGGCGGACGCGGCGGCGGCGGCGGCGGATGCGGCCTTGGCTGCGGCGGCGGCTGCGGCTTCGGCTGTGGCGGCGGCTGCGGCTTCGGCTCGGCTCGCTGCCTCGGCTCGGGCGGTGGCTGCTTCCTGATCGAGTCGCTGGATGATGCTTGCGAATCGTTGATCCATCGGAATTGCAGTGGTGGTGTCACCGGAGATTGAGAGCGGCAACGGCTTAGGGTTTTTCTTCTCTGGTCTTTTTCGCAGAGAGAGAGATGGGAGGAGGAGATCAGGGTTTCGAAAAACTTATGACTTGTTCTCTACTCCTCCCCACCCTATAGGAGAATTTCGCAGACCATGGGCCCACCATGGTCTTCTGCGAATTCTCCATGGCCCACCAATGGGTCAGACTGTTAACCCATTAACAGTTTAACTCATCCATCCATTTAATCGCGAACCGAATAAATATGTCATCGTAATAAATAAATAAATCAGTATTTATTTATTCGCCAATCAGTTCAATTAATTAATTAAAACAGTAATTAGTTTATTATCCATTGCCCCGGGTGTAACTCTTACGGGTCAATATCGGTCGGGTTCGTTAATTCGTCGGGTCAGGACACCATATATCCAACAATATATACTTTATTCCGCTGCGTTACAGAATTAATTATAAATTTATTCGGTAAACTCTTTTATAAACTCTTAATCTATCGGTCACGTAAATTTTAAATATGTCACCGGGCGACCCGAATACCACTGCCAAATCCCAACAGACTGATCCTTGAACAGTGTGGGATATTTCTTCATCATCTGATCTTCGCGTTCCCAGGTGAATTCAGGAACATGTCTCGAGTTAAACGAACTTTAACGATTGGGATCTTGCTACGTTTTAATTGTTTAACTTCCCGGCCCATAATTTCTACTGGTTCTTCGATAAATCGTAGTTGTTCGTCCACATGCAACTCCTCGAGTGGAGTGATTAATGTCTCATCTGCTAAGCATTTCTTTAAATTCGACACATGGAAGACGTTATGTACCCCACTTAGCTCTTCAGGTGAGTTTAATTATAAGCCGATAGACCAATTCTCTTAACAATCTCGAATGGTCCAATGTATCTCGGGTTTAACTTACCATGTTTACCAAAACGTACTGCACCCTTCCAGGGTGAGACCTTTAACAAGACCTTTTCTCCTTCCTCAAATTACAAAGGTCTTCTCCGTTTATCAGCGTAACTTTTCTGTCTATCTCGTGCGGCTACCATACGATTACGAATTTGCACCATTTTCACTGTTGTCTCGAGTACCAACTCAGG
Source organism: Deinandra increscens subsp. villosa (assembly GCA_039602395.1). Classification (NCBI taxonomy): domain Eukaryota; kingdom Viridiplantae; phylum Streptophyta; class Magnoliopsida; order Asterales; family Asteraceae; genus Deinandra; species Deinandra increscens. The sequence goes on along the minus strand of JBCNJP010000010.1, from coordinate 25,066,655 downwards.
ACCTGTGAGTTGACTGTCACCAAATTCCGCCCAACAGAGAGGTGATCTATACTTTCGACCGTAAAGTGCTTCAAATGGAGCTACACCAATACTGGTGTGATAGCTGTTGTTATAAGAGAATTCCACCAAAGGTAAGTGTTTATCCCAACTTTCACCAAAATCAATCGCACATGCACGCAGCATATCCTCAAGAGTTTGAATGGTCCGCTAAATTTGCCCATCGGTTTGAGAATGATATGCAGTACTCATATCCAAACGTGATCTCAAGGCTTCATGTAGAGATTCCCAACATTTGGATGTAAATCGGGCGTCTCGATCTGGTATAATAGAAACTGGTACTCCATGTCGCGAGACGATCTCTTTAAGAAATATTTTGCCTAAGGTCTTTGAGGTATCTGTTTCCTTGATCGGTAGGAAATGTGCCGACTTGGTTAAATGATATATAATTACCCAAATTGTATCACACTTGCTCACTGTACGATGTAGTTTTGTGATAAAATCCATGGCGATACCCTCCCATTTCCACTTGGGAGTTTTTGGTTATTGAAGTAACCCTGCCGGTTTTTGGTATTCCGCTTTGACCTTGGAATAAGTCAAGCACTTGCTTACGTAAGTGGCAATGTCGGCTTTCATCTTAGGCCACCAGTAAATCAATTTCAAATCTTGGTACATCTTATCCGAGCCTGGATGAATAGAGTAACGAGACTTATGAGCTTCATCCATAATCAATTCCCTCAAATTTCCATACACGGGAATCCATATTCGGTTCACACAATACCGGATACCATCCGATCTAACTTCCAATAACTTATCCATACCCCGCAAGGATTCTAATTCAATGTTCTCATCTTTGAGTGCTTCGAGTTGTGCATTCCGGATCTGATCAGGTAATCCTGTATGAATAGTAAGTTGTAACGCACGAACTCTTCTAGGCTTGGGGTTATCCTTCCGGCTTAAGGCATCAGCTACTACATTAGCTTTTACTGTATGGTATCTAATTGCGCAATCGTAGTCATTAAGAAGTTCCACCCAACGTCGTTGTCTCATGTTCAACTCCTTTTGAGCAAAGATGTGCTGTGGACTTTTGTGATCAGTGTAGATAGTACACTTTGTACCATAAAGATAATGTCTCCAAATTTTCAACGCGAAAATGACTGCTCCCAACTCCAAATCATGAGTTGTATAATTCTGCTCGTGAATCTTTAAATGACGAGAGGCATAAGCTATGACTTTCTCCCTTTGCATCAGCACGCAACCTAATCCTTGCTTCGATGCATCACAATACACCACAAAATCATCACTACCCTCTGGTAGGGATAATATTGGCGCGCTACAAAGTTTCTGCTTTAGTAGTTGAAAAGCGGTGTCATGCTTTTCATTCCAGTTATACTCCGTTCCTTTATGCGTTAGTGCCGTAAGAGGTTGGGCTATCTTTGAAAATCCTTCAATAAACCGTCTATAATAACCTGCTAAACCAAGAAATTGGCGAATTTCCGTTGGTGTCTTAGGCGTAGGCCAATTCTTAATTGCCTCAACTTTGATTGGGTCAACGTGAATCCCCTGATCATTAACGACATGACCAAGGAATTGCACCTCACGCATCCAGAAATCACACTTTAAAAATTTTGCATACAATTGCTCCTTCTTGAGTAACTCTAAGATCAAATGTAGATGTTGTTCGTGCTCCCCCTTAGACTTAGAATATATCAGGATATCATCAATGAAGACGATGACGAATTTATCGAGATATGGCTTGCAAACGCGATTCATCAAGTCCATGAAAATCGCTGGTGCGTTGGTTAACCCAAATGGCATAACCATGAACTCATAATGACCATAACGAGTTCTATACGCTGTTTTCGAGACATCCTCCTCACGGAATCTCAGTTGGTGATAACCTAATCTTAAATCGATTTTGGAATAATAGCTAGATCCTTGTAGTTGATCAAACAAATCATCGATTCGGGGCAAGGGATAACGATTCTTGACAGTCACCTTGTTGAGTTCTCTGTAATCGATGCACATTCAAAAGGTTCCATCTTTCTTTTTAACAAACAACACTGGAGCTCCCCAGAGCGATAAGCTGGGCCTAAGAAATCCTTTTTCAAGTAGTTCTTGAAGCTGAGTATATAGCTCTTGTAACTCATTTGGTGCCAAACGATAAGGTGCACGAGCAATTGGTGCTGCTCCGGGAGCAAGATCAATCTGAAATTCGACTTCTCGATGAGGCGGTAAGCCTGGTAGATCTTCTGGAAAGACTTCAGGAAAATCCCTCACAATCGGCATATCCTCTATTCTTTTCTCTTCCTCTGATTTCTCCGAAATGTTCGCGAGAATATCAACGTGTCCTTTTCACAAACACTTCTGTGCCTTTAGAAAAGATATCACATCCATAACAGTACCACACTTTTCTCCTTGAACCGAGAGCAATTCTCGACTAGGCAATGGTATTCGAACGATTTTCTCATGACAAACGATTTCGGTACGATTCTTGGATAGCCGATCTATTCCCACAATAACGTCAAAACTTCCCAAAGAGATGGGCAAAAGATCTATTTCTAATTTATGGCCAGCCAATTCCAATTTACAGTCTTTAACTATATGGATAGACTCAACAAGTTTACCATCAGCAAGTTCAACTACGTATTTAGCATCTAAAGGAGTCAAGTTGGCATTTATCATATTGCTAAATTTAGTAGATATGAAGCTTCTATCAGCACCAGTGTCAAACAAGAGTAGAGCATAGTATCCATTAAGAGAAAACTTACCAGTAACGACATTTAGATCAGCTCTGGCATCTCCCGAGCCTATGACAAAAGCTCTTCATCTGGCACCATTTCCTCCACTGTTCCCATTGTTGTTGTTATTATTGCCATTGCGATTTCCAGTGTTGTTGTTATTGTTATTATAGTTGTTGTTGTTGTTTCCACCGTTCAGCTGAGGACAATTTCTCTTTATGTGGCCTTCTTTCCCACAATTAAAACAACCTTTAGGGGCTTCAGCATCCTAAACTTGTTTCCCATTGTTCTTGACCCTGCAGGTTTTGGACTGATGACCCTTCTTTCCACAATTTGCACACACATAAGAGTCACACGCACCATAGTGATGGAAACCACACTTTTTGCAACGTGGGGAATTTCCCATGTACGATGATCCTCCTTGGCCGCCTCGGCCTTGATTGTTCTGCTTCTGATTGTTCAAGGAGAAATTCCTAGAATTATCAAACTTTTGATTCTGGTTTTGATGGTTCTGCTGGTTGGAAGGCTTGTTTCCAGACTGATTCCCAGAATTATCCCACTTTCTTTTGTTGTCAGAGGCTCCAGATGTTCCTTTTCTAGGAGGTAAGACTCCTTGATCAACTGCTTGATTTGTGAGCCTATTGGCAATCCTTACAGCATCACGAATGGTCACAGGGTTTGAGGCAGTCACCATTCCCTAGATTTAGGGCACTAAACCCTTGATATACAATTCAATTCTTCGGTAAGCAGGTGTGGCGATTCTAGGGCACAAATTCGCAAGAGAATTTGAACGAGTAGTGTAAGCTTCAATTTCAGACCCCTCCATCTTGAGATTATACAGCTCAGTTTCCAATTTCTAGATCTCTTCCCGTGGACAATACTCTTCTTGTAGCAACTCTTTGAACTCGGCCCAAGGCATGGCATTAGCTTCTTCAATCCCCAGCATCTGCACCTTAGTCTTCCACCACGCGAGAGCCGGTCCTTCCAAAGTACCCGTGGCAAATTTCACTTTGCTAGCCTCAGGACAGTTGCACATTTCAAAAGCAGATTCCACTTTTTTAATCCAGTGGAGTAGGCTAATAGCTCCTTCAGTTCCTTTGAACTGATTAGGCTTACAGTCCATGAAAGTTTTAAATGTAGCATTACCTGTACATACATTCATACAACCATTCAATCACAGATTACCAATACGTGTGAACGCATCAAGCAACAAAACACGAATTTTGTGTTACCTTGGGGTGGCCCTGCATTGCCTGCACCTTGGACATGTGCCGCTAAGGCATCAGCCACATGTTGGTTGATCAGTGCAGCCAATTCAGCCGGTGTCATGTTTGGTACATTTCCGCCTGCCATTATCTTCAACTCACAATTATCCAAAATGAGAATAAGATATAACATGAATCACATCAACCATCACATAAGTAATAAATTACTTCACAAGATGGGGATGATGATGATGAGGATGATAGGGAAGCGGATATCCATCCAGCCATGTCTGCATATATACCATATATATACATATATAAGTACAAGTAACACATAGTCAAATAGTCACATACTAGTGTGTGTGTTCGAGTGTATGACTAAGGTGTAACTAAGGCTATAGTCGGTCCACTAATGCAAACCTAGTTCACTATAACGAATGGCTATGCTACCAATATGTCACACCCCCAAAAATCCCACGCCCGACAACGCGCCGCAGGGAGCGTGACAAACCAGGATCGAACACATTAGCCATACGAACAGTCTATATGCAATGTAAAAGTAAAACCAAAGTAAATGCGTTTTTAAATGCGGAAGCGTAAACGACAAAAGTTGTAATAAATGTTCAAGCGCCAAGACATGCGCAAACCAAAAGTTAATGAGTTTGAAAAGTATTAAAGTCTATGATGCATGCATGACAATAATAATCCTTATGGGGTGCATCCTAGCTTGTGGCAGACAATCCAGTTTAGCGACCTGAGAAATAACATACTAAAGTGTCAACACAAAGGTTGGTGAGTTCACAGGTTTATCGGTTCGATAACATTTCAAGTTCAGTTTAAGATTGACCGTTCAACAACGTCAAGTTGTAAGAGCATAATCACTAATATATATCAAATAGCTAGCTAGGCTATATACATGAAACTTTGCACGTTGATGGTCACCGAAGCTAACAGTTGTTTATAGTTTGCCTTGTTGTGTTTAGGACGAATATAACACCCGTTCGATATCTAATCGTGCCAGAGTGACTGACCCGGGTGGGGTTTGTCAGACCTAGTAGTACTACAATATATTTCCCGATATCGTCATTAATACTAACGGTACCATAAGAAGGACTTTGTTGTATCAGTGTGCTACAAGTACTTCAAGTGATATATAAAAGTCTAATTAACTCAGTTGTGTAAATCATGCATGTTAATCTCCCCCAATAGGATTAAAACAGTAAAATGGGGCCGTGAAACTCACATTAGGTTGCACAGCAAAGTTTCCAGGTAAACAGTTAATTCAAGTAGCAAGAACGAGTCTTGTACAAGCAATCAATCACCTCGTGTCAGAGATGAGAAAATACGAGTTTTTGATGCCGAAACGAACCCGAAAGCTTGAACGCAAAAACCAAGCACCACCACGAAACTCTAATCCAATTGCTTCTGGTTGCTCATGAGGATCACGCGATCAAAGTGGTGATCGAGAGGTGCTGTAGCAATGGCGGATAGTGTTGGTTTTGGTGAGTTTTGCTTCGCCGGAAAAACAAGAAAACGAGGAGAAAACAGGGAGGTTGCGAGAGAGAGAGAGGAGGGACAGGAGTAAAGGTGATTGACTGGTTTATACAATGATATAGCATATCATTGATGTTGGTGGGAGTGAAACAGTCGAGAATGATGAAGATCGGTCTCGAAACCGATCTTCTCTCGTAAATTTTGTAACCGGCCATTCATGATCAACAATATGCTATTTACATTATTGGCCCTCCTATTTACAACCTAGAAATCAGTTTTGGAAAAATTACAAGATAAGTCCCTCAAATTTTATAACTCTCTAACGAACTCTAACGGAGTTAACGGGAGATGCTTTTAACACCGAATATACGAGGAACGTCAAAATACATAAACCGTGTAACGTTAATAGGAAAATATAAATCTCGTTTTGTTAAAATAAATCATGGAGTATAACTCCACAATTATTGTTGGAACTAATAATAAGTGTGACTGATGCCATCAAATCTATTCTCGAATAATTCGGTTGAAGAATCCATTGTGATTTGATTCAGAGATGCGGGTTGTGAAGATCGAGGCTTGCAAATTGGACCGAAGACCGTTTTCTGGAAAAGTCAACCGTTCGGGTCAACGGTCAACAGAAAAGTCAACGGAAGATCGGTTCGAGCGAGTCAAGCTTCATATTAATTAAATCAACTTTGATTTAATTAATAATTTACTTTAGTTGTTTAGTTGTAATAAGCTCATTTTATTTGTGTTTTACTAGTTAGTGGCTAGTGAGCACATGAGCTCTCTATATATAGGGTGAGTGTGCTCATTTGAGAACATGAGAGAATAAGGAGAGAATAATGAGAGAATAATGAGAGAATAAGCATGAATAAGTGATGATTCTTAGAGTGAGTGAGCACCATTCTAGAGAGAGAGAGTCACACATTGGGTTTGAGCTCAACCCAATGTGACCATGGATTTCCTATGACGAGTTTGTAATCATTTGGTTTGTTGTAATCATTCGACAATAATCAATGAATCGTTTGATCTTTCATTTCTTGTTATAGATTATCTTAGATTCTCATCATCCCGTCTCCTCATCTAATCTTTGTTTTTGCTCAAGATCGGGAATCTCGATGTGAAATCGGTCCTGACAATTATATTTAAGATCACATAAAATCGTAACCTTCATATTTAAATTACATAAATTTGTGAATAATAACTCCATTATCAATAACTTATAATTAAAACCCTTTAATTACATAAAATCATAAATGTAATTAAATCATGTTATATATATATATATATATATATATATATATATATATATATGTTGTAAATCAGATATATTTCTCCCTTTTTCTTTTCCCTGACAGTTGTTCACTTTTCTACATGACAGTTATGTATGTGTGTATATATAGATATTATAATGAATGAAAAGCTCTCTCCGAGAATTCTTTCTCTCGAACACATTTTACTTTTTACGTTATCAGCACGATTGATTCTACAATCATCTAACCGCTGAGGAATCTTGAAGATTATTCATATTACGGATTCAACCATTCAGGTTCTCTATCTTAATTGTTCTTTTTTTTTTGTTCTTTTCAGTTTGGATACAAGTGTAGATCTGTTACACACCGACAACAATCAATTTCTGAAATTAATTTTTTTTGTATAATCACACTTGAAACAATAAATTTCTCAAATTAATTCCCGAAAAAAAAATATCAATCAATCCGGGTATAATTAAGTATTGTAAAGAACAAAATAGAGGAATCAAATAGGAATTATGATTCTTTGAGGAGTTAGAACATGTGACATAAGTTTTCCTTTTAGAAAAGACACTCTAGATTTAGATCAGAAGTAGGAGATGAATTATGACTGAGATCTGTGTTCAAAATCTAAGATTGAAATCACCATTACAAATCAGACGGTTTCTACCGTTGAAATCACGATAAAAATCACATTCACAACACACATACACAAACCTCGGGCTATTTCTTTCACCCAACAGATCGTTGAACTAGAACACTGACTCGCCCGAAGGAACCCATTCACACATCGCGGTCCGTTCTCCGGCAGCGCACATCGAGCAAATCTTGTCACTTTCTGTTCTCCGACAGCCCGTCCCGTCGGTATCTGGATCGATAAACATAGATTTATGGATTCTTCAACCTTCAACCGTAGATCCTCCTCTTGCTATCTGCTGCTTATTTCTCAGTAGAGAATCTGGGTTTTTTTTGTTTATAAGCTTTTTAGTCTCACAATTGCATTTGATTTTTTTTTGGCGTCCGTTTCAATCGGTTTTCATTTTCTATAATATGGCATAAAAGAACATTCGAGATGTTCATATCCTCCACTGTTATGGGCCATATCCTCAATTGTTATGGGCCTTAGCCAAATCTTGCAATCACGTCAACACATAGCCCATTTTTTTATAACCTTGGTATTTTTTTTTTACAAATTTGGATCCATATATAACTGAACATAATTAATTTTATAAAATTTCTACAATGTATAAAACATCATTAACATATAGAACCTGAAGTTCTAATATGTGAATACCTGAAGTTTTTCACGATCCACATGTTATATTTGTCACCGTCATTGAAGATTGTTTTATTTTTTTTTATTTTTTTTCGTTCTACTCATTTCAGATTCATCCATCCTGAAATATGTTTGCTAGTTCCAGCAGAACTACTATTGGTGATGAATGTCTGGTAGATAGTGGTAGTACCCATACTATTCTCAAACAGAAGAAATATTTCTCTATATTGTCTCCAGCAGAGACACCTATTGGTACTATCTCCGGTGTCAGTAATCTTATCGAAGGCTTCGGAAGAGCACACATAATCTTATCTTCGGGTACCCAACTTCTCATCAATAATGCATTATACTCTAGTAAATCAAGAAGGAATTTACTTAGTTTCAAAGATATTCGACAAAACGGTTATCACCTGAAAACAGTATCTGAAAATAATACCGAATACCTTCAAATTACATCAAACGAAAATGGTGAAGCAAAAATTGTTGAAAAGCTACAAGCCTTATCCTCTGGATTATATTCTACTAATATCAATCATATCGAATCCTACATGGCAAGTAACCAGAAATTATTCGATAAAGGCACATTTAATATCTGGCATGACCGACTAGGTCACCCTGGTAGCATAATGATGAGACGAATAATACAAAGTGCAAATGGGCACCCACTTAAAAATCTAAAAGTTTTGCTACCACAAGATTTATCATGTGCAGCATGCTCTCTGGGCAAACTCATTATTCGGCCTTCACAAACTAAAGTGACACAAGAAAACCCTTCATTTTTAGAAAGAATTCAAGGGGATATTTGTGGGCCCATACACCCTCCTTGTGGACCGTTTCGCTATTTCATGGTCTTAATTGACGCATCCTCACGGTGGTCACATGTGAGTCTTTTAGCTACCCGCAATGTAGCTTTTGCCCGACTTCTAGCTCAAATCATACAGTTGAGAGCAAATTTCCCCGATACTCAAATTAAAAACATCCGGATGGATAATGCAGGAGAATTCACATCGCAAGCTTTTAACGACTACAGTATGTCGATTGGGATAAATGTTGAACATCCAGTACCTCATGTTCTCACACAAAATGGTTTAGCTGAATCATTAATCAAACGGTTACAATTAATCGCTAGACCGCTTTTAATGAGATGTAAATTACCATCTTCTGCATGGGGACATGCAATTTTGCATGCTGCTGCACTGATCCGGTTAAGACCAACTGCTGATCATGAATACTCCCCATTACAATTGGTCTCCGGCAGAGAACCAAATCTGTCCCATCTTAGAATTTTTGGTTGTGCGGTATATGTACCAATACCCTCACCACAACGTACCAAAATGGGACCACAACGAAGACTGGGCATCTACGTTGGTTTCAACTC
>JBCNJP010000010.1:24868329-25056808 GCA_039602395.1 Deinandra increscens subsp. villosa | reverse complement strand
TGTGTTTAGGAACAAAGAGACCCAATAAGGTGTGTTTAGGGGTAACGAGGGTCAGTTGCGACCAATGTGTCCCTATAAGGTGTGTATGTAACCAATAAGCATGTTTAGGACTAATGATGGCCTAATAAGGTGTGTATGTAACCAATAAGCTGTGTTTAGGAACAATGAGTCCCAATAATGTGTGTTTAGGGGAAACGAGGGTCAGTTGGGACCAATGAGTGCCAATAAAGTATGTATGTAACCAAAAAGTTGTGTTTAGGACCAAGGAGTCCCAATAAGGTGTGTTTAGGGGAAACGAGGGTCAGTTGCGACCAATGAGTCCCAATAAGGTGTGTATGTAACCAATAAGCATGTTTAGGACCAATGATGGCCCAATAAGGTGTGTATGTAACCAATAAGTTGTGTTTAGGACCAATGAGTCCCCATAAGGTGTGTTTAGGGGAAACGAGGGTCAGTTGGGACCAATGATTCCCAATAAGGTATGTATGTAACCAATAAGTTGTGTTTAGGAACAAAGAGTCCCAATAAGGTGTGTTTAGGGGTAGCGAGGGTCAGTTGCGACCAATGAGTCCCAATGAGGTGTGTATGTAGCCAATAAGCATGTTTCAGACCAATGATGGCTCAAAAAGGTGTGTATGTAACCAATAAATTGTGTTTAGGACCAATGAGTCCCAATAAGGTATGTATGTAACCAATAAGTTGTGTTTAGGAACAAAGAGTCCCAATAAGGTTTGTTTAGGGGTAACGAGGGTCAGTTGCAACCAATGTGTCCCAATAAGGTTTGTATGTAACTAATAAGCATGTTTAGGACCAATGATGGCCCAAAAAGGTGTGTATGTAACCAATAAGTTGTGTTTAGGACCATTGAGACCCAATTAGGTGTGTTTAGGGGAAACGAGGGTCAGTTGGGAACAACGAGTCCCAATAAGTTGTGTTTAAGATCAATGAGTCCCAATAAGGTGTGCTTAGGGAAAACGAGGGTTAGTTGGGACCAATGTGTCCCAATAAGGTGTGTATGTAACCAATAAGTTGTGTTTAGGACCAATGAGTACCAATAAGGTGTGTTTAGGGGAAACGAGGGTAAGTTGGGATCAATGAGTCCCAATAACGTATGTATGTAACCAATAAGTTGTGTTTAGGACCAATGAGTCCCAATAAGGTGTGTTTAGGGGAAACCAGGGTTAGTTACGACTAATGAGTCCCAATAAGGTGTGTAGGTAACCCATAAGCATGTTTAGGACCAATGATGGCCTAATAAGGTGTGTATGTAACCAATAAGCTGTGTTTAGGACCAATAAGTCCCAATAAGGTGTGTTTAAGGGAAACGGGGGTCAGTTGGGACCAATGAGTTCCAATAAGGTATGTATGTAACCAATAAGTTATGTTTAGGACCAAGGAGTCCCAATAAGGTGTGTTTAGGGGAAACGAGGGTCAGTTGCGACCAATGAGTCCCAATAAGGTGTGTATGTAACCAATAAGCATGTTTAGGACCAATAATGGCCCAATAAGGTGTGTATGTAACCAATAAGTTGTGTTTAGGACAAATGAGTCCCAATAAGGTATGTATGTAACCAATAAGTTGTGTTTAGGAACAAAGAGTCCCAATAAGGTGAGTTTAGGGGTAACGAGGGTCAGTTGCGACCAATGTGTCCCAATAAGGTGTGTATGTAACTAATAAGCATGTTTAGGACCAATGATGGCCCAAAAAGGTGTGTATGTAACCAATAAGTTTTGTTTAGGACCAATGAGTCCCAATTAGGTATGCATGTAACCAATAAGTTGTGTTTAGGAACAAAGAGTCCCAATAAGGTGTATTTAGTGGTAACGAGGGTCATTTGCGACCAATGTGTCCATATAAGGTGTGTATGTAACCAATAAGCATGTTTAGGACCAATGATGGCCCAATAAGGTGTGTATGTAACCAATAAGTTGTGTTTAGGACAAATGAGTCCCAATAAGGTGTGTTTAGGGGAAATGAGGGTCAGTTGGGACCAATGAGTCCCAATAAGGTATGTATGTAACCAATAAGTTGTGTTTAGGAACAAAGAGTCCCAATAAGGTTTGTTTAGGGGTAACGAGGGTCAGTTGCGAACAATGTGTCCCAATAACGTGTGTATGTAACCAATAAGCATGTTTAGGACCAATGATGGCCCAAAAAGGTGTGTATGTAACCAATAAGTTGTGTTTAGGACCAATGAGTCCCAATTAGGTATGCATGTAACCAATAAGTTGTGTTTAGGAACAAAGAGACCCAATAAGGTGTGTTTAGGGGTAACGAGGGTCAGTTGCGACCAATGTGTCCCTATAAGGTGTGTATGTAACCAATAAGCATGTTTAGGACTAATGATGGCCTAATAAGGTGTGTATGTAACCAATAAGTTGTGTTTAGGACCAATGAGACCCAATTAGGTGTGTTTAGGGGAAACGAGGGTCAGTTGGGAACAACGAGTCCCAATAAGTTGTGTTTAAGATCAATGAGTCCCAATAAGGTGTGCTTAGGGAAAACGAGGGTTAGTTGGGACCAATGTGTCCCAATAATGTGTGTATGTAACCAATAAGTTGTGTTTAGGACCAATGAGTACCAATAAGGTGTGTTTAGGGGAAACGAGGGTAAGTTGGGATCAATGAGTCCCAATAACGTATGTATGTAACCAATAAGTTGTGTTTAGGACCAATGAGTCCCAATAAGGTGTGTTTAGGGGAAACCAGGGTTAGTTACGACTAATGAGTCCCAATAAGGTGTGTAGGTAACCCATAAGCATGTTTAGGACCAATGATGGCCTAATAAGGTGTGTATGTAACCAATAAGCTGTGTTTAGGACCAATAAGTCCCAATAAGGTGTGTTTAAGGGAAACGGGGGTCAGTTGGGACCAATGAGTTCCAATAAGGTATGTATGTAACCAATAAGTTATGTTTAAGACCAAGGAGTCCCAATAAGGTGTGTTTAGGGGAAACGAGGGTCAGTTGCGACCAATGAGTCCCAATAAGGTGTGTATGTAACCAATAAGCATGTTTAGGACCAATAATGGCCCAATAAGGTGTGTATGTAACCAATAAGTTGTGTTTAGGACAAATGAGTCCCAATAAGGTATGTATGTAACCAATAAGTTGTGTTTAGGAACAAAGAGTCCCAATAAGCTGTGTTTAGGGGTAACGAGGGTCAGTTGCGACCAATGTGTCCCAATAAGGTGTGTATGTAACTAATAAGCATGTTTAGGACCAATGATGGCCCAAAAAGGTGTGTATGTAACCAATAAGTTTTGTTTAGGACCAATGAGTCCCAATTAGGTATGCATGTAACCAATAAGTTGTGTTTAGGAACAAAGAGTCCCAATAAGGTGTATTTAGTGGTAACGAGGGTCAGTTGCGACCAATGTGTCCATATAAGGTGTGTATGTAACCAATAAGCATGTTTAGGACCAATGATGGCCCAATAAGGTGTGTATGTAACCAATAAGTTGTGTTTAGGACAAATGAGTCCCAATAAGGTGTGTTTAGGGGAAATGAGGGTCAGTTGGGATCAATGAGTCCCAATAAGGTATGTATGTAACCAATAAGTTGTGTTTAGGAACAAAGAGTCCCAATAAGGTTTGTTTAGGGGTAACGAGGGTCAGTTGCGACCAATGTGTCCCAATAACGTGTGTATGTAACCAATAAGCATGTTTAGGACCAATGATGGCCCAAAAAGGTGTGTATGTAACCAATAAGTTGTGTTTAGGACCAATGAGTCCCAATTAGGTATGCATGTAACCAATAAGTTGTGTTTAGGAACAAAGAGACCCAATAAGGTGTGTTTAGGGGTAACGAGGGTCAGTTGCGACCAATGTGTCCCTATAAGGTGTGTATGTAACCAATAAGCATGTTTAGGACTAATGATGGCCTAATAAGGTGTGTATGTAACCAATAAGTTGTGTTTAGGACCAATGAGACCCAATTAGGTGTGTTTAGGGGAAACGAGGGTCAGTTGGGAACAACGAGTCCCAATAAGTTGTGTTTAAGATCAATGAGTCCCAATAAGGTGTGCTTAGGGAAAACGAGGGTTAGTTGGGACCAATGTGTCCCAATAATGTGTGTATGTAACCAATAAGTTGTGTTTAGGACCAATGAGTACCAATAAGGTGTGTTTAGGGGAAACGAGGGTAAGTTGGGATCAATGAGTCCCAATAACGTATGTATGTAACCAATAAGTTGTGTTTAGGACCAATGAGTCCCAATAAGGTGTGTTTAGGGGAAACCAGGGTTAGTTACGACTAATGAGTCCCAATAAGGTGTGTAGGTAACCCATAAGCATGTTTAGGACCAATGATGGCCTAATAAGGTGTGTATGTAACCAATAAGCTGTGTTTAGGACCAATAAGTCCCAATAAGGTGTGTTTAAGGGAAACGGGGGTCAGTTGGGACCAATGAGTTCCAATAAGGTATGTATGTAACCAATAAGTTATGTTTAGGACCAAGGAGTCCCAATAAGGTGTGTTTAGGGGGAACGAGGGTCAGTTGCGACCAATGAGTCCCAATAAGGTGTGTATGTAACCAATAAGCATGTTTAGGACCAATAATGGCCCAATAAGGTGTGTATGTAACCAATAAGTTGTGTTTAGGACAAATGAGTCCCAATAAGGTATGTATGTAACCAATAAGTTGTGTTTAGGAACAAAGAGTCCCAATAAGCTGTGTTTAGGGGTAACGAGGGTCAGTTGCGACCAATGTGTCCCAATAAGGTGTGTATGTAACTAATAAGCATGTTTAGGACCAATGATGGCCCAAAAAGGTGTGTATGTAACCAATAAGTTTTGTTTAGGACCAATGAGTCCCAATTAGGTATGCATGTAACCAATAAGTTGTGTTTAGGAACAAAGAGTCCCAATAAGGTGTATTTAGTGGTAACGAGGGTCAGTTGCGACCAATGTGTCCATATAAGGTGTGTATGTAACCAATAAGCATGTTTAGGACCAATGATGGCCCAATAAGGTGTGTATGTAACCAATAAGTTGTGTTTAGGACAAATGAGTCCCAATAAGGTGTGTTTAGGGGAAATGAGGGTCAGTTGGGACCAATGAGTCCCAATAAGGTATGTATGTAACCAATAAGTTGTGTTTAGGAAACAAAGAGTCCCAATAAGGTTTGTTTAGGGGTAACGAGGGTCAGTTGCGACCAATGTGTCCCAATAACGTGTGTATGTAACCAATAAGCATGTTTAGGACCAATGATGGCCCAAAAAGGTGTGTATGTAACCAATAAGTTGTGTTTAGGACCAATGAGTCCCAATTAGGTATGCATGTAACCAATAAGTTGTGTTTAGGAACAAAGAGACCCAATAAGGTGTGTTTAGGGGTAACGAGGGTCAGTTGCGACCAATGTGTCCCTATAAGGTGTGTATGTAACCAATAAGCATGTTTAGGACTAATGATGGCCTAATAAGGTGTGTATGTAACCAATAAGCTGTGTTTAGGAACAATGAGTCCCAATAAGGTGTGTTTAGGGGAAACGAGGGTCAGTTGGGACCAATGAGTGCCAATAAAGTATGTATGTAACCAAAAAGTTGTGTTTAGGACCAAGGAGTCCCAATAAGGTGTGTTTAGGGGAAACGAGGGTCAGTTGCGACCAATGAGTCCCAATAAGGTGTGTATGTAACCAATAAGCATGTTTAGGACCAATGATGGCCCAATAAGGTGTGTATGTAACCAATAAGTTGTGTTTAGGACCAATGAGTCCCCATAAGGTGTGTTTAGGGGAAACGAGGGTCAGTTGGGACCAATGAGTCCCAATAAGGTATGTATGTAACCAATAAGTTGTGTTTAGGAACAAAGAGTCCCAATAAGGTGTGTTTAGGGGTAGCGAGGGTCAGTTGCGACCAATGAGTCCCAATGAGGTGTGTATGTAACAAATAAGCATGTTTAGGACCAATGATGGCTCAAAAAGGTGTGTATGTAACCAATAAGTTGTGTTTAGGACCAATGAGTCCCAATAAGGTATGTATGTAACCAATAAGTTGTGTTTAGGAACAAAGAGTCCCAATAAGGTTTGTTTAGGGGTAACGAGGGTCAGTTGCGACCAATGTGTCCCAATAAGGTTTGTATGTAACTAATAAGCATGTTTAGGACCAATGATGGCCCAAAAAGGTGTGTATGTAACCAATAAGTTGTGTTTAGGACCAATGAGACCCAATTAGGTGTGTTTAGGGGAAACGAGGGTCAGTTGGGAACAACGAGTCCCAATAAGTTGTGTTTAAGATCAATGAGTCCCAATAAGGTGTGCTTAGGGAAAACGAGGGTTAGTTGGGACCAATGTGTCCCAATAAGGTGTGTATGTAACCAATAAGTTGTGTTTAGGACCAATGAGTACCAATAAGGTGTGTTTAGGGGAAACGAGGGTAAGTTGGGATCAATGAGTCCCAATAACGTATGTATGTAACCAATAAGTTGTGTTTAGGACCAATGAGTCCCAATAAGGTGTGTTTAGGGGAAACCAGGGTTAGTTACGACTAATGAGTCCCAATAAGGTGTGTAGGTAACCAATAAGCATGTTTAGGACCAATGATGGCCTAATAAGGTGTGTATGTAACCAATAAGCTGTGTTTAGGACCAATAAGTCCCAATAAGGTGTGTTTAAGGGAAACGGGGGTCAGTTGGGACCAATGAGTTCCAATAAGGTATGTATGTAACCAATAAGTTATGTTTAGGACCAAGGAGTCCCAATAAGGTGTGTTTAGGGGAAACGAGGGTCAGTTGCGACCAATGAGTCCCAATAAGGTGTGTATGTAACCAATAAGCATGTTTAGGACCAATAATGGCCCAATAAGGTGTGTATGTAACCAATAAGTTGTGTTTAGGACAAATGAGTCCCAATAAGGTATGTATGTAACCAATAAGTTGTGTTTAGGAACAAAGAGTCCCAATAAGGTGTGTTTAGGGGTAACGAGGGTCAGTTGCGACCAATGTGTCCCAATAAGGTGTGTATGTAACTAATAAGCATGTTTAGGACCAATGATGGCCCAAAAAGGTGTGTATGTAACCAATAAGTTGTGTTTAGGGCTAATGAGACCCAATTAGGTGTGTTTAGGGGAAATGAGGGTCAGTTGGGAACAATGAGTCCCAATAAGGTATGTATGCAACCAATAAGTTGTGTTTAGGACCAATGAGTCCCAATAAGGTGTGTTTAGGGGAAACGAGGGTCAGTTGCGACCAATAAGTCCCAATAAGGTGTGTATGTAACCAATAAGCATGTTTAGTACCAATGATGAGCCAATAAGGTGTGTTTAGGGGAAACGAGGGTCTGTTGGGATCAATGAGTCCCAATAACGCATGTATGTAACCAATAAGTTGTGTTTAGGACCAATGAGTCCCAATAAGGTGTGTTTAGGGGAAACGAGGGTTAGTTACGACTAATGAGTCCCAATAAGGTGTGTAGGTAACCAATAAGCATGTTTAGGACCAATGATGGCCTAATAAAGTGTGTATGTAACCAATAAGCTGTGTTTAGGACCAATGAGTCCCAATAAGGTGTGTTTAGGAGAAACGAGGGTCAGTTGGGACCAATGAGTGCCAATAAGGTATGTATGTAACCAATAAGTTGTGTTTAGGACCAAGGAGTCCCAATAAGGTGTGTTTAGGGGAAACGAGGGTCAGTTGCGACCAATGAGTCCCAATAAGGTGTGTATGTAACCAATAAGCATATTTAGGACCAATGATGGCCCAATAAGGTGTGTATGTAACCAATAAGTTGTGTTTAGGACAAATGAGTCCCAATAAGGTGTGTTTAGGGGAAACGAGGGTCAGTTGGGACCAATGAGTCCCAATAAGGTATGTATGTAACCAATAAGTTGTGTTTAGGAACAAAGAGTCCCAAGAAGGTGTGTTTAGGGGTAACGAGGGTTAGTTGCGACCAATGTGTCCCAATAAGGTATGTATGTACCATTAAGCATGTTTAGGACCAATGATGGCCCAAAAAGGTGTGTTTGTAACCAATAAGTTGTGTTTTGGACCAATGAGACCCAATTAGGTGTGTTTAGGGGAAACGAGGGTCAGTTGGGAACAATGAGTCCCAATAAGGTATGTATGCAACCAATAAGTTGTGTTTAGGATCAATGAGTCCCAATAAGGTGTGTTTAGGGGAAACGAGGGTCAGTTGCGACCAATAAGTCCCAATAAGGTGTGTATGTAACCAATAAGCATGTTTAGGACCAATGATGGCTCAAAAAGGTGTGTATGTAACCAATAAGTTGTGTTTAGGACCAATGAGTCCCAATAAGGTATGTATGTAACCAATAAGTTGTGTTTAGGAACAAAGAGTCCCAATAAGGTTTGTTTAGGGGTAACGAGGGTCAGTTGTGACCAATGTGTCCCAATAAGGTTTGTATGTAACCAATAAGCATGTTTAGGACCAATGATGGCCCAAAAAGGTGTGTATGTAACCAATAAGTTGTGTTTAGGACCAATGAGACCCAATTAGGTGTGTTTAGGGGAAACGAGGGTTAGTTGGGAACAACGAGTCCCAATAAGGTGTGTTTAGGGGAAACGTGGGTCAGTTGGGACCAATGAGTCCCAATAAGGTGTGTATGTAACCAATAAGTTGTGTTTAGGACCAATGAGTCGCAATAAGGTGTGTTTTGGGGGAAACGAGGGTCAGTTGGGACCAATGAGTCCCAATAAGGTGTGTATGTAACCAATAAGCATGTTTAGGACCAATGATAGCCCACTAAGGCGTGTATGTAACCAATAAGTTGTGTTTAGGACCAATGAGTCCCAATAAGGTATGTTTAGGGGAAACGAGGGTCAGTTGGGACCAATGAGTCCCAATAAGGTGTGTATGTAACCAATAAGTTGTGTTTAGGACCAATGAGTCACAATAAGGTGTGTTTAGGGGATACGAGGGTCAGTTAGGACCAATGAGTTCCAATAAGGTGTGAATGTAACCAATAAGAATGTTTAGGACCAATGATGGCCTAATTAGGTGTGTATGTAACCAATAAGTTGTGTTTAGGACCAATGAGTCCCAATAAGGTGTGTTTACGGGAAACGAGGGTCAGTTAGGACCAATGAGTCCCAATAAGGTGTGTATGTGACCAATAAGCATGTTTAGGTCCAATGATGGCCCAATAAGGTGTGTATGTAACCAATAAGTTGTGTTTAAGATCAATGAGTCCCAATAAGGTGTGCTTAGGGAAAACGAGGGTTAGTTGGGACCAATGTGTCCCAATAAGGTGTGTATGTAACCAATAAGTTGTGTTTAGGACCAATGAGTACCAATAAGGTGTGTTTAGGGGAAACGAGGGTAAGTTGGGATCAATGAGTCCCAATAACGTATGTATGTAACCAATAAGTTGTGTTTAGGACCAATGAGTCCCAATAAGGTGTGTTTAGGGGAAACCAGGGTTAGTTACGACTAATGAGTCCCAATAAGGTGTGTAGGTAACCAATAAGCATGTTTAGGACCAATGATGGCCTAATAAGGTGTGTATGTAACCAATAAGCTGTGTTTAGGACCAATAAGTCCCAATAAGGTGTGTTTAAGGGAAACGGGGGTCAGTTGGGACCAATGAGTTCCAATAAGGTATGTATGTAACCAATAAGTTATGTTTATGACCAAGGAGTCCCAATAAGGTGTGTTTAGGGGAAACGAGGGTCAGTTGCGACCAATGAGTCCCAATAAGGTGTGTATGTAACCAATAAGCATGTTTAGGACCAATGATGGCCCAATAAGGTGTGTATGTAACCAATAAGTTGTGTTTAGGACAAATGAGTCCCAATAAGGTATGTATGTAACCAATAAGTTGTGTTTAGGAACAAAGAGTCCCAATAAGGTGTGTTTAGGGGTAACGAGGGTCAGTTGCGACCAATGTGTCCCAATAAGGTGTGTATGTAACTAATAAGCATGTTTAGGACCAATGATGGCCCAAAAAGGTGTGTATGTAACCAATAAGTTGTGTTTAGGGCTAATGAGACCCAATTAGGTGTGTTTAGGGGAAATGAGGGTCAGTTGGGAACAATGAGTCCCAATAAGGTATGTATGCAACCAATAAGTTGTGTTTAGGACCAATGAGTCCCAATAAGGTGTGTTTAGGGGAAACGAGGGTCAGTTGCGACCAATAAGTCCCAATAAGGTGTGTATGTAACCAATAAGCATGTTTAGGACCAATGATGGGCCAATAAGGTGTGTTTAGGGGAAACGAGGGTCAGTTGGGATCAATGAGTCCCAATAACGCATGTATGAAACCAATAAGTTGTGTTTAGGACCAATGAGTCCCAATAAGGTGTGTTTAGGGGAAAAGAGGGTTAGTTACGACTAATGAGTCCCAATAAGGTGTGTAGGTAACCAATAAGCATGTTTAGGACCAATGATGGCCTAATAAGGTGTGTATGTAACGAATAAGCTGTGTTTAGGACCAATGAGTCCCAATAAGGTGTGTTTAGGAGAAACGAGGGTCAGTTGGGACCAATGAGTGCCAATAAGGTATGTATGTAACCAATAAGTTGTGTTTAGGACCAAGGAGTCCCAATAAGGTGTGTTTAGGGGAAACGAGGGTCAGTTGCGACCAATGAGTCCCAATAAGGTGTGTATGTAACCAATAAGCATATTTAGGACCAATGATGGCCCAATAAGGTGTGTATGTAACCAATAAGTTGTGTTTAGGACAAATGAGTCCCAATTAGGTGTGTTTAGGGGATACAAGGGTCAGTTGGGACCAATGAGTCCCAATAAGGTATGTATGTAACCAATAAGTTGTGTTTAGGAACAAAGAGTCCCAAGAAGGTGTGTTTAGGGGTAACGAGGGTTAGTTGCGACCAATGTGTCCCAATAAGGTATGTATGTAACCATTAAGCATGTTTAGGACCAATGATGGCCCAAAAAGGTGTGTTTGTAACCAATAAGTTGTGTTTTGGACCAATGAGACCCAATTAGGTGTGTTTAGGGGAAACGAGGGTCAGTTGGGAACAATGAGTCCCAATAAGGTATGTATGCAACCAATAAGTTGTGTTTAGGATCAATGAGTCCCAATAAGGTGTGTTTAGGGGAAACGAGGGTCAGTTGCGACCAATAAGTCCCAATAAGGTGTGTATGTAACCAATAAGCATGTTTAGGACCAATTATAGGCCAATAAGGTGTGTATGTAACCAATAAGTTGTGTTTAGGACCAATGAGTCCCAATAAGGTGTGTTTAGGGGAAACGAGGGTCAGTTGTGACCAATGAGTCCCAATAAGGTATGTATGTAACCAATAAGTTGTGTTTAGGAACAAAGAGTCCCAATAAGGTGTGTTTAGGGGTAACGAGGGTCAGTTGCGACCAATGTGTCCCAATAAGGTGTGTATGTAACTAATAAGCATGTTTAGGACCAATGATGGCCCAAAAAGGTGTGTATGTAACCAATAAGTTGTGTTTAGGGCTAATGAGACCCAATTAGGTGTGTTTAGGGGAAATGAGGGTCAGTTGGGAACAATGAGTCCCAATAAGGTATGTATGCAACCAATAAGTTGTGTTTAGGACCAATGAGTCCCAATAAGGTGTGTTTAGGGGAAACGAGGGTCAGTTGCGACCAATAAGTCCCAATAAGGTGTGTATGTAACCAATAAGCATGTTTAGGACCAATGATGGCCCAATAAGGTGTGTATGTAACCAATAAGTTTTGTTTAGGACCAATGAGTCCCAATAAGGTGTGTTTAGGGGAAACGAGGGTCAGTTGGGACCAATGAGTCCCAATAAGGTATGTATATAACCAATAAGTTGTGTTTAGGACTAATGAGTCCCAATAAGGTGTGTTTAGGGGAAACGAGGGTCAGTTGAGACCAATGAGTCCCAATAAGGTGTGTATGTAACCAATAAGCATGTTTAGGACCAATGATGGCCCAATAAGGTGTGCATGTAACCAATAAGTTGTGTTTAGGACCAATGTGTCCCAATTAGGTGTGTTTAGGGGAAACGAGGGTCAGTTGGGACCAATGAGTCCCAATAAGGTATGTATGTAACCAATAAGTTGTGTTTAGGAACAAAGAGTCCCAAGAAGGTGTGTTTAGGGGTAACGAGGGTTAGTTGCGACCAATGTGTCCCAATAAGGTATGTATGTAACCATTAAGCATGTTTAGGACCAATGATGGCCCAAAAAGGTGTGTTTGTAACCAATAAGTTGTGTTTTGGACCAATGAGACCCAATTAGGTGTGTTTAGGGGAAACGAGGGTCAGTTGGGAACAATGAGTCCCAATAAGGTATGTATGCAACCAATAAGTTGTGTTTAGGATCAATGAGTCCCAATAAGGTGTGTTTAGGGGAAACGAGGGTCAGTTGCGACCAATAAGTCCCAATAAGGTGTGTATGTAACCAATAAGCATGTTTAGGACCAATTATAGGCCAATAAGGTGTGTATGTAACCAATAAGTTGTGTTTAGGACCAATGAGTCCCAATAAGGTGTGTTTAGGGGAAACGAGGGTCTGTTGTGACCAATGAGTCCCAATAAGGTATGTATGTAACCAATAAGTTGTGTTTAGGAACAAAGAGTCCCAATAAGGTGTGTTTAGGGGTAACGAGGGTCAGTTGCGACCAATGTGTCCCAATAAGGTGTGTATGTAACTAATAAGCATGTTTAGGACCAATGATGGCCCAAAAAGGTGTGTATGTAACCAATAAGTTGTGTTTAGGGCTAATGAGACCCAATTAGGTGTGTTTAGGGAAATGAGGGTCAGTTGGGAACAATGAGTCCCAATAAGGTATGTATGCAACCAATAAGTTGTGTTTAGGACCAATGAGTCCCAATAAGGTGTGTTTAGGGGAAACGAGGGTCAGTTGCGACCAATAAGTCCCAATAAGGTGTGTATGTAACCAATAAGCATGTTTAGGACCAATGATGGCCCAATAAGGTGTGTATGTAACCAATAAGTTTTGTTTAGGACCAATGAGTCCCAATAAGGTGTGTTTAGGGGAAACGAGGGTCAGTTGGGACCAATGAGTCCCAATAAGGTATGTATATAACCAATAAGTTGTGTTTAGGACTAATGAGTCCCAATAAGGTGTGTTTAGGGGAAACGAGGGTCAGTTGAGACCAATGAGTCCCAATAAGGTGTGTATGTAACCAATAAGCATGTTTAGGACCAATGATGGCCCAATAAGGTGTGCATGTAACCAATAAGTTGTGTTTAGGACCAATGTGTCCCAATTAGGTGTGTTTAGGGGAAACGAGGGTCAGTTGGGACCAATGAGTCCCAATAAGGTATGTATGTAACCAATAAGTTGTGTTTAGGAACAAAGAGTCCCAAGAAGGTGTGTTTAGGGGTAACGAGGGTTAGTTGCGACCAATGTGTCCCAATAAGGTATGTATGTAACCATTAAGCATGTTTAGGACCAATGATGGCCCAAAAAGGTGTGTTTGTAACCAATAAGTTGTGTTTTGGACCAATGAGACCCAATTAGGTGTGTTTAGGGGAAACGAGGGTCAGTTGGGAACAATGAGTCCCAATAAGGTATGTATGCAACCAATAAGTTGTGTTTAGGATCAATGAGTCCCAATAAGGTGTGTTTAGGGGAAACGAGGGTCAGTTGCGACCAATAAGTCCCAATAAGGTGTGTATGTAACCAATAAGCATGTTTAGGACCAATTATAGGCCAATAAGGTGTGTATGTAACCAATAAGTTGTGTTTAGGACCAATGAGTCCCAATAAGGTGTGTTTAGGGGAAACGAGGGTCTGTTGTGACCAATGAGTCCCAATAAGGTATGTATGTAACCAATAAGTTGTGTTTAGGAACAAAGAGTCCCAATAAGGTGTGTTTAGGGGTAACGAGGGTCAGTTGCGACCAATGTGTCCCAATAAGGTGTGTATGTAACTAATAAGCATGTTTAGGACCAATGATGGCCCAAAAAGGTGTGTATGTAACCAATAAGTTGTGTTTAGGGCTAATGAGACCCAATTAGGTGTGTTTAGGGGAAATGAGGGTCAGTTGGGAACAATGAGTCCCAATAAGGTATGTATGCAACCAATAAGTTGTGTTTAGGACCAATGAGTCCCAATAAGGTGTGTTTAGGGGAAACGAGGGTCAGTTGCGACCAATAAGTCCCAATAAGGTGTGTATGTAACCAATAAGCATGTTTAGGACCAATGATGGCCCAATAAGGTGTGTATGTAACCAATAAGTTTTGTTTAGGACCAATGAGTCCCAATAAGGTGTGTTTAGGGGAAACGAGGGTCAGTTGGGACCAATGAGTCCCAATAAGGTATGTATATAACCAATAAGTTGTGTTTAGGACTAATGAGTCCCAATAAGGTGTGTTTAGGGGAAACGAGGGTCAGTTGAGACCAATGAGTCCCAATAAGGTGTGTATGTAACCAATAAGCATGTTTAGGACCAATGATGGCCCAATAAGGTGTGCATGTAACCAATAAGTTGTGTTTAGGACCAATGTGTCCCAATTAGGTGTGTTTAGGGGAAACGAGGGTCAGTTGGGACCAATGAGTCCCAATAAGGTATGTATGTAACCAGTAAGTTGTGTTTAAGACCAATGAGTCACAATAAGGTGTGTTTAGGGGAAACGAGGGTCAGTTGCGACCAATGAGTCCCAATAAGGTGTGTATGTAACCAATAAGCATGTTTAGGACCAATGATGGCCCAATAAGGTGTGTATGTAACCAATAAGTTGTGTTTAGGACCAATGAGTCCCAATAAGGTGTGTTTAGGGGAAACGAGGGTCAATTGGGACCAATGAGTCACAATAAGGTGTTTATGTAACCAATAAGAATGTTTAGGTCCAATGAGTCCCAATAAGCTGTGTATGTAACCAATAAGTTATGTTTAGGACCAATGATGGCCCAATAAGGTGTATTTAGGGGAAACGTGGGTCAGTTGAGGCCAATGAGTCCCAATAAGGTGTGATTAATTTTCTTTCTTCTCATTATTCAGAAAATTTCACATGTGAACACATATAAAAAATAGCTATTTCACATGCGAAAGTGTCTACAATGAATCTCACCCTATATATTTACATATATATATAACCGATAATGTAGATATTACAACACACTGAAAGATATATATATATATATATATATATATATATATGTGTGTGTGTGTGTGTGTGTGTGTGTGTTTGTGTGGTGTGTCGTTAGTACTTGACATCTTTTTTTTCACGTTAGGTATACAAATTCATTAGGATACAATTATCATTAAATTTATTGCTTAATATTCCATTTTGCATTTAAAGATCATTTTAAAGTTATGTTTAAAATACTATTATATCTATGTCTGGAATTAATTGAGTTTATATTAAATCCGATAAAAAATGTTGTCACGTCCTTATTTGGTGAGATGTTTTCACCGGAATCGATCATATTAATCCCCAAATTACTTTCCACCATTTTTCAAATTTTCCCAAAATTCATGATCAGTTCCTATTCCTTCTCACCAAAATTTTATCACCAAAACGATCATCACTCTCTTCTTCCCTATCACTAAAAATTCCTCTACAGGATTCATCAAACTTTCATCTTCAGGAGATCACTACCTAATTCAATTCCCGTCAGTATTAATTTCATTGTCATCTTCAGGAGATCATTTGTTTCATCTTAATTATTTCATCTAATTAATTATTCCATCTCAAATATTTCATTCTCTATTTATTTCATTTCAGGATTCATCTCAATTAACAATGGATCATGAAGCAGGTGAAACATTGAAGGATCTTTATAATGATCATACATATAACAGTGAAGGCGAATACAATGATGATTCTTCTTCACAATAGAGTGAAGAAGATGAAATGGATAACAATGATAATCATTATTCACAACATAGTGAAGAAGATGAAATGGATAACAATGATGCCCACGTCGATAATGATGCCCACGTCGATAATGATGCCCAACTCCACAATGATGCCCAAGTCGACAATCCTCCCCAAGCAAACAAGAGGGGGTTGACGCGGTTGGCAAAGTGGCATGCCAAATTTGAGAAAAATGGTGGGGAAAATGGCCATTAACATTTGATGCGCTGGGAAGGATTGGCGGGGAGCATAGACCAAAATTTTCGAGTTTTATGGGAGACATTGCAAGGTCAGAGGTTGGATTGAGGTATCTAAAATGGAGGAAGGTGCCAAAAGAGGACAAGAGCAAGATGTGGGCAGGGATTCAGGTTATTAAACAGATTAAACATTTTCTCATATTAAGTTTGTTAAGTTATTGAATTCCATATATGTGACTAAAAAATCCTGTCATATGTTATTTTTTCAGCAATTATTCAAAATTGATGACTGTTGAAGGGGTCCTATAATGGTACGGCTTGGTGGGTTGCAAGGAGTTTTAGAAGAAAGATGTTCGAGAAACACATTCGTCCCAACCTAGCAAAACCCACCGTTCTTGAGAAAATTCCAAAGATGTATCGCGCTATTGTGAAAAAAGAAGACTGGGACAGATTTGTAGCATATACAAAATCTGAAGAATTCAAGGTTTTTATTCAATTCAAACTGCATATTTCATTAATTAAGCTAAGTGTTAATTAATGAGATTATAATTATATATCCTACTGTTTGGTTGGAAAGGCTGCGTCAAAGAGTGCAAAAGAGGTTCGAGCACAATATGTTTATGATCATACAATGGGACGGGGAGGATACGTCTATCTGAAAGAAAAACTGATAATAAGCTAAGTGTGTTACACCCAGTCATGGTTAAGAACATGCAATGTATGTTTCAAGTCTGATATATATTATTATTATAATACAAGGTACAAAACAAAGAAATTGCAGCTGATGATTGCCCCTCTCGAGCGTTATGTGGAGGAAAGGAAGGGTAAATATAGAGAGGGAATACAAAACGCCTGTGGTAAAGGGCGTAGCAGATGTTATAGTACGTTTAATTGCTATATATATACCTAATTATTCACATGTTAAAAATTAACAGCACCTCACTACATTAACTAAATTAATTACTACAGGCCGAGAATGAAACAAAAATAAATGCGGGATCCGTGACCGTAGAACCGGGAACGAATGCCCTGACATTGGTCCTTAGCAAGGAAAAGGGTGGATACCTAAAAGGTATTGGGTATGGAGTGACTTCCCGTGGATATTGGCAGGGTGCTCAAAAAGGGTGATCAAAAGAACGGATCGAAAAACTTGAGGTGGAACTAAAAATATGAAAAACTGTTGCGTGAGAAAAAGGATCAAGAGGTTAAGCACCTCACTGATATGGTTAAAGCACAACATGAAAAAATTGATAAGCTTACGGAGTTTATGAACCTCATGATTCAAGATAAACAGGTTGATAAAGCGGTAAATTCTGTAAGGGATAAATTATGTATATACCTATAATTAAATATATTATATACTTTACTTTTTATCAATTAATTATTATAAATCATTATATCATTTCGTAGGTAAAGTCCGCGGAGGCGCCTCTTACTACAACTATAAGATCTAAAAATAGTTGTAATCAGCATTCCAATGTATACACAACAGTAATTAAATATTATTCCTGATATGATCATTCTCCCTTGAACGCATATAATTAATTAACTAATTGAATTAATTGTACATAGGACATGATCAATTCCACGCACAATACAACACAGAAACAATCTACTCCATCAAACTCATCTCAAAGGTCGGCCGATAAGGTACGGATTTGAAACAGTTCTGGATTTGAGTTAATCTGGAAGATTCTAGTTCATCTGGATGAACATGCGTCTCTAGTTATAGTTCATCCGGATAGTTAAGAGTTCATCCGGATAGTTAAAGTTCCTCAGGATAGGTAAGGTTCATCAGGATAGTAAAAAGTTCATCAGGATAGTTAGAGTTCATCGGGATAGTTAGATTTGATCCGGAAGTTCCTAGTTCATCAGGATAGTTAGAGTTAATCGGGATAGTTAGAGTTGATCCGGAAGATTCTAGTTCATCTGGATGAACATGCGTCTCTAGTTATAGTTCACCATGTTGGTTATAGTTCATCCGGATAGTTAAAGTTCATCAGTATAAGTAAAGTTCATCAGGATTGTTAAAGTTCATTAGGTTAGTTAGAGTTGTTCCGAAATATTATTAATAATTAACTGTTCCGGCTATGATAAGTTTGTACTTCATCCGAATGGTTATCTGGATAGTTAACTAATGTTTAGCCGGTTATGATCGATATGATTTTATTAATTAATTGAATTGTAGGTCTGTTCTGCGACTGTATCACAACACACCCCTCCATCTACAACAGCGTCCAAGCAAAAGGAAAGGGTAACTATTTTAATTTACACAATTATGTACTTCCCTTATAACTAATTGCTATATGATCATTTAATTAAATGTTGATGCTGTCTTTAGGGGAAAAAGAGAAAAATAACAGAAGCACCAACTGCTGCAACCAGTACTGCTGGGACACCAGAGCAGGAAGTGGTATATATATAATTAAGGATTTGACAAATCGCTTTGACGTTATTGTTAATTAATATATATGTTACTAGTCAGTTAATTACATGGTGTCAATTTAGGAAAACAATAAGAAACATGCAAAACCAGTAAAACCTACAGCTCGTAAAGTACCTCCTAAGAAGAGTGATCGGTTGGAAAAACCAAATAATTATGATGCCATTGCAGCTCCTATCGATCAGCTAGTAATCCAAGAGGTATATATATTAATATATACCATAATTTTTTTATTCTATTTTTGACTTTAATTAATTAATTGTTAATATATATTTGCTATAATTAATATTATTATTATTATTATTATTATATCACTTCTGATCAGCGGTGCCAAACTGCGACGTTGCACATGGAGGGGGATCCACTGAATGTCGTGGGAATGGCTGATTTATTACCAAAACAAAAAAGATGAGAAGATTCATGGAAGTCCATTACCTCCTGGTTGCCGTAGAATTAAAGTTTATCAGGTCAATAAGGGTGCAACATTTTTACCATTCCCATTAGATGATAAAACAACGCTTTCGTAGGTTGAAAATAAATATATTATTGCATGGCCGATGAAATGAATGATCCTTCATTCTAATAACAAGTCAGATAAATCACAGCCAGCTGATCATTCTACGGTTCAAAAAGTACTGGAACAACCACAGGTAATTACTACATTAATTAATCATATCCGCTATAATTAATTAACTATATATATATATATATATATATGATCGGATTTTCATTTTTCCAGGTAAATAATGATCGGAAAAAGATCTCGAAAGTGTACTTAGCACCAAACCAGCTGACTCAAGATCTGATAAACAGAAAACTTAGTACACGGATCCAGCAGAAGCAGCTGATGAGCACAGAAAAGAAATTATAATTAATTATTATACAAATTAAACTTTAATTAGTGTATTATTTTTTGAACGGCATTTGATTAGTGTATGTACATTAATTTTTAATTATAGTATGATTCTAAGGTTTCTCTATATTAATTAATATGCAGTTTAATTAATTGTAATTAAGAAAATATATGTGACCATATATATAATACCAAAGGTCACACTTTTTATATTTTAACATGGCCGTTGCCACCCTTTGGCCACACGTATTGGGACAAAATATCTGATTTCAACTACCCTTTGGCCACTTTCTTTTTCCAAATATATGTGGATAAAACACAAATATACGTGACCATATAATACCAAAGGCCACACTTTTTATATTTTAACGTGGCCGTTGCCACCATTTGGCCAGGCGTATTGGGACAAAATATCTGATTTCAACTATCCTTTGGCCACTTTTTTTTCCCCAAATATGTGGCTAAAACACAAATATACGTGACCATATAATACCAAAGGTCACGCCTTTGATATTTTAACGTGACCGTTGCCACCATTTGGCCACGCGAATTGGGAAAAATATCTGATTTCAACTACCCTTTGGCCACTTTTTTTCCAAATATATGTGGCTAAAACACAAATATACGTGACCATATAATACCAAAGGCCACGCTTTTTATATTTTAATATGGTCGTTGCCACCCTTTGGCCACGCGTATTGGAACAAAATATATGATTTTAGCAACCCATTTGGCCACATTTTTTTGTAACATATGTGTCTAAAACACAAATATACATAATCATATAATACCAAAGGCCACACTAATCATATTTTAACGTGGCCGTTGCCGCCCTTTGGCCACGCTTATTGGGACAAAAATTATAATTTCAGCAACCTATTTGGTCACGTTTTTATAACATATGTGGCTAAAACACGAATATACGTGACCATATAATACCAAAGGCCACGTTAAACAAACACATGTGGTCGTTGGGACCCTTTGGCCACGCTTTTCGGAAGAATTGTTTGATTACAACAACAAATATTGGTACCCTTTAGCCACGCTTCTAGGTGGCTTCAGCCACTAATATTGTAATGTGGCCGTAGGATACATAAGGTGACGGGACCTTTGGTGTCGATTGAAATGAAAATAAAAAACGTGACAAAACACCTTTGGTCACGGTTTTTTTCCGTGGCCAAAGGTGAATTTTGACGTAGTGTACGGTTTGATCCCTTTAGAAACCTTCTCATGTTTGAATTGGTTTTTATTTGTTTAATTTTTAATTGTTCTTGTGTGAGTCTTTAAGTTTTCTTTTTGTCATGGCAGGTTAATTTGAGAAGTTAAAATGAGTCTGTGTGGGTTTTGTGCATGACAGTATGCCCCCCTTAGAATATACCCAATTTTTAGGGGGAAAAGGAAGGATAATAGGGAGATAAGCATTATCTCCCTGGAAGTCACTATCTCAGGGGGAGATAATATGCATTATCCCAGGGGGAAAAGAGATAATATGTATTATCTTAGGGAAAGTTAAAAGAGGTCTTGGGTTAAAGGGACGTTTTATAGAAAACCCATAATCAAGAATAGGGTTTTTGGTTAAAATAATGTTATTCACCTACTAACGAGTTACCAGTCATCATATGTCTGGTGGTTTGTATTTTTTTCTAATTTCCAGACAGGTTCATGTTGATGAAGAGAAAAGCTGATGATTATGTTGCTGCTCAAGTTAAAGAACCAGCCGGACAAGACCTCCCTATCTGAAGAAAGCTACTATTCAGGGGAAGTTGTTGGTTCTATATCTGTGAAAGCTTCCAAATATTACAAAAGAATATGTTCACAAGTTACCGATGATTCAACAAGAACCAGAGTCTATTCAATAGAAGCAAGTGTATGGGAATCCTCCTCTCATTACTGTTCATTTCTAGAAGTTAAAGCTGATGCTGATTGAGAGAAAATTTCAAGAGTCTCTTATGAAGCCCAATGAAGATTGTCAAAGAAAGAATCTTCATCAACACCTATACCAGCAAAGTCAATAACAAGGGTTACAAACGATTGAAGACATTTAATAGCATAAGCCTAGGGGAAGATTGTAAGGGTATTATTTAGAGGCTTGTAATATTAAGTATAGGTGTGCTAGGCTTAGTGGGTTTACTACAATTAAATAGATTAATTGTAGGTATTGGGCTTGAGCTTGGAAAGCTTTGTAGGCGTATGTGTGTAGTATATAAACACACTTAAGCCACATTTGTAAGGGTTAGCGATTGGGGAGCCAAAACGTGGAGACCAGAGAGACTAGGAGAACACGATTTTCTCCGGAGATTGTATTAGATGAGTCTGTTGGATTCGTGTGCATTTTCTAATTCCAGGTTTTGTCATTTAATTATTGTGATCTTCATTTTCTATTGCTCACATCTTGAATCACTCGATTGATTGGATTCCGCACACTCAATCGAGTAGTGATATCGTGTTGAGAACCGTTTTCGGGACTTACACATCCCAAAAACCAAAAACGAAGAATACGGATTTTCGCAGTTCTGTGGGCTGAAATCGATTATCTGTATGAGAGAGAGAGAGAGAGAGATATATATAGAGAGAGAGAGAGAGAGGAGATTTTAAAAAGTAGAGAGAGCGCTGAAATTTCGAAATTTTGAGAGCAAGATTCGAATTTTGAATTGAACAGATATCTGCTTTCTATACATGATCCAAAGTGTAATATACCTGGTAAGTAGTGTAAATTAGGAGGAACAGATCTTGATGACGATCAGAGGAGAATGATGAGCAGCTGATGAACACGATCAGCATCTGATGAAGATGCTAGAGAGAAAATCAAGGATTTGCGATTCTTGATATGATTCTTTATATCGAAGCATATAATATGTAACTCAAATGGATAGCGTCGATTTAAAGATAAAAAAGAGAAAGAAAAACATCCCTAAAGAGGAGATTCTCAACTTTTTCGAGATCAAAAGGATTATCTTTTTCTGAAATTGGACCCCAGCAATCTGTATTTCTCATCTGGATTTTGAATTAGGGCTGAAAGGAGTAATAGAGGTTGAATCAAGTGAAACCGGTAATGTTGAATTGCTGCAATAACACTGGAACGGGAAATAAAAGTGGGAGGGAGTATGGATCGACAGTGAGACTCAAGCTAAAATAAGAATGCATCTTAAAATTAAGACGCGTTTAATTACGAAAATGCCATTTGGAGCAATATACATTATAGTAGTATAGATATATGCACATTATATTCTATGATTTTATGTAACAATGTGTCACGTAATTATATGAGTTTTACACGTATGGTTATGATTTCGTACTCGTCATTTTATGTGAGTTATAAGTATGTATTCATGAATTTATATTCATGAACTTGTGTGACGAATCAAGGGTTACGTTTTATATATGTTATACGGTAAATATGTTTTGGCATATACACGTATAGTCATTGTCAGGTTGTTTCCGTTGATCCCGTTAAGAGTTCGTTATGACTTTCAAACTTTGAGGGACCTTTTCTGTAATTTCAAAAACTTGTTTTCTATTTCTTTTCTTTTTTTCTTACATAGAGACTAAATCTTTAATTAACCAAAAGCTCCTTCCCATATTAGAAATTTGTGACGAACTGTTGTTACCAAATTGGTAAACTCGATTTGAAGACATGTTGCAACAGTTACGTCCGATCACTGCCCTCGTTCAATTCCAATATAATTATTTTTCGGTTACACTCAACGACCGGTCACTTTGAGACAACAAATCCATTCTCTCAATCATTTGACAACCATCAACACCCTCTAAATCTCCTAGAGCACCACCCCAAGATTCATCGGAGAAGAAACTGGCGAGCACGAACCATCACTTCCAAGTCTGTTCTGGTTTTCCCTTTGCTACACAACCAAGGAAATCACGCTACCACACGCCAAGAGAGCAGCAGTAGCACCTAGGAGCACCGAAGGTACCTTCGCCGATGTCGAGTTCGAGATTCGGTTCAAGTTCATCATCGTTACGCTTCAAGTTTCATCCACGTCACCAAGGTAACCCTAAAACTCTCTTGAATTCAATCTTTTGTGCTATTGTTCGTCCATATGAGTTTTTTTTTGTAATGTTCCTGGTTTTAAAATGATGGTGACGAAGATGACACCAAGCCGCAAACAATTAAGTATTTGTTTTCATGTAAAACACACATTCTTAGGGGTTGGCTGAGTGATAATCTTTTGAAGTATGATTTGGGTGGTTGTCAGTTCGAAACACGGAAGCCACATGTTTTTTTACTAAAAATTTACGAGTCCGTCTAGCTGAACACTCGTACCTCAAAAACATTCTGTTTCAATTTCTAACCAAAGCAGGCTGTTGGCTCAACGGTTACTGTCATCCATCCGGGAACCAGAGGTCAAGGGTTCGAACCCTATGACCTCCAGTGTTTTTTGTCCTGTTGTTTATTTTGCACAAGGGATGTCACACTCCAACCGACGGCGGAATACGTCGGGGAGCGATGTTTTTCTAGATGCACCCAACACTCATTAAATGTTGCGATATTCTTAATCAATCCATTTCATAGCAATAGAATAATACATGATAATTCAATACAATTTGATTGGATAAATTACAGATTAACTTGATTAATTTAGGTCTCACTAAGTCCACATGCATCGTAAGGTGTCATCAACGCGATCAACATATCAACAGCAGAGCCTCCAACATGTACAAAATAAAGGTCAACTACGAATACATGGTGAGTAAACATAGGTTAAACATACATACTAATTGTAAATCATGCGATCTATGAGTTAAGCGTAATTGAACATAATAAACTTGATATGTAATAGAGCAAATAAGAGTGTATGATCTAACCCTGACAATAAGGCTTTCAATCACAAGGCACCACACACGAGGCAGGCCAAGTGGGCTTGTCAAGCCAATAGATCTATCATTGTTGCCACGGCTCAATGGTTAATGGTACACATCCGATTAGAGACTAGCAATTAGCGATTAGAGAACACCACAACAAATAACCACAAGTATCACATAATCAGAGAATCACACATAGATCACATTGAATCGCATGTTTGATTATCATAATAAAGCGTCCAAAGATTTTGAATAATGTACATGTTACACCCCAAAACATTAAAGTAAAGAGAGGCTATGAATACTCACTTGGAATTGAAGAGACAACGGTAAAACAACCCCGACATGAGACTGATAAACCCCGAAGACGACCATTGGTGACTAAACGAGATTTATAATTAAATAAGTAACCAAATAAATAAATGATGAACAAATGATTGTAATTCACGACACAATCGACTCGACGACTCGTTGGTAGATTATTTATGGTGATATTGTACGGGTAGGGCCATGAGATAAGTCATTCCTTAATCTAACATGTGACCTCAAACATTTTTTTTATAAAACTATTTATTTTTACGATGTCCCAATATATATTTATTTTCCATGTAAACACATAGGCCACAAATATCCTGTCAAAAAAATTAATCTAATATTAATCTAGGCCTACACGTATCATATACAAAACGAGCATGAATCAGCCAAGGTATGTATTTATTTTCACAAAATTTAATTATTTTTAACCTCAACCCTGATTTAATTACTTTCAAACCAAATAATCATTTAAGTTTCAATACTTTCATACAAATCATTTGAACCGAACTCGTTTAGGACAAGTCATGAAAAACTATCCTAGATTTATCACCCAACATCATAAAGCTATCAAATTTTCATGGATCGAAGCTTAAACGTAAAATATATATTTATTTTTCATAGAAGAAACCATCAAAATAACATCTTGATCAATCAAACCCTATATCTATTTCCATGGTTCCATCTTTACTAAGAATGATGCATGAAATAGGAACTTTATCAATCTTAACCATATTCTATCAAGATTCAACATGCTTCAACAAGGTTTCACCATAAAACTACTAAAAATCAACAAAGATCCCAACTTAAATCTTTTTAAATCACTAGATCTAGCATTTAAAAACATGTATAGCCAATATCTAACATGGAAACCTTATAAAAATTTAATCTTTATCAAGTATTAGCATAGTTACAAAAAGATGCGTTGTATGGTCGGTTTCACTATTTTCGCTATAACTTCTTCGTTTTTTATCGGATTTGAGTCCCGTTTTCACCGTTTTTCATCATTTTACATTTCCAATCATATGAAACACATCCCAACACAAAAAAATTGAAAATAGTATATTAAATATAGAATTATGAGCAACAAAACATGATTTCGGGTCAATTTGCATACGTATTACCATTAGGTTAATCACCAAAGTTTCGAGACTCAACTTGTGCGTGATTACTCATGATATGATAATTGATTATAAGACTCATATTAATGTTGAATTTGACATAATATGATCAAACATGAGATTCCCGGTAAACGACGAATCGCGTACTGAAATCACGTAAAAAACCGGAAATTGCTTTATTTTCAACTCGAGGCATCCAATTTGATTCCAATTGATTAAAATTATAGTATTTGATTTTATAAAAAGATTATAAATCATTTAAACTTGATAATTAGGTTATAAATACTCGAGAAATTCTTCCGGTTCTCAATAATTTGCAAATCGGTAAATCATTAAATTTCAAAAGGGGTCGGATTTCTCAATCGGGAAAAACCCAAATGTTACAGTCTCCCCTACTTTGGAGAATTTCGTCCCGAAATTAGAAGAGACATAAAGTTTTTAAATAGATAGGGGTAGTTAATTACCGATAACCAACACATTTGACATTTGAACCCAACTTAGATACAACATAAAAGATTTCACCGAGGATAAGAATAATTCTTCTTTACTGAATCAATTATACCGGCACCAAACCTTTACTCGATCCCAAGGGTTAGGTTAGGAACGGTGAAAAGGAAAAGGATGTGCAGTCTAACCAACCATCAGAGACATACCCACACACACAGTTCATGGTCCGGCTCCCAGTGCACCATAAAGGCATTACCAATGTATATATATATATATATATATATATATATATATATATATATATATATATATGATGTACCGTAGCTAACCTACCACATCTTTAATACCTTTAATGAGTACTGTTTTCCGTCGGAAAACTTCCTATTCTATACAACAGCAATGAATATTCGAGCTCGATACATAACAAGGCTCACAACAGAAAGCGAGCAATAGATTTAATAAACACACTACGACCAAACTAGAATCAACTAAAAATGGGTGCAACATAGAAATTTTCAAAGTATTCCAGTTCATAACTCATCATAGATTCACATAGATTCACATAGATTCACATTGATCACATAGATTCACAATGATCCATAGGTTCACATCGATCACATAGATTCACATCGATCACATACTTTTGGTCACATCGACCTCATAGAATAAACGAAGTTCGACACTGATAATCATGATAAACAAAGATTTGGAGTTTCAGACTTCTTATCCGGATAACGCGTCAAGTTCTGGTGAACTAGATAGGTAGCGACCCACATCAGGTTTGCCTTACCAGACACGATACCAAGACAAAATCTGAATCAGCCCTCACTAAAACCCAAGGTCCATACCCACTGCAAATAACGATTGTATGCTAAGCTAGCATTACACACAATTGCTGGTAATAGCACATATGAGTCCCTGTTTAGCAACAGTTCAAGTGATGAGCACAAAAGGCCTTAAAGCAGTTGATACCAAAATAAATCGAGTACCATGAATTATGCGGAAAACCACGCATTGGATTCCATGAGCCGATAGTAGTCATTCGGGCATCACGACTAGTGCGAACCGAATAACTCTGCTGCCCTAGAATGAACTGCATGATTCATGGCGTATGCATCCGATGACATGAATATGATAATACGACCCGAAATGCATGAATCTGATAACATGAGTCAGACTAAGTGTCTTGAAATACATGCATTGATAACCTGAGCCAAACAACATTTTTCATAGTACATGTACCGATAACATGAACCGAACACCACCTTTTCGAAGTATGTGTATCGATAACATGAACCGATCAACATGACCCGCATCCCATGTATTCGGTGCTATGAACCGAATAGCATGACTCGAGATACATGAGTCCAATAACATGAATCAATAACATGACTCGAAATATGTGAGCCTGATATCATGAATCGAATAACATGGCTTGAAAAACACGTATCCGATTTACATAAATCGAATAGCATGACTAGAAATACACGAGTACGAAAACATGAATCAATTAACATGATTTGAAATACATGAGCCCAATATCATGGGTCGAATAACATGATTTAAAATGCGAGAATCCTGATAACACAAGTCAAACATCATAACTTGAAATACATGAACCCAACATCATAAATAAAAGTGAAGGCGACGCGGATTGTGCGCAACTCAAGCCATTTTATCAAAGAAACAAACAATAACGAGGTAAATAAGATTCAATCATTCATTCAATAACCAAGAACAGGTTACAAAAGACTCAGAGTACAGTTCTGGAAAACACCTCATAATACATACACTTAAGGAAACTCGTTACTAAAATCTAAAAACAATCTATTATATATAAGAAACCCGATCACCCGAACTTAACTTTGTCCGAACTGGCAGTTCGGGTGCCAGTTCGTCCAGGGTTCGGGTGCAGTTCGGCTAAGTAGGTTTAGACTTGAACTTTTCTTCTGTAATCTTCTGTCTGATCCAGCATCTTGCCATTTTCATGTATCAACAAACTCCCCCTTGGCAGATGCTGGTCAGTTTCTTTCATTCTTGAGCTCCAGCCTCCATCTCGGTCAATTTCTTTTGATGATTATGCCCGGAATAGATATTAAACAGAAAGCATATCCGGATAACCCTTTGAAATTTCAGAGCCTATTCCATAAAGTCAGGATGAAACAAGACCTGACTATGGTACAACTCATCTATGTCAGCCTTTGATAAGTTGATCAGCCACATGGGATTGAATACACAACTCTATTATCATCCTATAACACAATCACCGCTTCACCAGTTCTCTCATTGTAGTACCACCACTTCAAGTTCTTTATAAAATCCAACTCCATCTTCATCAATGGAATCTTCTTCATCACATTGGGCTTCTTCTTGAATGTTAGTACAATCAGCTTCTTACCAGTTCTTGGAAAAACCTTTGTCGGATGTTCACTTCTTTTTGGTCTTTGTGGCTTTAGGAATTGAAATCCTTTATCACACTCTTTTTCCACCATCTTTTTTAGGTCTAAACCCCTCCAATCATCTCCATAGGTACATAAAGGTTTTCTGGTTAGCTCATGAACATCTCACACTGGTAATGAACTGAAATCCAATGCACACTTGAATTATTGTATACCAACTGACGTTTGATTCCATAACACCTTAAATCTCCAGCATACATCCAGCTTACTATTTCACCTGACACCCAACCCTTGAATCTCACATGCTTTCTTTGTTTGATCGGTTTTGGAAGAGGAACATAATTAGCATGAAAAGTCTTCATGTATTCATTGTAATCCCTTATTTGTTTTTGTTCCTTAACTTCTTTGGCAGCCCGGACTTTACGTTTTTTCAGCTTCTTTCCTTTTCAGCTTCACCTCAGCCTCATCTCCTTTTTCTTTAGGAAATACTTCAAATCATCATCAGCTTGAGAGTTGTTGTTGTTGAAATTGGAGTACAAATCATGATACTCCTCTTCAGTCATGTCTTCAACCTCAACCTCCTCATCTAAGTTATCATCTTCACTTTCTGTCTCTGATGACTCATACATTTCGGGTTCAGCTTTTGTAACTTTCTTCATCTCCTCGTCATTTAAATCAAAGATCGCTTGAATTTGAGCTAGGTTGAGTTCACAGACAAACTCACCATCTTCTAATATCGTGCCGATCTCATGTATGCTTTTGGCTGCTTGATTTGACGGGACTGATGTAATTGGCATTGCTTCTCTAGAATCAGACTCCCCCCTGGGCTGCAAACGTACTCGCACACGAACTAAAAGTTCCAGTTGGGCCCGAACCTCCACCAGTATTACCTTCCGGGTCATCTTCTCAGGTTCATCATTCAAGTACCTCATCATATCATTTTGCATCCTGAATCAATCTCCCCCTGAGTAGTAAATTTCTCAAGTAGAAAATTTAAGCTGCTCATTCATCTTTGCAATTTGGGCATCTTGATTCTTACTGGCCGTTTTCAACCTTGTAATCTCTTGAGCTTTGGCCGCTTCCCCACTTTTCAATTGGAGATAATATCTATGTAATTCAACAATCTGTTTTGATTGAGATTCATCTTTTGCCTGTAATTCTTCAATCAATTTGGATTTCTCCTCATCCTTTCTCTTCAACATCTCAATCACTCTTGACTTGCCATCATCTTGAGCCTTCAACTCGTCAATTTTGGTTTGACAATCTAAAAGTGTAGTGTTAAGTAACTCCATTTGAGAAAAGGATATCGACCCTCGAGAGACATTGAAATTAACATCTGGTGTGGAAGTGATTGATGTTGTAGCTGTTGAGAATGTTAGAGTTGAAGTCGTTCCCATAGGCTGATTCGTAAACTGAGCACCAACACTTGCTGAAGGTGTTGTGCTGGCTGTTGTAGACTTTGTCGTTCCTAAGAAATCCTTCAAAATACCAGACTAATTCAACTCTGTAAAAATTGGAGCTTGTGCAGTAGTAGAAGACACAGTAGCTACTGGAGTTGAAGTTGTCACTGGCATAGACATATCCGGACCACCAGATGAAGATCCACCGGCACGGAATTGTAAAATAAATTCTGTATTTCTCAATGTCTTACGACCTCTACCACCAGCATCAATCAACTTCTTCCTTTTTTATGGTGTCAATGAAAACGAGGAAATCGTCGGCTGCTTACCCTTGCCATGTCCGGCATTATCATCAGGGTTGTAATCTTCATCGGATTCTGATGGGGCTTTGGCTTCATAGACCCGACCTTTGTACCGGTCGTTGCTCTTGTTCAGACTAGTTCGGTAAGCAAGATGTTCTTTTCTACCCTTTCTCACTCGAACCTTCTGTGATCGAACACTAATATATGCAAATGGTTTGGTCGTATTAGAACCATCCTCAGAGTTTACTACCATATCACTCAGCTCATCATCATCAGTATTGTCTTCATCTATCAGGGTATTCACTGCAGGTGTCTCAGTCATATTGACAGTGACAGCAGGTTCTGTGACAACAGGTTTTGTGACAACAGGTTCTGATGCAACCGGTTCAGATACTACCGGTTCTTGAACAACAGGAGGTATTTGTGTTTGTCATCTCGGTCATTTTACTTTTTCTTGTTGCGGTTGTTGGTTTCTTTCTTTAACCAAGAATAGTCAAGTTCCTCTGAATCACTTCCATCCTCATGGCGAGGTGCACCATTGGCTGGTGCAACATAATTTGCATTAGCCATATGACCAATCAATCTTTTCATCTTTGGGTACTCATCAGGCTTCTTTTTCTGGTATGTCATCAATGTAGCAACACTCGTCTCACTCATATGCTTCAGATTCATCTTCTGAGCTTCATTCTTAACCAAAGTTGGATATAGATCATTCAAAATCATCTGAGTGAACCTCGGGTACAACAACGCTCTCTTGTGCCTTTGAGTCAGGTTAACTCTCATGTAATTGAAGATCAACCCGACATAATTGTATGGACGGTTAAGAATGAGAGCATTCATCAATGACAGCATCTTCGGACCAATTTCATCATGACCAGCAATTCTGTTCCCCAAACAATGTAGAAGTACGTGTATCAGGAACTTGTAGGGAACACTGAATTCTGACTTGTAAATCCAATCTCTGCTTGGACTTCAGTATACCACAACCTTTCTAGTAATGCTACATTGTCTGGTGAAACTCTAAGGGAACTGTAGTACATCTCCATTCAGCTTCAGTACTCTTCTGACATCAGTCTCGGTAAATTCTACCGTTCGGTTTTGAAATGTGCCAGATATTCTGATCGAACCTTTGGTTATTGTTCAAGCAGTGGTCCAGAATTCGGTGAGAATATCACGATACACATCACAATCGTGTGTAATCACGTAATGTATTCATGATCGCCATAGAAAGTCAAATATTCCAGAACCACCGAACTTGGTAAGCTTTGATTTGGAAACACTGAGATGAGCACAAATGTTGTGTTTCTCGCCAACTTTCAAATCGTTCGCCATTTCTGAAAGCACATAAAATAAAAAGTTCGTTAAATTCAATGTGATTATCAAAAATGTTCACCAAATTTGTTAATTATTAATCATTCGCATAAACTTTTAACTTTTTGTTCAAGAATTCATTTTACACGAACTGAAACCGAACTAAATATGTCCAACCGAACCGGATCCGAACTGACAATGGTTATCCAAACTGGATCCGAACTGGGTTTAGTCAACAACTGAAGTTGACTTTGGTCAACATCCGAGCTGGCTTGGTTAACCTGTCCGAACCTACACGAACTGGGATCCGAACTCCCAGTTCGGCTGATGAACATCCAGTTCGGCTCTACGTGAAACCGAAAGGTAGAACGACCTAAAATTTAATCCAGATAGTTTCAGACCAAATCCTTTTACACCTAGACGTAGTTTATCAAGACGAACACACTGATACAATTTTTATCAGCTGATATCAACTCTAAGTGTGCTAATTTTATCTAGAAACCTGCAACAACCATCAACGTGTTTTGACAGAAAAACGATCCTTTTTATGGACACAAACGACAACAAACGACACCCCTGCGCTCGGAATTTAAGTATCTGCCTTAATATGGCCACAAAAAATCACTAAAATGCAGTTAATTGAATTTTTGATTTGGGAGCTATAGTTTGGCTAGCGTTCGGCAGTTTGGTAATAATAATAATAATGCTTCCACTAGTGATTCGGTCTTTTATAGGCAACCCAGTTCAGTTGTCCAAACTGGCAGTTCGGATCAAGCGAACCCTTCCGAACGCATCCGAACTCAGCCTTCGGATCAATGTGAAAGTGACCGAACTCTTCCGAACTGGGGCTTCGGATCAACCGAACTCCCAGTTCGTCTATCCAAACTTGTAGCTTGGCTTCTTCATGAAATTTCAATTCAAACCCTGCTTTTTGAAAAACTTTTCAAATTGAACACAAAGGTTTCAACTTTTATCAGTTTGACATAAACCTTTGATCAAAGCATGATGAGCTTCATCATTCCAAGACTGTTTGGTTGTTTCCGGCATAATTTTAATTTTTCATTATCGGTTGATTGAAAATAAATCAGAAACAAAATATTTTTGATTTTTATAACATTTCCAAACATACCGAAATTTTTTTTGAGTTTCTGCAAGATTATGCTAAAACAAACCTAAAATCTTTTTGGATTTTTCAATATAACAAACAAATCACCAAACAGAATTGAAATGCAAATAACTTAAAGTTTTTGCGAGAAAGATCCAGACACGAGATCCTATCAGACATAACGTATCAGACGCACTTCAATTTCATATTTAATCAGCATGTCAGCCAAGTCGGCAGATATTACAACTTTTCAGTTTGTTTCAGTTTAGGCAGATCAATTTTTATAGCTTTCTGATATGTTTTAGGTATAATTAATCAAGCATTGATAATGTGAAAGCTCACACAATCTGGAATACTAGCAATATGGCTTATTCTATATTTGTATTTTCATACAGAATTTGATTTTCAACAAAGATTTATCGTTCATGGTGTTTCATTCAAAAATAACGCAGAACCCTAAACAAAGAACAATCAGGTCGGCCTTGTGAGCACGCAAAGAAAGTCCGATTGTTTAGGGGGGAAAATATAAAACAACGCAGAAATTTT
This sequence comes from Deinandra increscens subsp. villosa, assembly GCA_039602395.1. Lineage (NCBI taxonomy): Eukaryota > Viridiplantae > Streptophyta > Magnoliopsida > Asterales > Asteraceae > Deinandra > Deinandra increscens. Next base: position 25,023,810 of record JBCNJP010000010.1, on the reverse strand, counting down.
ATAATCCAACAAAAATTAGGTCGTTTCTTCCGTACATGTAAGTCCGATGGATTATACGAAACACAAAGGAAAATAAAGCAGATTGTCAAACGAACAACAATCAGGTCGATCTAGCGATACGCAAAGAAAGTCCGATCGTTTGACAAATTAAAGAATATCAAACAAGTTTAAATCTTTGCAAAAAGAAAGCAAGCATACACCAGAACAAGCAGGTATTTAGGTTTATATCATACTAGCATATATCAGATTTGCCTTATATCATTCATCAAACAAAACAAGTACCTACAACCTTTATTTCATACTTCATTCATGGTCAATAACGTATACTGAGGTAATAGAATTTCTCATCGTGTCGGATCAATTTCTCATTTTTTATTTTTCAATTTTGTTTAATTTTTGCATTTTCAATATTTTAAATTTCTGATTTTTCTCCCCCAAAACAATACAAAACTCTATTTTTGGATTTTTTTTTTAAAGAAAAAAAGTAAAGAAAAACTAAAATGTAACCAAAAGTAAAAACTGATCAATCGACAACTACTCAAATTGATATTTTTGTATGCCGTTGATCTGCAAAAAATATCTGAAGCGGGTTTTGTTAAACGCTTTTGTAAAAAGATCCCCTCTTTGAAAATTGGTATGTATCTTTTGCAGATCAATCAGGTGTTTCTCAAAACAATCGAATAAAGTGATATCCATGTTTTGTTTTTTAGTGGTGAACGAGATTTTTGGTTATGCAGATGGCGGCATAATTATCTATATGTATGGGAGTAGTAAGAAATTGCAAACTGTACTCTCATTTGTTGTTGTATCCACAAAACCTGAGAACAGCAACTTGCAGCGCAATGTACTCAGCTTCAGCAGTGGATGTTGCTACCGACGTCTGCTTCATACACTGCCATGACACTAACCTATCTCCTAGAAATTGGCAACTGGCTATTATGGATTTGAAATTAAACTTGCAGCCTCCATAATATGAATCGGAGTAGGCAGATAATTCAAACTTATCGTCATGAGGATACCAGATCCCAAGATCTGTGTTACCCTTCAGATAAGCCAAAATTCTTTTGACCGCATCCAAATGTGATTGATTGCCTTGGAGATGCTTGGTACCTAGCACAAAAATATACAACAAACATTATGTCTGGTCTACTAGCTATCAAATACATAAATGAACCAATCATTGCACGATAAAGACTCTTGTCGACTTCTTCACCATCCTCATCAGGACAAAGACCATGAAACAGCTGTATTGGAGTTCCCGGAACACGAACATCGCCAATCTTGAATCTATTAAGCACATCATTCACATATTTTGTCTGGTGGATGAAAATCCCTTTTTCAAACTGTTGAACTTGTAGACCAAGAAAGAATGACATCTCGCCCATGAAACTCATTTCAAATTTTGTTTGCATCAACTTCTTGAAATCTTTCGAAAGTTATTCGTTTGGGCTTCTAAAAATGATATCATCAACATATATTTGTACCAAAAGCAAGTCTCCTCCCGTTTTCTTGCAAAATAAGGTATAGTCTACCAACCCACGCTTGAACCCTTTTTCAGTAAATAAGTGGGCAAGGTCTCATACCAAGCTCGAGGAGCCTGATGCAGACCATATAGTGCTTTGTCCGACTTATAAACCTTCTCCGGATAATCATCGTAGAGTCCCGGAGGTTGTTTTACATAGACCTCTTCTTTCACCTTCCCGTACAAGCGCACTCTTGACATCCATCTAATAGAATTTAAACCCACGATGTGCCGTGAACGCTAAGAAAATAAGAATAGCTTCAATTCGAGCAACAGGCGCGTATACTTCGTTAAAATCTGTCCCTTCTTTTTGAGAAAAACCTTGTACAACCAAACGAGCCTTGTTTCTGTCAATAACTCCTCGGTCGTCTCTTTTACACTTAAAATACCCAACAGCTTCCGCATGGCTCTTTACTACTAGCAGGAAAATCAACCAGATGCCACACACCGAGTTTCTGGAATGTTGTAATTCTTCCTGCATTGCTTCCACCCACGAACCATCTTTTAATGCTTGTTTAACGTCTGTTGGATCGATCTGGGACAAGAAGCATGAGGGGAACACTTCATCTTGAATACCGGATTCCCTGATTGTAAGCAGAGCACTACTCTCAATCTGTCTTCTAGTCCTCACTCCATCATTTAAATCACCAATAATGTTATCTTGTGGATGATAGGTGTTTATCCAGAGTGTCAGATGAGCAGGAACAATGATAGTTTCTTCCATATCAGGAACATGATCTTCGTCCACCACAACATTGTCATTTGAACTGGTTTCAAGTTGTGAAACTGTTTGAACATTATCCACTTAACCTCTCTAGTACCACTTGTAGAAGGTACAACTTGTGGGACAGAAACATCAACCTATTCTGAAATAGCTTCGTGAAACTTATGTTCATCATTAGAAGACAAATCATCATCAGCAATTGTGGAGTCGATTGTGGTTTCAGTCAGATAATCTTCAGTGGTAGGCACATTCGAAGCAGACGTAGATGAAATATTCATAACAGGAACATCATCTTGCAAGTTAATATACACTTTTGTCAGATGATCATCGGATATATCTTGTCTTAACTCAAGGGTATCAAAAATATGCTTGTAGTCAAACATCAGTCTAGACCAACACCTTTGGGTGGTAACGTGTATGATTAAAAATCAACATGTAAATATTCTTCCACTGCACCGGTCTTTTTATTAAACACACGTTTCTTTTGGTTCGAGTAACCGAAATATAAACCTTCAAACACTTAGTCGTTGAATTTACCCGCAGACCGTAAAACTGTGCAGGGACACCCAAATGGTTCCAGATGATTAAGATTCGGCTTATTATTCTTTAACAGCTCATAGAAAGTTTTACCAAAAAAAGAAAATTCATCTTTGGTTACAAGAAAATCCACCCAAGAAAAACAAGGAAATTCATCGGTAACAACTAAACAGTGCCATTTTCCGGGAAATGCTTTGTCGTTTCACAGGACCAAATAAATCCATGTGAAGCAATTCCAATGGGACATCAATTGAGTGGTACTTCTTTAAGTGGTGAGATTTTCGTTGTTGCTTCCCCTTCTTGCAACTGACGTAGACATCAATAAAAGTGAATTGATGTTTTGGAACCCCATTAACAAGATTCTTTCATACCAATTCATTCATCTTGCAATAGTAAATATGACCCATGCGTCGATGCCAGAGAATGGGATCTCTCTCGGAAGATTTTGAAATGAAACACTGACCCATTACATGCGTCGATGCCAGAGGTACTCGCATAACAATGCAGTCATTTGGAATCTCATAACCAGGCTTTAAAATCAAGCATTCACTCCCTCTGAAAGCTGTTGTGTGTTGCTTATCACATATCTGGGACACACTGAGCAGGTTATATACTAGTTCTTGAACATATTCCACTCGATCAAATGTGATTGCACCATTGCCTAGTTTGCCAATCCCCTTTATCTTTCCACCTTTGTTACCGACAAATGTAACACTTCCTCTGTTGAATGGTTTAACGTCATGAAGCAGAGAAATGTCACCGATAATATGCCTGGACGCTCCACTATAAACACCCCATAGATTATTCGCAGGCTGTCGTGAAGCTCCATGCACACATTAAACATATTAGTTAGATCGGGAAGAACCCAAGCTCGCAACTTTGGGTCGACCATCATCTTCAACAAAATCTTTGCCAGCAGTTGATGTACCCTTATGTTTCCACTTTTCACTCTGCTGATTTGTCGAGGTAGGTTCAGAATTTTTCAGAATTGATTTTATCTTTCCAAAATTTTCACCTTGTTTCTTATCATGTTTAACTTTTTGAAACTCAGAAACGGATGATTCCACATCATAATGAACCACACCTTTATAGTCAACAAATCTGACACATTTTTATGTACTAGCAGACGCAAGTTTATCTGATTGGTAACCATCATATATAGTACCATATTTTTCAAATTTTTCCTTCTTCAAAGGACATGTTTTGTATGTATGACCACGTTTCTTGCATTTAAAGCATCGACTTCGGTCAATGACAATTTCCTTAACCGTGTCATCATCAACAATGGTTTCTATGACAGGTTTTGGTTTCTTAGTTTTTGAAATTTATTTTGAGAGTGAGAAACATGATGATCACTGAAATCATCAAAGAAACCTGATTCATAACCATTTGCACATTCTGAATAATAATCATCATGAAAATGTGCATTTCCAGCATAATATCTATCATCAACAATCCGATATCTACCCCTCCTACCACCATAGCCTAATGGACCATCATCATTTCTGGATCCATTATCAAACCATCTAGGACCCCTCCCATATACTGGAAGATTCGGCCCGTAGCCAAAATCATCATAGAATCCATCATCATGGAATTGAGTTTTCTTCAAAAACTGATTTTTATTTTTGAAATTTGATTTCACATGTTTATGAAAAATTGGTTTCTGAACCTTTAGTGATTGGAAAGAATTTGGTGATTTCTTCACATATTTTTGAACTCTATTAACCAACCCTTGATCAGAGTTATGATCAGACTTTTTTCGATTAATCCGAATCTAGTGAGCCACTTGGAATTATGATTTTTCCATTTCCCTTCCTAATTGGCACAATAAGAGCATTCGGATCATATCTTGAACCAAAACCTCCCGTGAAGACTTTATCAATTAAATCGGGAAAACCATCTTCAATGGGAATTCCTTATCGCTATACATTTTATCTGATCTTTTCAAGCGATAAGTGGTCTATTTCACATTCTTATCAAAAACTTCAGAATTGTTTTTGACTTTTGAATTTTCATTTTGAAACGTTGGTGATTTTGAAGTGGAACCTTTTCCAAAAGATTTAGCTGGTTGAGACACAACTTTGGATTCAAAACCAAGACCACCATTCTTAAGTTTTTTCCAACAACCGATTTGGATCTAGAAATTGTTTTCTGCTCATACTCACTCAATTTTGTGAGTTCAGACTTAATTTCACCAAATTTGTATTTTCAAATGAGTTCCTCCTGAGTGTTGTTTGAAACATTTTGGGACACCTCGGGTTCTGGATCAGAAATCAAGTCATCAATTTTATCAAAATTAGAAACATTGTAAAACAATTCATCAACACTTGAGTCCAGAGCAGATTTCTCGGTTGTTTTCTTATCAGAATTTTGCAATTGTGATTGATTAGATACTTCTTTGTTGTAAGAAGTATAATCACATTTCTCACCAATTTGGATAGAAAATGGGCTATTTGTTATGACTACAGGAGCAGGAACTTGGTTAAGATTTTCAGACACATTACCCTTATCATTATGGTAAAGAAAACTGGTAAATGACAATGGGATTTGAAATGTTTCAATTTTCTTGGTTAATTTAAACTTTTTAATCTTCAAATCAGATACAATCTTTTGATTATTAACCAAGTCCTTTTGTGCTGACACGAGCAATTTTGATTGCTTGCTGAATTCATATTTCTGAATACGCAATTGCTCATGTAAGGACATTAATTCGTTTGTGGTTTCCTCCCATATGGTCTTATAAATTTCCATGTCCGCTTTGGTCACAAACAAATGATCAAACAATTTTGTTTTCTCATATAAGAGATCACTCTAAGACTTAGCATATTGAATACAAGTATCACATTGAAGAGAAGAAGATACCTTTGAAGTATCCGCCATTAAAGCACAAACTAATTCCTTGAGATTATTCCATTTCAAACCGCCATTCTCCAATTTGAGACTATTATTCTCATCAGCTAGTTTTTGCATCCCCTCTTGCAATGCGATTATCTTGTCACTTGCTTCCAAAGCATTCTTGTGTGCTTTTTCATACTTTTGCTGCAAAGGATAGCTTCATTGAAACACGACTTCAAAGTCATTCGATGCATCTAGAGCTTCAGCTTTAGCAGCTTCACAGTCTTTGATCAAAGCATCTTTCTCTTTCATTAGCACTTCTAACTCCTTTTTCAACAACAAAACTTCATCAGAGTCATCATGTTCAGTTATTGTGTTTGTCATAAAAGCAAATTTTTCTTTAAGATGTGTTTGAACATCTTCAACTATTTCTGTGATTTCATTGGCTTCATCACCTTCAACAGTCGATTCAGTCATTGTATCTTCATCCTGCACATGTTTGACAATTAAGGCAGAAGAATCAGAGAATTGATTTCCCCAATTATAAGTCTTGTAATCTTGATATACAAGAGCTTTTGTGGAATCAGTTTTAGAGTTAGAGTTACTCCGTGAACTAGATGTGTTGAATTTTGCATTGTTTGATGGAGCTTCAGCTTTGCAAGGGTATTTCTGGTATTCCTGCTTCTTTGGTTGAGAGCATTCCCTCGAGAAATGACCAAATTTGGAATAGTTTTAGCATCGAACTTTTGATTTATCAAATCCGATATGTCCACCAGAATTCAAATCTTTTTGTCCCGTCTTCTTCAAAAACCTTTTTACTCTTCTAGCCAGCATAGCAAACTGCCAGTTAATGTCCATCAACTCTAAATCATCCGAGTCCACTTGATCATAATCTTCTTCCGTTAGCTTAGAATTGCTAACTTTTCCGGTGATAACCCCATAGTACGATGACACTAGAACTAATACAAGTGCCATATAATCTTCAGTTGTAGTCATGGACAAGGCAAGTTTACTATCATTCATAGTATTGCTAGCAGGAATTGACACAAGACATCCTTGTGATCCATAACTTGATTCATAACTTCCTGATGTAGACACATTTCCAGCATGTGACACATTTCCATCTACAAATGTTGTTGCTGGTGCAGAACTTGCATGTTTTCCAGATTTTCCAGATATTGTTGCAGCAGTTGAACTATAATACACATCTAAATTCTGAACTTCAGCATGAGTGTTGTTCACATTTTACATTTCAAGATCTCATGCTTGCAGTTTTCTCAACAATTATAAAGTCAATGTTGAATATTCTTTATCGTTTCTGAGCATTAAAACATAAGGTTCCCATTTTCATGGTAAAGCTTCAAGTAGTTTCCCTTTTAGCTCATCATCTTCCTTCTTGATCTCAACATTATCCATTTCAAATTGAAGATGGCAACTCTAGAAATCAATTCTATAACACCTTCACCATCAAAGTGTTTGAAATTATCGAATTCCTTTTGCAGAACCTTCTTCTTGCTCTTTTTATATTGATCATTTCTTTCGCATCGTTCCTTCAAGGCTGTCCACAAAGTATGAGAATGTTTGCACGTTTTAAATTGATGTAACAATTCCTTCGGCAAAGCTTGAGTAAGAACTCCATAAGCTTTTTGTTCACGTGTGTCATCAGCTTTTTGTGTAAGATTCAGATTCCTTTGCATGATTGGTACATTATTGTTGTCAACCGAATAGACATATGGAGCATCCATTGCAATCCAAAGATCACAATCCGTAGTACCGACATATGCTTTAAACCTGTTTTTCCAGTTGTGATAATCTTCGAGCTTAAACAACTTAGGAACCTTTTGGCTTGTTCCTATTTCATTTTCATAGTTCAAGAATGTTTGCATCTGCGATTGAATCGCTGCAAAAGCTGGTAATTCTGACATTTGAAAATTTTGATTTTCCTGTTTATCCGAACTCAAAACGAACTGAAATAAGCTTATCCGAACTCTGCCGAACAGTAGACAAACTCAAAAGTCAATCGAACTTCAAACGAACTGAAAGACTTCCAAACCTTAACCGAACTGTGTCTGAACTGAACCTTATCCGAACTCAAACAAATTGAACAGTATTCGAACCTATCGGAACTCTATCCGAACTTTAGACGAACTCCATCTAAACGTTATCCGAACCAGAGATTTAAACCGAACAGGAAACGAACTCAAATAAACTGTTGGTTCAGAGTGGTTATTTAGCCGAACAACCACTTCGGACGATGGTTATTTTCAGTCACACGAACTCAGACGAACTGGAAAGAAAAATGGACGTTTTTCACACTGAAATGATCAACCGAACCAGGAGGACTTGAAAATGAACATTTTGATGTGAAAAATACTCATAACTGATCGGGTTTTCGAAAATGCAATTTTTTTAGATTAAAAGTAGAAGAAAACTTAAAAAACGTTTCGTTTTTAAAAAAAATTGACTAGTATCGAGCTGAGCAGCAACAAAATGTTCTGATACCACTTGAAAGTGAGTGGGAGGCGGATCGTGCGCAACTCAACCCATTTTATCAACGAAACAAACAATAACGAGGTAAATTAAGACTCAATCTTTCATTCAATAACCAAGAACATGTTACAAAAGACTTGGAGTATATTTCTAGAAAACACCTTAGAATACACACACTCAAGGAAACTCGTTACTAGAATCTAAATACAATCTACTATATATCAGAAACCCGATCACCGAACTGGACTTTGTCCGAACTGGCAGTTCGGGTGCCAGTTCGTCCAGGGTTCGGGTGCAGTTCGGCTAAGTAGGTTTACACTTGAACTTTTCTTCTGTATTCTTTTGTCTGATCCAGCATCTTGCCATTTTCATGTATCAACAATAAATCATAACTTGAAATACGCGAATCCAATAACACAAATCGATCATAATTCTTGAAATACGCGAATTTGTTAAAATAGATGACATGAGATGTAGAATAACTCGACTCATAGTGATTACTGATAACATCCACCCCAAGTACCCTTCAAACGCGACCATAGATTGCGAATTCGAACGACAATACACAAGGAAATAGATTACTGATTCAAAAAGCAACCCAACAAGGTTATGATGAAGGACGACTGATCCTTAATTAGAACAACATCCAGAATATGCAACAGTTTGGAGCTGAATCCAATAATCAAATCCATAAAATGATAGATATCAAGTCAAAAATAAGAATCCTCGATCAATAGTAGTGCACACCTGGAAAATCTCGGATGAGACGACAAGATGTAAGTACATGAAACGATCTTACTACTGCATGCTTTGATCAATCTAGTGAACACGAGAAGTAAATAAGAGAAATCTTATTGAATCACTTGAAGATTACAAAGAAGTCTCTTTGGTTTTTCTCTCTAGAACACACACAGAAAGGTGTATAAATACCAGAAGTTGTTCTATCATTCTAACATATGGTACTTATAGTTAGTGACATCTGGCCTGCGTACCAACTGGTGGACCAATTGGTACGGGCGTACCATGTGGTACGACATACTAGTTGGTACGGCACCATTGATATTGGGCCTACAACTCACAGACTCGCTCTAATCTAGATACAATACACGAGACATGTCATAGCAAAGGTATATGCTCTAACAAACTCCTCCTTAACGTGTAGTGTATCTATTCTTTAACTAAACTTCAGTGTTCAATCTTAAACATTGCTGCATCCGATTTTTGACTTGAAATCTTGTCAGAAATAGAGTTTGCATGGCTGGATCACTCTTGAATCATCTTTGATCTTCAAGATCCACTTGTGAAAGATACTTCAAACTCCCCCTTTCACTATGCTTGAGTCTTGACACACATAACATGCAATTTCAGAAGACAGAAACGCGGTTTCCTTTTTCTTTTGAAAATTAATTTTATCTTAGCGTAAAACTTCTCTTCGAGAATCCAAGATATAGATTTGAAATTTGATTTCATATCACATGTCGATTGGTCGAAAACAAATAAGAAACAAAATCTTTTTGGCTTTTTGAAACTTTACATCAAAACATACCAAAAATCTTTTTGATTTTTCTAAGTTTAAGCTAAAACATACCTAAAATCTTTTTGGAATTTTCCAGATATGAAACATAAATGCAATACAGAATCAGACACTATTTTTGTCTTTTGCGAGAAAGATCACAACTTGGAATCATATTGAACATAACATGCTGAACTACACTTCAGTTTCCATTACTTCAGCGCATAAGTCATGTCGATTGCTGGTATAATTTGTCCATCTTAAACTCAGGCACAATCATACTCATAGCATCTGGATATGTTATTGAATTGATTAGATTTGCTTTGCCAGTGTATCCCACACTATCAGACACACTTAGATATGCTTTTTATATCACACTTTGTGATTTCATTTGTGATTTAATCACATAATGATCGTATTCATGATATAGTCAATTGTGTTCCATGTAGAAAGAAATCACAACGTTAAATCGTCTACCTTAAGGTCAATCTTTCGATACGGAGATAAGGCCTCAGATTTAACAAAATAAGAAAATAAAACAAGTTGAAATTGTATAACCCAACAAAAATCAGGTCGGTACTCCCGTACACATAGAGAAAGTCCGATGAGTTATACGAAACACCAAAGAAAATAGAGCTGAACGTCAAACAAACAACAATCAGGTCAATCTTTCGATACGCAGAGAAAGTCCGATCGTTTGACAAAATAAATGAATTCAAACAAGTTTAAATCTTTGCAATATGAACACATGTTTACACACTGACTTCTCATTTTTTTCACATATCTTTTTCTTTGATATCTTGAGACACGCATCAAGATGATGTCCACTTGGTCAAGCATTAGTATTTAATGATTATCACATTTGAATACTTTCCGATTTAATGCCGACCCTACCAAGCACATCGAGCAATGATCTTATGGCTTTTTCATCTATTTTATCCATGAGTCAGACACGTAATCCAATGTACCATCATTTCCTAAACATGTCGGATACAATTTCTCATTTTTTAACGTTTTTGTATTTTTCCTTTTTCTCCCCCTTACAATGAAAACTCTATTTTTGGATTTTTATTATAACAAACACAAAGACACTATTTTTGGATTTTTCAATTTCCTCCCCTTAAACTACATATGAAATCTAAAAGAAAGAAAATTGACCTTTAGACATCGATACCTTTCAGTTTTAGCTTTCAGGAAAAAATTTTGTTTTGAAATTTGATATCACATGGAATTTAACTTAAATCAGCATAATACTTCTCCATCAACAACTTTTCAATCACCGATAGGTCTTCTAAAAGTACCTGCACACTGGTCAAAAACGTCAGTTTATAAATGACCCGAAGCAAATCGCTTCTGGTCGACCAGTAACTTGGTCTCCTTTCGAAACCACTTTATATTTCCAGTTTTGTTATTTTGGTAAATTAGCATTTTATGATCCAGTCACAGTTGATTGTGACGAACAATCTACATATGGAGCATTTTGAAAACGAGGAATAAATCTCCCTTGAGTTTTGAAAAATGTAGGTTGTGGATATTCATCAAATACTCTGCCATATTCGTTAATGAATCGTTGTTTGGCAGATTTACCAACATATGGAACCTTTCCTCTTATTGATGTAGAAACAGCAGAAGCCGGACAATCTTGTGCCAAATGCCCTTTTTGGCGGCAATTGTAATACAAGCGATTGTGTACAATTCTGCGTTTTGGAATCTGCAAAGCTTCACACAAATGTTCATCTCCAAAATGATCATAAAAATTATCAAATACCGGAAATCGATGATCATGAACCCATTTGGATGTCGGGCTCTTTGGAGTAAATTTTGATCCTCTAGCAGAATAGTGGGTATATTGATGTTTCTTGTGCCTTAGATCAGCAGTCTTCATAAAAACCTCTGATATTTTCTGAGAATCCACACAATGAAGTGGAAATTCTTTATCAGAAAATATTTGTTCCGAACCCTTGAGTTTGTAAAACCTCTCGCGCTGAACCTTGTCAGCTTTAAAAACATCTTTCTTTACTTTCTTTAACTTGACTTGCTTCAGTTTCTGTTCCTTCTGACCTTAATCCCCATCAACTTTAACATTCGTGGTCTTGAACCCTAAACCAACACGTTTTCCTGAAACCTTTTCTTTAGAACCAGATGATGTATGTCCGTTCTTCGCAAGACGAGAAAACTCAGCTTTCACTGCTTTAACATTCTTTTGTTCATAGAAAATTCTTTCATCAATAGCAATCTTCTCCGTTGAACTTGTTGGTTTCTCTTCTTCATTAGACGTAGAATTAGACACAACCTTTTCATCTTTCTAGTCTTTCTGTGACTTCACAACCTTTCCCCCATCTGATTTCTTATCAACATATTCAGAATAATCACCAGTTTCTTTCTTTTTCTTTAGATCATTAACACCTTCTTTGAGACTTTCTGATGGTGAAACTGTTTTGTTAAACATCTTTTCAAAATTTTTGTCTTTAGCCAAGAAACTTGTAAATGATTGTGTCTTTAAACATTTCATGATTTAACTGGAAAACTTAAGGTTAGAGAAATGGAAATGATGACATCAAACAAATCAATTGCTCAATTGCAGAATCCGGAATTGTATCATGGTCAAAATTCTGCAAGTATCAATGCAAAGTCTAAATCATCTAGTTTTGGTTCATCAAATCCGCCTCAAACATCGTTTGTTGCTAGTCATGGATCAGGATATTCTGAAAATTCATTAAGAGGGTGTAATTTCACTGTTCCAATTAATTCGAGTCAGATTTCATTTTTTTTTTTCAAAAACACCTGATGAACATTTGGCATTGATTTCGGCTTTATTATCTTCATATTATGGATTACTGAATGGTGGTTTGACAACATCTAATCTGATTGAAGAAGATTTTGATCGGATAGATCCGGATAATCTTGAACAAATGGATATTAATTGGCAACTTGCAATGCTAGCTCAACGAGTCAAAAGATACAAGAAGAAGACCGGATTTCAAAGTTTATATCCGGATGGCAAGGTTGGCATAGATAAATCAAAGGCAAAATGCTTCAAATGTTCTAATTTTGGACATTTTGCTCGTGAATGTTCAAAATCAACTGCTTCTTCATCAAAGTCTCCAACGGCTTTAGTTTCTCAAGTTGATAAATAATATAATTGGAGGCGAACTTCTGATGATTCACATCCAATTGCTTTAACAGCTATTACTTCAAAAGATAGTTATGATTGGGCTGGCGACTGCGACGATGAGTCTACATGGACTTCCCCATCTGCAATGATTGCTCAAATTGTTCACAGTGATGATGAAGAAGAATTAACTGATTCTAAATCTGAAATAAGTGGTTCTGGAAATAGAGGCTATGAATCTTTCCATTTCTTCACTTCTTTGACTAATTCAGCATTTTCTTCAGACAATGTTATGTACTTGAAGGAAAAGAAAGAAACTGGTGATTATTCTGAATATGTTGATAAGAAATCTGATGGAGTAAAGGTTGTGAAGTCACAGAAAGAACAAAACAATGACAAGGTTGTGTCTGGTTCTTTATCTGATAGCAAAGAGAAATCTGCAAGTTCAACAACTGACATTGCTGAAACAATTGTTGATGCTCCAAAATATATCAACAAGATCAAAGCAGAGTTTTCTCGTCTCGCAAAGAATGGGCATCCATCAACTGGTTCAGAAGAGAAGGTTTCGGGAAAACATTCGGGTCTAGGATTTAAGAAGAAAATTCCTGATATTGGTACTTCTACGATTCAAAAACAACCGCAGTTGAAGAAAATTAATTTGAAGCAGATTCGAAAAGATGTTTTAAAGGCTGAAAAAATTGAACCGGAGAGGCTTTACAAACTCAAAGATTCAGAACAAATATTTTCAGACAAAGAATTTTCATTACATTGTGTGGATGCTAAGAAAGTTGCTGAAGTGTTTGTCAAGAATATTGATCTGAAGAGCAAGAAGCCACAAGTTGCTAAATATTCTTTTTATGATCATTTTGGAGAAAATGAATTTTGTGAAGCTTTGCAGGTTCCAAAGAGGAAAAATTTAAACAATCGCTTGTGTTATAATTGCCGCCAAAAAGGGCATATGGCACAATATTGTTCGATTGCTTAAGAAAATAAGAAAGCAAAACAAGTTAAAATTGTATAACTCAATAACAATCAGGTCGGTACTCCCGTACACGCACCAAAGAAAATAAAGAAAATCAAACAAATCAAACACCAAAGAAAATAAAGCAGAACGTCAAACGAACAACAATCAGGTCGATCTTTCGATACGCAGAGAAAGTCTGATCGTTTGACAAAATAAAGAAAATCAAACAAATTTAAATCTTTCAAAATAAAGCATGCATACACTAGAACACTTATTTATTCTATTTTTTGTATTTTCCAGCTAATATCAAGATTACACAACCACAAGAATCATGTTACACCACAGATTTCAGGCCAGCTTTATGTTTATATCATACTAGCAAGTATTAGATATTGATTGACACATTTAATGAAACAAACAAGAACCTACAGCCTTTCAATCTATTTTATCCATGGTCAGTAACATTCACTGATGTACTATCATTTCTCAGGAGGTTGGATCACATTTCTCAATTTTTAATTTTTCCAACTTTTGATGCTTTTTCATTTTTTGAATACAAGAAAACACACTATTTTTGTATTTTTCCATAATTCTCCTCTAAAAAGCAGAAAACAAAAGAAAACATAAAAGAAAGTAAAGGTGATCAACTGAACTAGTTTACTTGGCATTTAACCGAGTAACACCATTGATTTGCAATAAAAATTGAAGTGAGTTTTATCAAACGCTTTTGTGAATAAATCAGCTCGTTGAAAATCCGTGTGAATTTTCTGCAAATCAATTAGTTTCTTCTCAAAGCAATCACGGATAAAGTGGTATCTTATGTCAATGTGCTTAGTTTTTGAATGTTGAACGGGGTTTTTCGTGATTGAAATAGCAGCCGAGTTATCAATATAAATGGGAGTAGTCAGAAATTTCAAACCATAGTCGCGTAATTGCTGTTGAATCCACAAAACCAATGAACAACAACTAGAAACAGCCACATACTCCGCCTCCACAGTAGACGTTGCAACCGAAGTTTGTTTCTTGCATTGCCATGACACGAACCTCTCCCCCAAAAACTGGCATCCGGCGGTAGTAGACTTGAAATTGATTTTACAGCTGCCATAATCCGAGTCAGAATAAGCTGATAACTCGAACTTATTATCATTAGGGTACCAGATACCGAGATCCAGATTACCCTTCAAATAAGCAAAGATCCGCTTTACTGCTAACATATGTGAAGCTTTGGGAGCTGCCTGATACCTAGCACACAGCAAACATTATATCAGGACGAGAAGTAGTTAAGTACATAAGGGAACCAATCATGGCATGAAACAATGCCGGGTCAACATTGTCACCAGTTTCATCTGGTTCAAGGCCATGAGAAACCTGAATAGGTGTTGGAACAAAAATCTATGTGACTGACGCCATCAAATCTGTTTACCAAAGCATTGGACTGAAGAATCCATCATGAATTGATTCAGAGACACGGGTTGTGATGCTCGAGCCTTGTAGATTGGACTGAAGACCGTTTTCTGGAAAAGCCAACCGTTCGGGTCAACGGTCAACGTAAAAGTCAACGGAAGATCGGTTCGAGCGACTCAAGCTTCGGATTAATTAAATCAACTTTGATTTAATTAATATTTATGTATTTTATTCAGTTATTACGTTTTTCACTTGTTACTCACCCTCACTATATATATAGTGAGGGTGCCCCATTACAAGAAGAGTCTCTGAGTGTGGAGATGCTGTATTCTTGTAGAGTGGTGTGAGCTACACATTCTAGAGGGAGTCATGGATTCTAGAGAGAGATTGTGTGTTGTCATGATTTCTTGTTCTTGTAATCATTCAGTTCAACGAAATCATTCGACTAGTTTATCATCTTTCTTGTTATTATCTCCTAGATTAATCTCCATCGTCATCGTCTCGGGTTTTTGAATCCGATCTTCGTTCGAGCTCACGATCGGGATTCTTGATGTGAAAATCGGTCCTTACAAATGGTATCAGAGCAAGGTAACCGATCAGATTTCATCTCACGATGAATCTGATCACTCGAATCTTGATTTTGAGCTTGAATTGAGTGAAGATGAGAAAACCCACTTTGGAGATTTTTTCTTACTTTTTTCTTCTTTTTGGATGATTTTGGATGGATTCTGATGATATGGATATTTGATTCATGTTATGGAGTTCATTTGGATGTTATTTCATCTTTTACATGTTCAAATCAGTTGAAGAAATGAAAATCCAAGACTGTTATTCGTAACTTGGAGTTTTTCCCGTTTTGGGTGTTTTTTTTAAGATTTTAAGCTTTGATTCTTAGTTTTCTGGGTTTTTCTTCATGGATTTGGATGAAACAAGATATGATTCTCAGTGGAAAAAGCGTTCCAGATCCATTAGAAGCATCCGTTTTGTCTAAATCTCAATGGTTTGGGCAAATCTGGAAAAACACACACTAGTGCGTGTTTTACGGTGTTTTTCGTGTTCTTGAAGATTTCCAGAATTTGGACTCTGATTTGATCCGAGTTGCTGCTGTTTATATGTTTTTGGTGGCCACAACAATGTCGTGAATGGTTTATTATCACATCTCGTGCATCATATCGAGATTTCGGATCGTTCTGGACAGATTCAAAGAGCACCAAGTAAGTTTCTTCATGTTCATCACGTTTTCCAGATTTATTCAAGTGTTTGATGCTATGAAGATTGCCTTAGCGAACTTCTAGTGTTGTTAGCGTACTTGTTCTCTCGTTAGCGAACTTGATGACGTTTTAGCAGACTTAAAGTTCTGCTTAGCGAACTTCATTATGCTTTAGCGGACTTGAGTCCTTAGCGAACTTCTGCGTGTCCTAGCGAACTTCCGGCATGATTAGCGGATATCATCGTTAGCGAACTTGTGCTCTGGGTTTTCATTCAAGACGCTTTCAGAAGATTCTATTCGTACACATGGTTAGAGGGTCGAATTTCGGACTCAACGAACTTAAAATCATCAAGTTTCGTTGAGTATAATGGAAAATATGGTCAATTCGCGGTTTTCCGGTGGTAGCTCATAAAAAATCCGGCGAGCAGTGTTAGGGTTTCGGTGTCCACGACTTTTTGGAGAAGACGATGACATGGCAGCCATCGATTGGTTAAAAGGGAATGTTTTCTCTCACTTATTTGTCGGCTCCCAGGTCAAACTTAGTCTTTCTTTATGGTTGTCGAGACTTTATTGGAGGATGGAAAACGTGTGGGACCCCTTGATTCAAATGAACCGTTGAAGCAACTCTCCCTGTCGCACGTTGATTCGTTGCAGTTTGCACGTGGTCCCCACCTGATGCACAATGAGTCGTTGAGGCTACGTGTGTGTCGATCTCTGATTAGCTCAGCGCCTTCCACATGGATCGAAGATTTCAGCCATGGATTATCCTAAATTTCAGCCGTTGGATTTTTATTGAGGGTGAATTCTGATTAGCCATTTTATTTTCACATGGATCATGGTTTTCTCAAGGGATTTTTATTGACTAATTAATTTTTCAGTATTATTCGTTATACGCGGGTTTTTCTATCAGGTTTTTTTTAAGACTAACGGAGATAATGCCCGGATGAAATTGTGAAAAATATTTATTGGTCAAGGAATTATTCTAATTATTTATTGGGGTTCTCATTTAATGACATCACGCGCACGTTTGCTATCGAGCACTGACGGGTTAGCTTTATTATCCGGTTAATTATGTAGCTTTCTCGTTATGTCTCACGGTTTTATTTTTTAGCTGATGCAGCGCTGATGTCAGCTAACCGGATTAACTGGAATCTTAGTTAATTATGGAATTTTTCCGTTAAATTTCTCGGAGAACCGTCACTTGAATAAAATTTGATGGATTTTTTCGATTGAGCCGTTTTCACCAATAATTCTTAGAAATCTTCACGGAATATTTTTTCGAGCTCGATTTTCTTCAACCAAAATTCGAAGACTCCGGTTATGATTATTTTCTCTTGGGATCTCAGATTTTCACAGATTTGACACTTATCTTTATTTTCACATCCAACCTTAGTCACGCGGATTATTCACAACTGTCAGCATCCGGCTTCCGGTTTTTCGCAAGATTTTCCAATTTCAAGATTGTTAATCTGGTTTCTCTAGGCAACCGATCGCGATGGTTCGACTCTCCGTATCTAATTTTACACTTCCGACTGGATGTTTTTGGAGAGATTTAGAGAAATAGGACGAATTATTATGGAACTGGATTATCGGGTCGATTATCTGAAGTTGGAGCATGTTCGATGATTGATTGGTTTATCTGATTCAGTTTGTTGCGGTTATGACTCCGATGTTCATCATTTTCTTAGTATTGTACCCGACCGTGTGAACCGAGTGAGCGGAACACTTGGATCTCGACTGGAGAAACGAGAACAGAAGAAGCTTATTCAGAGAGGGAATCTCTACAACAGATTGTCTTCGGTTTATCAGTTTCTCTTTGGAGATGTATGAAAGAGCGATTCTTCAGCAGTTGAACAGATTTGAAAGCATCAGTCAAGGGGGAATATGTTGGAACAAAAATCTATGTGACTGACGCCATCAAATCTGTTTACCGAAGCATTCGACTGAAGAATCCATCGCGAATTGATTCAGAGACACAGGTTGTGATGCTCGAGGCTTGCAGATTGGACCGAAGACCGTGTTTTGGAAAAATCAACCGTTCGGGTCAACGGTCAACATAAAAGTCAACGGAAGATCCGTTCGAGCGAGTCAAGCTTCGGATTAATTAAATCAACTTTGATTTAATTAATATTTATGTTTATTTCATTTAATTGTATTTTGTTTAGTTATTATGTTTTTTACTTGTTAGTCACCATGACTATATATACAGTGAGGGTGCCCCATTACAAGAAGAGTCTCTGATTGTGGAGATGATGAAATCTTGTATAGTGGTGTGAGCTACACATTCTAGAGAGAGAGAGAGAACCATGGATTCTAGAGAGAGATTGTGTGTTATCATGATTTCTTGTTCTTGTAATCATTCGGTTCAATGAAATCATTCAACTAGTTTATCATCTTTCTTGTTATGAGTTCCTAGATTCCTCTCGGTCATCATCGTCTCGGGGTTTTCCGCATCCGATCTTCGTTCTCGCTCAAAGTCATGATTCTTTTAGTGAAATCGGTCCTTACAATAGGGGTACTTGGAATCCGGACATCTCCAATCTTGAAACGAGCCAAAATATCAGACACATATTTTGTTTGATACAAAAATATGCCTTTGGCAGATTAATGGACTTGAAGACCCAGAAAGAAACCCATCTCCCCCATGGAACTCATCTCGAACTTTGTTTGCATGACACGCTCAAATTCTTTGCATAATTTGTCATTGGTGCTTCCAAAGATAATATCATCCACATAAACTTGGACTAGCAGCAGATCCTTCCCAAACTTCTTTGAAAATAGAGTGCAATCCACTTTGCCATGTTGAAACCCATTTTCAAGCAGATGTGTAAATAAAGTCTCATACCAAGCCCTTGGAGCCTGGTGGAGACCATACAAAGCTTTATCTAGCTTGTACACCCATTCAAGAAAATCTGGATAACGGTTGCTTCACATACACTTCTTCACGAACTTTCCCATTGAGAAAAGCACTTTTAGCGTCCATCTAATCTTTGAACCCATGATATGCTGCGAAAGCCAGAAAGATCCTGATAGCCTCAATCCTTGCTACAGGAGCATATACTTCGTTAAAATCAATGCCTTCAATCTGAGAGAAACCTTGAACCACTAATCGATCTTTGTTTCTGACGATGATATCGCGATCGTCCTTTTTGCATTTGAAAACCCATTTAGTTCCACAAGGTTCTTTTGAGTTAGAGGGTAAATCAATGAGATGCCAAACGCCTAATTTCTGAAATTGCTGCAATTCTTCCTGCATAGCCTCTACCCAAGAAGCATCTTCCAACGCTTGATCTACATTGGTAGGCTCGACTTGAGATAGAAAACAAGAATGAAACACTTCATTCTGAACCCCTGAATCCCGAATTTCAGTAATTAAAGCATCAACAGAATCAGACAATTGATGTCTTGTGTGCACTCCAGAAGTTGGATCTCTAATAGTATTCTCTTGAGGATGTATGTTGTGAATCCGAAGAGTGGTTGTGTCGGGAACCACAATTTTTTCTGTAAGAATACTTAAATGTTCATCTGCTTCCTCTGAGCTAGAAAGATCACCAATCAGTAAAGAAACCGGAACTGAAGAACCTGTATTTGGTAAGCTAATTGGATCATCAACTGGTGCCGATTCAGCTTCATGAAAAGTACTTTCATCATCATCAGACGGACTCATTGTTTCTAGGTTAGAAACATGCTGACTTGATGAAGCAGTATTAGAAACACTTGGAAGCTTCAGAATCCATGATCCGGGAGTAAGCACTATATGCAACATAGCAGCAGCTAGAATTTCTTCAGAAAGCTCATCAGCAGAATCATTATGTGTAACCGAGAAAGAATCAAATAAATTATGGTAGTCAAAAGCAGGAATATCAACCGTTTTGGGTGTCAGAAAAGTGTGGTCTTTGACAATCAACTATCAAATGACTCTCAATTGTTTTTGAAGTAGGAAGGTAAATTTGTTTCATCGGATGCTGATATCCAACAAAAATGCCTTCAACAGCTTTTGCTTCAAACTTCCCACCTTCATTGAGAACAGTGCATAGACACCCAAACGGTTCTAAAAATGTAAATTCGGCTTATGACCCTTAAGCAAGTGATAACTTGTCTTGTTGAACTGCTTGACAATCAGAACACGGTTTAGAACATGACATGTAGTGTGAACCGCTTCAGACCAAAACTTGATCGGTAAATGTGCATCAGACAACATAGTTCGTGCTGTCTCAATCAATGTTCGATTCTTCCTTTCAACAACTCCGTTCTGTTGTGGAGTATACGGCGCACTAAATTCTTGTACAATTCCAAGAGAATCACAAAAAGCTGTCATTTTAGCATTCTTGAATTCGGTACCATTATCATTTCGAATGCGACAGATTTTGTATTTGTACACCGATCCAAACTTGGATAACAACTTCTGAATAATAGCCGGAGTTTCATCTTTCGAATGAATCGACGCTGTCCATGATAAACGGGAAAAATCGTCCGTGATCACAAAACAATAAAAACTACCATCAACGCTACGAACATTCATAGGACCGAAGAGATCCATATGAAGCAGCTCCAACGGTGTTACAATCGAATTAAGATGCTTGGAAGGATGAGACTTTTTCCGTTGCTTTCCTTTCTTGCAAGAAACACACACATCATTGATTGAAAATCGATTCTTTGAAACGCCATCTACCAGATTATGATCAACTAAGTAATTCATCTTCCTGTGGTTGATGTGTCCCATATGACGATGCCACAAATTTGATTCTTTTTCTGTGGCTTTTGAGATGAAACAAGTAGCGGATACAGCAGACGAAGTTTGATTCATATTCAGCACATACAAATCACGAAATATTAGCGCACGCATCACAATCCAATCTTGAGGAATTTGAATCCCGGGTTTCGGAATCAGGCATTCAGAACTTGTAAAAGCAGCAGTGTACTGCTTATCACAAATCTGTGAGACACTCAGCAAGTTATGTTGTAGTTCTTCCACAAATTGAACTTTATCGAACGTGACCTTCTCGTTACCCATCTTTCCTTCTCCGGTTATTCTTCCACCTTATTGCCAGCAAAGGTAACATTCTCGCCGTTAATTGGTTTGACGCCAGAAAGCTGGGAAATATTACCAGTCATGTGCCTGGATGCTCCACTATTAACTACCCAGAAGTTATTGACAGCTGGCTTTCGAGCACCATGCACATAGTAGCAAATAATTAGTTGGAATCTGGACCCAAGCTTTCAGCTTTGGGTTGACCGGTATCTTCGGAGAAATCTTTAGTGGCTTTGGAAGTCAATTTTGGCAGCCAATTTTGCCTTAACATTGGGATAGATGAATCAGTGGTTGAATCACTCTGAGATGAGCTACCAAAAGACTTTTGGGTTTTGAAATTTTTTTCTCTTTTGAAAAACTGTTTAGTGACCACTTTTCCATCTACCACCTTTGGCTTCAAATCAGACTTAGAATCTGAATCAGATTTATCTTTACTAACAACGGAAGCACGTTTCTTTGCCAAAATCGGACATCTATTTCGTAGATGACCCTATTGATAACAATGATAACATCTCCTACGATCAACAAAGACCATAGGAAAACCATTTCCTGAATCATTTGAGGTGTTATCATCAGACATTGGCTTAACAACTCTCCTGAGTGCCTTAGCATTAAACCTTCGAGATTTATGTTTTGGAAGAGGTTTAAGCAAAGGAGTAATATACCCAGACTGGTTATAAAATCCAAATTCATCAACTCCACACTGATCAGCATAACCTTTCGGTTTGACCCTTTTGACTTTGTTTAACTCAAATTGGCCAAAATCATCATAGAAATTATAATCTTCACAAAAACCGTATGATTCATAATCAAACTCATTTGTTTTTGTGGAAAACTGACCATCAGAGTTGTAAAATCTCTTCGGTGAGTATTTGGAAGTTTTTGGCTTTGGGTTAAATTTCTGATCATTTGGAGTGTATGATTTGTGAGAATCATGATCATTTGGACTCGATCTAAGTTTTAGCAATGAGCTACTTTCCCCATTTCCATGATCAGACACACACTTCTCTTCAGACTCAGCATAAAACACTTTAGCAACCCGTTTTGGATCAACACAACATAATGGAAACATCTCATCAGAAAAAATGGTATTACTACCTTTGAGACAATACATTCTTAATTTCTGAGATGATTCACCATTCTCAATTTTACCTTTCAATTTATTGTCATTTTTCTGAACTACCTGAGATTTCTTTTTATTGACCTAAGATTTTTCAGAAGCTGATCCAAACCCAAAACCAATAATTTTGACTGACTTCGAAGGAGCAACTAGAATTGCATTAACATCAGGTGTGGTTGTATTGCTTTCTGTTACTAAGTCCTTTTCCTAAAATAGATCTTGACCTTTGGCAAAATTTTCATTTTCAAAAGTTTTATTTTCTTTTATCTTTATGGCTTGCTCCAAAGGTGTCAGTTTAACAGAACCAGTTCGTTTAGTCTCAGTGACAGGTTTGTCACCCACAAAATCACTGACTCATTTTGTTTTGGAGCATCATGGTTTGATTTGGACACATGTTTGCTAGGCTTCTTCTTATAAGTGCCTCTGTGTTTATCAGAAGTACCCATCAAGTTCTCAGTGAGCTTAGAATAATCAAACACAATGGATGGATTGGTTTCAGTGTCAGTTGGTTCCAAACCATGAACAATCGGTGGTGGAACTGAATTGCATTTCGACTCTTTAAACACCTCTTCTAAAGTTTCATCTTTGCAAAGAAAACTTGCAAAGGAAGGTGAATTTTTGAAATTTTCAAATTGTCTTTAAAGATCTAGAATTTCAATATTTAACTCAGAAATTTTAGCATTAGCTTCTGCAAGCTTCTTTTCACAAAAATGTAATCTTCAGTTTTGTTATTCAATTCAATTTTTGTGCTCAAAGTCGAAGCATGTTCACTTTTCAGTTCAACCTTAACAACCTCCCACCTTTGTTTGTAAATTTTTGTGTTTTCTTCTGCCAACATGTATTTGTCATATTACAGAACTTTCTCATCAGAAGGTTCCTTCAATTTGTTAGCAGATGTCATGCAATGTTTACAGGGTTGTTGACCTTCTCCAAAGAAATCTTCCCCTGGAAGTTCAGGATCATCTTCAATTTTCACACTTCGATCTTCAGTACACATAAACACAGATTCATCAGGAAAATCTTCACTCCAACCATAGCCTTCACCAGTTTGAGACTAATGCTTTAGAGTCTGGATTCAACGCATTAGCATTTGCATTTGAACTGGATGGATTAGAGTTGCTTCTTGACGCTTTAGCACTTTGAGTTGCATACTTCTGATACAATTTTGAAGTTTCTTGCTTCTTTCCCTTATTTCCTTAGCAAAATGGCCATAATTCTGACAATTGTAGAAACGAACCTTGGATTTGTCAAACCCAAGTTTTCGTTCAGGGTTTAGATCCTTGTGTCCCGTTCTTTGCATAAATTTTTTACCCCTCCGGACAAGCATTGCCATTGACCAATTGATATCCATAAGTTCTAGATCATCATGATTAATTTGCTCATAGTCTTCATCTGTTAACTTAGCACTTGTTAGCTTTCCTGTCACTACCCCATCGTAAGAAGAAACCATTGCTGAAAACAACGCCATAAAATCATTTGTAGTTTTGGCAGAAAAAGCATTCTGGTTGGATGTAGAAGCAGGCTGATTTGAGTGAACCGGATACGTCACTACAGCTTTTTTAGTATAAGTCTCACCAGAAGAACCCCGAGATACACTAGCATGACCACCCGACAAATTTTCAACATAAAATGCAGTAGTTGGTGGATTTGTGCTAGATTTGGCTTTAGCATGCATTGTTGACGCATTTTCTCCAAAATACACATTTGGATTCTGAACTTGTGCTAGAAGAGTCTTCACTCTCATCATATACAATTCTCGAGCCAACAAGTTCCTTGTTAGATCATCATAAGAAACCTCATCGAATCCTTTATCATGAGTTAGAAGTAAGATATATCCTTCCCATTTTGCTGGTAAGGCATCTAATAGTTTTTCTTTCAACTCACCTGCCTCCTTCTTCACCCCAACGATTTCAAACTCACTTACCAAATGTGACAGCCTTGATATTAGATCATTTATTGTTTCATTTTGGACATGACAGAAGTTATCATATTCTCTTAACAATACTTTCTTTTTGCTTTTCTTAT
Organism: Deinandra increscens subsp. villosa; assembly: GCA_039602395.1. NCBI lineage: Eukaryota > Viridiplantae > Streptophyta > Magnoliopsida > Asterales > Asteraceae > Deinandra > Deinandra increscens. Next base: position 24,999,319 of record JBCNJP010000010.1, on the reverse strand, counting down.
TCTGAGTATTGCCTTCACATCGATTACACAACGCATCCCACAATGCTTTAGATGTTGTGTGCATTTTAAATTGATGCAGGATATCCTTTGGTAAATCCATTCACAAGTTAGAATAAGCCTTCTTCTCTAGTTTAAATGCTTCTTTCTCAGCATCGTTCATTTTATTGTATGGCTTTACTTCACCAGCATTAACACCACTTGTAAACTTTGGAACTTCATAACCATCTAGCATAGGAGCCCAAACTGTAACATCGGTTACACCAATATACGATTCATAACGAGTCTTCCAATTGTGAAAATCTTCGAATTTCATCAACTTAGGAACCTTGTTCGTGGTTCCTATCTCGTTATCATATTTCAATAGAGCTTGAACGGTTGTAGACATTGCTGCAAATGCTTGGAATGGATCCATGATGACTATCTCAAACACTAATCAGGCATACCAAAAACTCGATCTCCGTACCGGACACAAACTCAGCGTACCACTTTACAACCCGTACCACACATGGACCAGAATATCTCAGGCGTACCACCGACGGACCACCTAACTCGCGTACCACAATTTAAGCGAACCAGACTGGTACGACGTAACTGCCAACGTACCAGTCAGTAACTGTCACGGACCACCTACGGAGATTGTCTTCCGGACCAAATGCAGTGTACCAAAACCACGAAGGAGATTGTCGTGCGTACTAGCAACGTACCACCGTGTTCTTGATCCGTACCAGCGACGTGCCAACTGAGATTCGAACGAATTTTGATATTTTTGGTTCTTCGAACAAGAATTTGATACAACACTCAACTATAACACTCACGGATCATTTTAGAAACAAATTTCGTATAGAATGAACGTGAAAATGAGAAGAAATGATGAAATTTGAACCAAAAACTCAACTAGAAACTGTAAATCGATCAAAAAATCACAACAAAAGAGCAACTCGGGCTCTGATACCACTTGTAAAACACAGTTACGGATCTTAGTAATGCATGATCATGATCGATTCGGTAATACACGAGTTAAATAAAGTTTCGTTGATTGATTTCAAGCCCAAAGGTTACAGAGAGAGAACAGAGAGTAAAACACCTAAGATCTCACATAGTTAACAACACAACTCTCTCAGCTCCCCTGAAACACAAGAGTTAAAGCTATTTATATTGTTCTGCCCGGCGTACCAATTAACCTACGTACCAGATGGTCCGTGGCTGCGTACCATCTGGTCCATCCATTGGTACGCTGGGACCAAAACTTACACAACGATCAATACAATGACAAAACACCTAGACCTAGCATTAGACATAATAACTTGTTCTAACATGGCTCGATACAGTGTTGAGTCAACACTGTCACCAAACTCATCTAGCACAAGACCATGATTAACCTGTATGGGAGTATTTGGAATTCGGACATCTCCAATCTTCAATCTGGCTAGGACATCATGAACGTACTTTGTCTGATGCAAAAAGATGCCTTTCGCTGACTGATTCACTTGAAGACCCAAAAAGTAATTCACCTCTCCCATAGAACTCATTTCAAACTTTGTTTGCATCACAATCTCAAATTCCTTGCAGAGCTTATCATTTGTACTACCGAAAATAATTTCATCGACATAAACTTATACTAAAAGCATATCGTTCCGCCTCTTCTTCGAGAAAAGTGTGCAGTCAACCATCTCCCGCTTGACACCATTTTCAAGTAGGCGAGTAGATGAAGTCCCATACCAAGCCTGTGGAGCTTGATGAAGACCGTACAAGGATTTATCCAACTTGTAAACATGCTCAGGGAAGCAGGATCATAAAAACCAGGTGGCTGCTTAATATACACTTCTTCACGAATCTTCCCTTTCAGAAAAGCACTTTTAATATCCATCTGATACACATTAAAGCCTTTCTGAGAGAAGCCTTGAACCACCAATCGAGCTTTGTTTCTAACGATGATGCCTCGATCGTCCTTTTTACATTTAAACACCCAACGTGTCCCGCAAGGTTCTTTGGAATTCTTGGGTTGATCAACAAGGTGCCAAACTCCCAATTTCTGGAATTAATTCCTACTGCATTGCCTCCACCCAAGAAGAATCTTGCAATGCTTGTTCAACAATTGTAGGCTCAACTTGAGATAAAAGGCAGGGATGAAAAACTTCATCTTGAATCTTGGAATCACGAATTTCAGCAATAAGTGCATCGACTGAACTGGATATTGATGCCATGTGCGAACACCAGAATTTGGATCACCCATAATACTCTCTTGTGGATGAATATTATGAATTCTGAGAGTAGAAACATCTGGAACCACCACATTGTCTTCAAGATTAGTGATATTCAATTCTGCAACCTCCGAGCTAGATGGAACAGAAGAACTAGTGCTCGGTAACGGAATCGGTCCCAAATCAGCCTCATGAAAATCACTCTCATCATCATCAGATGAACTAACATTCTCTAAATTAGAAAGATTCTGACTAGATGAAGCTGAAATGTTAGAAGCACTAGGAAGCTTCGGAACATTCGATCCATGTTGAAATATCGTATGATACATAGCAACAAGTAGATCGTCTTTTGAAACTCATCAATAGAAGCACTACTTGCTGTAGATAAAAAAATCAAAGAAATCATCATAAGCTAAGCCTCAAGGTGAACCCGTTTTTGACGGTGTAAATGAATTCATTAACAATCAACATGCAGACAATTCTCAATCATCTTGGAAGCAAAATTATAAACTCTTTTCATCGGATGTTGGAATCCAACAAAAATGCCTTCGAAAACTTTTTCATCAAACTTGCCAGCTTCTTTGAGAATGGTACACCTACACCCAAATGGTTCCAAAAAGTGCAGATTCGGCTTATGACCATTAAGAAAATGATAACTGGTTTTGTCCAACCTTTTGACAATAAGAACGCGATTGAGCACAAAACAAGTTGTAGGAACTGCCTCAGTCCAAAAGTGAATTGGTAAATGTGCATCAGGTAACATTGTTCATGTTGTTTCTATCAACGTCTGATTTTGAGCACATACAAATCTCTAAACCGTGGTGCACGCATCACTATCCAGTCATCCGGGATTTTGATTCCAGGCTTCAAGATCAAGCACTCAGAACTTGTGAAAGCAGTAGTGAACTGCTTGTCACAAATCTGAGAGACACTCACCAGATTATGTTGCAACTCTTTCACAAATTGTACTCTATCAAATGTGACACTCTCATTTCCCATTTTTCCTTCACCGGTACTTCTGCTACCTTTGTTTCCAACAAAAGAAACATTCCCACCATTAATTGGTTTTACATCAGAGAGTAGGGAAATGTTACCCGTCATGTGTCGGGAAGCTCCACTATCAACCACCCAAAAGTTGTTGACAGCCTTTTTCCGAGCTCCCTGCACAAGTGAACAGATAATTAGTTTAAATCAGGACCCAAGCTTTCAGCTTTGGGTCAACCGGTGTCCTCAAAAAAAATTTTAGTGACGTTGGATACCATCTTAGGAAGCCACTTCTGTTTCAACGATGGAATAGATGAGTCAGATGTGAAAGCATGAATTGATGAATTACCAAAGGTACTTTGATTTTGTCTGAAAAAATATTCACGTTTAAAGTGATGTTTGGTAACCATCGGCTCATTTACCATCTTTTCTTTTGAAACAGATTTTGAATCAGATTCAGAATTTTCTGATTTGTTTGTTTTCGCAGCGAAACTCTTCTTTTTAGCAAGCACGGGACAATTTGAAAGTAAATGTCCACGCTTATGACAATAAAAACATTTCCGATGATCAAGAATCAGAGGAATGATTTCCTTTGGTTTATGGGCCTTAAACACTCTAGAATGAAACTTTGGAAGTCGTTTGAACATGGCCCAAATAACCAAAATCATTATAAAAACCATACTTATCATAACCAAAATTTTCTAAATAACGTTTTGGTTTGATGGGTTTGGAGGTAGATTGACCAGAATGATTATATGATGAACCCTGACCAAAATCATCATAAAAATTGTAATCATCACAAAAACCATACGATTCATACTCAAAAGAATTTGTTTTTGATGAAAATTGACCATCAGAATTATAAAAACTCTTTGTTAAGTACTTTGGTGATTTTGATTTGGATTTTAATTTCTGGTCATTTGGTGTGGACTTTGTCTTGGGCTTTGAAACATTTCCAAGATCAGGTACCACTTTCACTCCACAAGCAACATTGAAAACTTTTGCAACACGTTTTGGATCAACACAACTCAAAGGAAAAAAAACATCTGAGAAAATTTTATCACTTCCTTTCAAACAATACATTTTCTTAGTGGTAGAAAATTCACCAAGCTCAGATTTTCCTTTCAGCTTATCATCAATTGACTCAGATTTTGTGTCAAATGATTTGACATCATTTGATCCAAAACCGCTAAATTTAGCTAATTTAGGAATAGGAACCAGAATTGTAGAAACATCATGGCTGGTTTGCTTTCCCTCATTTAATTTATCTTTTTCATAAAACAAATCAAGACCTTTTGAAAATTTTCTAATTCAAATTCTTTCATTTGCTTTTCAGTTGACAAAATCTTCATTTTAGCTTCTAAAGGTGTTCGTTTAACACCAGTCTCAGATTTAATCTCAGTGACAGGTTTGATAACCGTGGGGTCACTGGATTCCAATTGTGTTGGAACAACATGATTTGGTTTTGAACCATGTTTTCCTGGCTTTTTTTTTATGTTCCCTTGTGTCAATCACAAAACCTAAGCAAATTCTCAGTGAACTTAGAGTAATCAAACACATCTGACGGCTTGTTTTCAGTCTCAGTGGGTTCTAAGCCGTGGGAAATTGGTGGTGGAACTAAATTACACCCCGACTCTTTAAACACTTCTTTCAAGGTTTCATGTTTGCATAGATAACTTTCAAAGGAAGCTGAGTTTTTGAAATACTCAATTTGTTGTTTAAGATCCAAGATTTCAATATTTAACTCTGAAATTTTAGCCGTAGCTTCTGCAAGCTGTTTCTCAGAAAAAATGTATTCCTCAGTTTTTATTATTCAATTCAACTTTAAAGCGTGTTCCTTTTTCAGATCATCTTTAACAGCTTCCCACCTTTGTTTGAAAATTTTTGTTTTTTCCTCGGCTAGCATATATTTATCATAATACACCACTTTCTCATCAGAAAGTGCTTTTAATTGAGTACCAGTTAAAGCACAAAGATCACAAGATTTAGAATCAACCTGTATATCAGCCATGAATGCTTGACATGCATCTCCAAGAAAATCATCTCCAGGAAGTTCAAAATTTCCTTCATTCACCACATTTTCAGCTACAGAATTGCATAAAAAGCAGATTCATTAGGAAAATCAATACTCCAATCATATCCTTCACTGGTTTGAGAAACTAAAGCTTTAGTTCCCGAACTTAAAGCATTAGCATTTGTAGTAGAAGGATTAGAGTTACTCCCTGAATTCTTTGCACTTTGTGAAGCATATTTCTGATAAAAACGAGAAGTTTCTTGCTTTTTAGCTTGATTGCACTCTTTGGCAAAATGACCATAATTTTGACAATGAAAGCATCTGACTTTAGCTTTATCAAATCCAAGCTTTCCTTCAGGATTCAAATCTTTTCGTCCCGTTCGTTGCATAAACTTTTTTCCTCTTCGAACCAACATTGCCATGGACCAGTTGTTATCCATTAATTTTAAATCATCAACATCTATCTGTTCATAGTCTTCATCTGTCAACTCAGCACTGGTTAACTTTCCCGAAATCACACCATCATATGATGATACCATGGCAGAAAACAATGCCATAAAATCATTTGTTGTTTTTGCAGAAAATGGACTTTGACTTGAAGCAAATGCAGATTGGCTTGAATAAACTAGATATGTAACTGTAGCATTTTGAGTATAAGATTCCATGGATGGTCCTCTAGACATATTTGAATACCCAGCAGAAGAGTTTTCCACATAGAAAGCAGTAGGAGCTAGATTTGAATTTGTTTTCACCTTTGAATGAATAGTAGAAGCATTTTCTCCAAAATAGACATTCGGGTTTTGTACTTGTGCAGGTAATGTCTTAACCCTCATCATATCTAATTCTCTTGCTAACAGATTCCTTGTCAATTCATCATAAGATACACCATGAAAGCCTTTGTCATGAGTTAACAACAAAATGTAACCTTCCCACTTAGCAGGTAATGCATCCAACAATTTTTCTTTTAATTCATTGGCTTCTTTCTTTACTCAAACTATCTCAAGTTCGCTCACCATGTGTAAAAGCCTTGAAACCAAATCATTGATAGTTTCATTTTGAACATGACAAAAATTGTCATATTCTCTCAACAAGACCTTCTTTTTGCTCTTTTTGTATTGCGCATTACCTTCACATATATTACAGAGAGAATATGAACTACTTTCTTTACTCAAACTATCTCAAGTTCGCTCACCATGTATAAAAGCCTTGAAACCAAATCATTGATAGTTTCATTTTGAACATGACAAAAAATGTCATATTCTCTCAACAAGACCTTCTTTTTGCTTTTTTTGTATTGCGCATTACCTTCACATATATTACAGATGCATCCCACAAAGCTTTAGAAGTTGTATGCATCTTGAATTGATGTAAAATGTCTTTAGGTAATGCCATAGACAATGTAGCATATGCCTTCCTTTCCAATTTGAAAGCTTCTTTTTCCGTTTCATTTATCTTATTGAGCGGTTTGTCTTCACCATTAATCTTTGGCATGACATATCCATCTAACATTTGTGCCCAGACACTTACATCAGTTACTCCAATGTATGATTCGTATCGTGTTCTTCAATTATGGAAATCTTCAAACTTCACCAATTTAGGAACCATGTTCGTGGTTCCTATTTCATTATCGTAATTGAGTAGAGCTTGAACAGACGTTGACATTGTCGCAAATGCTTAAAACGGATCCATTACGAAAATTGGTTGAAACTGACTCAGCGTACCAAACAATCGATCTTCGTACCAATGAACCTCACCGGGACCAACAGCATAGCAGTTATCTTAAGCGTACCAAGAACCGGACCAAACCAAACGACGTACAAATGAACAGTAACGTACCACAATGGTACGGCGTAACTGTTGCGGACCAGTCTAATAACCGTCACGTACCACCGTTGAAGATGTTCCTCTGTACCAATAAGTAGCGTACCAAACTACATATGAAGATGTTCCTACGTACCAATGGATCACCGGATGTACAAGCATGTTCATCCGACATACCACGATATTCATCCAACGTACCAACGGCGTACCAACGTGAAATTGACTGAAATATGAAATTTTGATGAATTGACACAAACTGAACCATGAACATGTGTTTCTAAGCAAACAGAACCATTCTATCGGATCAGAATCTCACAAGCACTCACAGAAATGAAGAAAATGAATACAAAATGATTTTGTGAACTCTTTTTACTGAAAACACCCAAAGTCAATCAGAAACGGAGCTCTGATACCACTTGTAAGTACATGAACAGATCGGTCTACTAGAAGCGAAGTCAAACGAGTAATCCGAATCAACACACAAGGTAAATAACACTTCTTGTATTAGAAACAATCAGTGTACAATAAGGACTCAGAATGCTCTCATTAGAAACATACAGTTAATCTCTCGGTTCTCACCGTTCTCTTCTAAACAAAGAGACTCGACCTATTTATACTAAACTGGTCGGCGTACCATTTAACTCAACGTACCATTTGGTACGTTGTGGGGTACCAACTGGTGCGCCTCATGGTACGCTGGAGCATTCTTAAACCAAATCAACAACGTAAAACACAAACACCTAGACCTAGCATTAGACATTAAAACCTATCCTAACAATACCTTCCAACATCATTACACCTACCATCTCATTTTGTTAGACACCTTCTTGTCTAGGAGTGTCTCTAATTGGTTTATTACACAAATGACGGAAAGTGAATCAACTTTATGACACGGACGTGTAAGTCACAAATTTGAAAACCATGAACATTTTGGTCAAAAATAATCTTGTGCTGAGTTTGCCCAAAAAGTGTTCTCTATGAAAGAAAAAATATATTTGTGTCAAGGGGCAAAACAAAAAAAGATGCCCCAAAAAGCCTTAAGTTTAAACTTCTATCATGAATTATCTGCAGTTGTTACACATGAATCTTTGGAGTCCGGTTAGCACTCTGAATCTTTGTTCAAAAGTTAAGACAATGAGAAGTGATAAAGGGGTTAAGTTTAAAATTTTTTGCTCTAAGAAATTTATGTGAAGCAAAAGATATGTATCATGAGTTTAGTATTGCCAGAACACCAAAACTATTTGGTGTTATTGAGAAGAAGAATAGAATGTTCATCTATGACATCGGTACAATGTTGATAGATACAATGCTTCCCATTCGACTTTGGGATGAGGAAGTTAACACTACGTGTCATATGAAATCGAATATTGATCATGAAAGAATCACGAGAAGACATGATATGAGTGGTTCAAGAAAAAGCCATTGATACACTTCTTCAGATCGGTTGGTTGTTTTTGCACGATGCTTATCACATCTGAACATCTGACTAAGCTTGATGCCAAAGATAACGAGTATTTCTACCTAAAAAAAATTTCATTCGCAAAGTCTTATCGGGTTTTCAAAAAGTGGACATGGATGGTTATGAAGATACACTATGTTGACTGGCAACAAGTAAATTCATATGATTCTGTTATGGGTTTAGTAGATCATTATGATGTGGACAAGATATTCTCGAGCTCAAGATTGTGGTAGTCAAGTTGTCTATTAAAATTGGGGTTCTTTGGAATTAAGTGATAGGCCTTTCTTTTCTTGTTGCATAAGAATTCCAACAACTTAGTCACTGAAGGAATTATGGTACCAAAAGAAAAAACAATCAATGTTTTTAGGGGAGCATCTGAGAGTACTTCTAAAGAATACTGCCCACTGCTGCATACCGTAGGAGTCTGGGCAGTGTCTCAGTCCCAGTGTGGTTGAAGGACTTCTGCTGCTAACAACACCATACCCGAAGTTTAGCTCATCTCTCCCAGTATCCTAGCTAAATCTTCAGAAAGTACGGTTGTTCTCCTGGAGATAATAAAAACAACTTGCATATCATTTCTCAATATGTCGTTGTTCCATAATAAAAAGTGCACAAAGATCATCTGATATCAAACATCATCAATATTCTAAATGACGGGGTAAAAACAAAAATACCACTGATTATATCAATGTATGTTTGTATGCTTATTTCTTGTCACATGTTGAGCAAAAGAATATTCACTAGGCAATGAAAGAAGGATAACAGAGTTGAAAAAAACTGAAAATTTGGGAGCTAGTTAACTCATTTGATATGGCTTCCCTACTTAGAGTTTTGAGGAGGTACATCATTCGGGTAATGAGTAAGGTAACGCTCGAGAAACTCTGTGTTTTTTATTTGTGCTGCTAACAACACCATACCCGAAGTTGAGCTCATCTCTCCCAGTATCCTAGCTAAATCTTCAGAAAGTACGGTTGTTCTCCTGGAGATAATAAAAACAACTTGCCTATCATTTCTCAATATGTCGTTGTTCCATAATAAAAAGTGCACAAAGATCATCTGATATCAAACATCATCAATATTCTAAATGACGGGGTAAAAACAAAAGTACCACTGATTATATCAATGTATGTTTGTATGCTTATTTCTTGTCACATGTTGAGCAAAAGAATATTCACTAGGCAATGAAAGAAGGATAACAGAGTTGAAAAAAACTGAAAATCTGGGAGCTAGTTAACTCATTTGATATGGCTTCCCTACTTAGAGTTTTGAGGAGGTACATCATTCAGGTAATGAGTAAGGTAACGCTCGAGAAACTCTATGTTTTTTATTTGCATAATCACAAATTACATACACATACCTTTTATTGCTGGCACATTTCTAAGTAACTGTGTTTATTTAAGGTGGAAGATTAAATCAAAATCTCTCTGGTTTAAGCCTCCGAAAAGGGCTAGTAGGGGAATGATGAGAAAGGAAGTTAATTCTTCCTCACAAAATTTTCCAACCACCTTATCATAGGGGTCACATAGCCGGCAGTTCAAACTGCCAAATCTTCAAAACTCTATACTCTTCCCGGATAAAAATAGATGGGTATCACCATCATCTTCCTCACCCTTTTTATTGTAACTTTGTATCTAAAAACAAAAGAAAACTTTCTTAAAATGGATCTTCAAGCCCTAGTGGATAGAAAATCCTTCCTAATTCCACTCCACCGTACCCACAATCTATGTCTCTATACCTCCAACCATCAATAAATGTTTACAAGAATGACGAGATTCTTGCAAACATGCACCATTGGTTTTGCTCTTACTCTAAACACCCCCATCAGCTATGAACTGCTAAAGGAATTTTAGGTTAATGCCAAATCTGACCCAAACTCACCTGGGAGTCCAATCTGAACTAGAGTAAACCATCTTTCATTCGATTTCAATGAGGACTTTGTTCGATCAGCCCTCAACATAAATGACAAAGATGGGGTGACTCACTACAATAGAACCCAAGTCATTGAAACATTCATTGACATTGGGTATGCTGGAGAGTTCGTGGAAGTGCAAGCCAACATATTCCATCTTCCCCCTATATGGCAGTACTTCTTCTCAAAAATCCAACTTTGCTCCTCTCCCTGCACTAATAATCATCATCTTGCTGACCATGACACTCAAATGGTGATGCATGCTCTGATTCAGGGATTAACATGAATTTCTCTCACTACCTGCTACAGAACATGAAAAACAACTGCTCCATTCCTGTAGAAGATATAGTAATTATGTATCCCAAATTTATGATAAGAATGATATGCCAGGCTGTAAGAACTTTATAGGGTTGGTGGCAACTCAAACATAGCATCCTTTGGTTTTTGTGTTCATGTGTATATCTTTCACTTATGCTTGTATCTTGTACTTGGATCAATTATCCTAATGTTTATGTTAATCATTCAAGTGTTTGATGTTTTGTATATCATGTCTAAATGTCTTAACTTGTGTTGATTATGGATATTGGAGATATTGCCTTAGTACAGTTCAATTGCAATGTGATTGTCAGTTTCCAAGATTTAGGTCATTTCATGATAAGTTACTTGGTAAATGCTAATAATTGATTGTGTCTTTGTAATAACAATCCTTGATGATTCAATAATGATAATTGACGTTTCCGGAGCATACTTAGTGATTTCTGGACTTCCTTGGCGACCTCACCAAGATTCTTGGCGACCTCACCAAGAATCTTGGCGATTTGGATTTGGTCTTGGCGACTTGGGCATGTCCTCTTGGCGACCTCGCCAACCTCTTGGCGACCTCACCAAGGTTGGCGACCTCACCAAGCCTTGGCGAGGTCACCAACAAGCCTTGGCGACTTCATTTTAGTCTTGGCGACTTCAGTGTTGTTCTTGGCGATCTCGTCTGTCTGATGTCATAAATTTCACTAACTTCAATAACATTCTCTTGATTTCAGCACAATCACGACCTGTGCTCTCTCTAGTATAAATAGCCACCCTAGAATAACCCTAATAACACTCTTGGACGGCTGTTTGAAGATAGAGAGCACTTGTGTGTGAAAACCCTCAAGTTCTTGAGTTTCAGAGGCGAAATCTAAGGATTTCAACAAGCAAACACTATGATTTGATCATGGATTCATGATTTCCGCACTTGAATCTGTGTATTGGATGAGTAAAGGCTCAAATTTGGTCCTGACAAATGGTATCAGAGCCATTGTTCTTCATGTTCTTGAGTTTTTCTCAAAAACTTGAAGAATCACTCATTCAAGTCATCAAATCTAAGTGTTTGTGTGATTCCTTGAACCATTTTGAACGAAATTTCATAAGGAATCTGTTGGAATGCTTAGATTTCATCAATAATCACAATAAATGGGTCAATTTTTGAGATTTCCAGATTAATGCGAACACAGAGCATACGTGCTGTGCGCTACTTTTGAAAATAAAAGTCTATCTTTCACTGATTTTGAGTCAAAATTGAACATGCATACATGTTAGACTCATGATTTAGGGATGATAGCAACTTGAATCACTCAAAAACATCAAGTATTGAAGATTTTAGAGCAAAAATTGTGTTCTTGGAAGTTTTTCATAAGAATCACTGTTTGATCCGATTTCACATAGATTAAGTGGTTTTTGGAGCTTGTTGTAGTTAACAAATCTGTTCCTAAGCAAATTCCTAAACTATTGGTGCATTAAAAACTTGATTTCGTGAAATTTGATTTTGACCTGGTGATTATGCTCAAGAACATGGCTGGAAAATTTTCTAAGTCTTGAAAATTTGAAAATTTCAAATTTGACTTATTTACTTGATTGATTCAAACTAAATAAACTTCTTGATGTTTGTTTTGTAGGTTTTTGAGCAATTGACCTCAATCTTGCATCCGTTGAAGAAATTTCCAAATTCTCGACCCGTTTGACCCATTAAGCTCTTTTGTGAAGAAACACCACTTGTTTCAACATGTCTGAGTTTACCTCTGCTAATCAAATGTTCCAAGGGAATAACCGGCCTCCTAAATTGCTTGGGGCTGCAAATTATGATGATTGGAAGAAAAAGTTTCAGTGTTACCTTGAGTATGTGGATTATGACTTGCTGACCTCAGTGAAATGTGGTCCTAAGGTGTTTTATGTGGATCCAGTGCCTACTGTTGCTGGAGCTGATCCTCCTGCTGCTCAGGCCCAAAGGCGTATTCCAAAGAAACCTGAGGACTACTCTATTTCTGAACATAACCAGATGAAGGTTGACAAACGTGCTCTTGGGTGCATCAAGATGGCACTGTCTGATGACATTGCTTTTCATTTCACTGAAGCAACCTCTGCTCATGAAATCTGGGTTGCACTTGAGAAAAAGTATGAGGGAAATCTTGAGAGTAAGGAAAGAAGACTGGATTCTCTCAAGTTGCGTTTCAACACCTTTGCTCACACTGCTGGAGACTCCTTTGAGACTCATGTGACAAAGTTCTGCAGACTCATCTGTGAAATGCAAAATAACCAAATTCGACCTGAGATGCCAGTCATATCAAAGAAAATTCTGAAGTCACTTCCTCGAGACTTTGCTCCATATGTCATCTACTTGCTTGAAAGCAGTGACTTAGCCACTGTGGACTACATGGATCTTATTGACAAAGTAAGAGGCTATGAAATTGCTGCTATTGAAAGAGATGGAAATTCACTTATGGGGAAAGTTACCAATAAAAGGGCCACTGAGGTTGTTCCAAATGCTGCCTTCGTTGCTCCTAACGAGGCTGACGTTGAATTTCCTTACTTTGCTGGTGGGTCTTGCTCTACTGTTCAAGCTGCTGCTCAAGTTTCTCCTCAACAATCTGTTTGTCAGACTGCCTTCGTTGCTCAACAACCAGTCACTCCGGTGATTCAGTCATCTGCTGCCTATCCTTCTGGAACCTCAACTGTTGGCCTGACTGACAAAGATCAGGAGATATGCAATGCTCTTGTTGCATGCCTGGCTTCCCAAATGTCAGGATGTATTGAGGGTATGTCTCTGTGCCAAGAAGACCTGGATCAAATTCCTGCTGATGATCTCGAAGAAATGGATATCAAGTGGCAACTTGGTATGATCGCTGCCCGCACTAGGAAGTTCTTCAAGAAAACTGGGAGAAAAGTTTTCCAATCACAACCTGGTGCCACTATTGGCTTTGACAAGTCGAAAGCCCAGTGTTACAATTGTCAAGGTCTGGGGCATTTTGCACGTGAGTGTAAGAAGCCAAAACTGAGGCAGATTCCTGTGACATCTGGAGGGAACAATAATTCGAGTCAAAATAAGGGCAACTTTTCATATCAGAAGCCACAACCTGCTGGTACTACTCACCAGGGTTCCAGTTCCAATTCTGCTATGCGTGCTGACAACCCAGAGAAAGCACTCGTGTCTCTGAGTGATCCTAACTACACATGGTCCAATCAGACTCAAACATCAGCAAGTGTGGATTATGCATTAATGGTGAATTCATCTGATGAGTCCAAGGTTGAGGAAGATTCCTTCTTTGACCCGCTCTATCCAACTGATTTTGCACTTATGGCTGATGTGGAAGAAACTTCTGAAGATGCTGCTTTTGTGACCAACACTGTTGAAGGCTCCTCCAAAATTGAATCTGATGCTGAGCAAAAATCAATAAACCGACAAAAGGACCTCATTCCTGATACGGTAAAATCTCTCTTGTGCTCTGAGTCCTGTGTAGAGGAAGTCGCTCGATATCGCCTGTATAACGAAGAGTTAGTTGAAAAGGCAATAGCGAGTGAATGTCTGGTAAAGTCAATGCAAGCTAAGGAACAGGATTTTCTGGCCAAAATAAAGTCCTTGCAGGATGATATTGAGGTTATGAAACATACTGAAATATCTCTTCGAACTCAGTTGGAGGATTTAGTTACTCGCTTTTCAACCCTAAGCAAGAACTATGTTCAAGCTCGGGAAATAATTGATTTGATGAGACTTAATCCTTCAAACTTGGCAGGTGATGTGGCTAAGGATATTTTCAAACGAGTACAAAATGGTTTGGGTTTAACCCGAGAAATTGATGATGCTGCGGTTGAGCATCCTCTCAATCATAACTATTTTCAAATACCTGAACTTACTAAAATAAATTCCCGAAGCCACATCAGGTTTTTGAATAATGAGTCTGTTCCAAGCAAGTCTGAAATTCAACAAATGGAAGAAAAACTGTCTGGCTACGAAAGTGGTTCAAGCCTTCCATCGGTTGAAAGTGCTCTAAATTTGAATGATTATGAGTCCAGCTCATTGCAGTCATTTGATACTGGCATATCTGAAGATATGGTTAGGCAGAAGGCAGAATCTGAGTTTTTTAAAATAATAACTGATAATGAGACAATTTCTCAAACTTCAAGTTTTAGCGAAACTCAAACAATGCTTAAAGGAAAATTTGTCTCAAAGAAACCTAAAGTTCCCAAAAGGCAAAGGTTCAAAGCTAAAAATGCTAACTCAGGTTCTAGCCAAACTGATCTTGTCAATGAGCTGACTGTTGATGCACAAAATAAGTTAAGTCTGGGTGATGGTAAACCCAAGGGTGACACTCAACATTTTGTCACAATCACCAATGGTAAGGTGATCTCTTCGGCTCCTGCACCTGAAATGATCCCACCTCAAGTAACACCGATGTCTTCCATCAAGCTGTTTCAATCATGCAACACGACTCCATCGGCTAATCAAGCTGGTGCAAGTTCGTCTACCTCAGTTAAGCAACCTGCAAAGAATAAGATGAAGAATGTTGCAACAAAAGATGCTGCCTACACTGAGAAGACAGGGGTGCTTAAACCTCAAGTTGCTGAACCTGCGGTTGCAATGCCCAAGAATTTGGAAGAAAATCAAGGCGCTGAATCCTCTTCCAAGAAGAGAAACAACAACAAAAGGCGAAATAAGAAAACTGTTGCTCAAGGAGAAGGAGAACCTGTTGCTGATACAAAAGTCACACCTGCTCAAAAGGTGGTTCCAACTGTGACCGTCAATCCAAATGGGTCTGCTAACACTATTGGGTGTTTTGTCTGCGGAGACCCAAGTCATGCTGCTAGGGGTTGTCCTTTCAACTCAACAAAAGCACACATGGGGTTCAATCCACCAATGGTTGCACCCTATGGACCAAGGATGATGAGACCGCCCTTCGCTCAGCCGTGGCCTCGATTTTATGGAAATTACAGTGAAGACTATGAGTACATGAATAATCAGCAAATGTTCATGCCAAATTTTCAGAACCAACAGTTTTTCAGTGGAGTAACACCTCACTCTACACGAGGATTGGGAGCAAGTACCGGTTACTTTCAACCGGTTGTTTCTGGAACAACTAACACCCCACCTCCAATCACCACGAGACCAAGAGCACCATGGTCTCCGTTGGCTGATCCTCAGAGGCCTTTTGTTCAAGCTACCGCTCCTGCTACTCGCCCACCTAAGAAACAGAATGCCAGGAAAACCCGTGGTCCTAAAGACCAGGGTTCATCTGTGAACTAATCGTTTCTTTGTTTGTGCAGGAACAGCGAAAGAAGTCAATAAATCTGTGGTACATGGATAGTGGCTGTTCCCGGCACATGACAGGTGACAAGGATCTCTTGCATGATGTCAAACTGATATCTGGAGGAGGTTCTGTTGCTTTTGGAGGAAATAAGAAAGGTGGTCAAATAATTGGAACTGGTCACCTAACAAATGGTGAAGTTTCTTTTGAAAAAGTCAACCTCGTGTCAAATCTGCAATTCAATCTGCTGAGCGTCTCGCAGATATGCGACAATAAAATGCCAATGTTCTTCGACGATAGGGAATGCTTCATTCTCAAGCCTGGTTTTAAAGTGCCTGAAGATCAGATCTTATTTCGGGCAAGTCGTAGGGGGAACATATATGCACTGGACATGAATGCTGCGAAGCCCACTAGTTCAGTTGCATGCTTTTTGGCTAAAGCTTCAGAGGAAGATTCAACCTTGTGGCATCGACGAATGGGACATGTTAATTTCCGTAACATGAATCGCCTGGTTAGGGGGAAACATGTTTTTGGGCTGCCTGACAAAGAATTCGTACAAGTCGATAACTGCGTTGCATGCTCAAAGGGAAAACAACATAAAACGTCTCATAAACCGAAGCCGCCTGGAAGAACAACAATAATCCTACAGCAGTTGCATCTGGATCTCTTTGGACCAGTTAATATCAAGAGTTTGGGGGGAAAATCTTTCTGCCTCGTCATCACTGATGATTACTCAAGATATTCCTGGGTTTTCTTCTTAAGGGAGAAGTCTGAGACTCCAGAGATACTGAAGGACTTCGTAACTCGTATCGAGAACGCAAGCAGAGAAAAAGTTCGAATAATCAGATCTGACAACGGGACAGAGTTTCGGAATCACGTTTTCGACTCGTTTTGCAACGAGAAGGGCATCACTCGCCAATTTAGCTCTCCCTATACTCCTCAACAAAATGGGATTGCTGAAAGGAAGAACCGAACAATAATTGAGTGTGCTCGGACGATGCTCGCTGATTCCAATCTTAAACTGTCTTTTTGGGCAGAAGCAGTCAATACTGCTTGCTATGTCCTGAACCGAACTCTTTTGGTCAAACATGCCAACAAGACATCCTTTGAGCTGTTCTCAAAACAAAAACCAGTGTTAAAGCGCTTAAAGCCCTTTGGATGTCCTTGTACTGTATTAATTCAGTCTGAGCAGTTAGCTAAATTTGCCCCTCGGGCAGATGAAGGCTATTTTGTTGGATACTCGATGACCTCTGCGGCATATCGGGTGTACAACAAAAGAACTCAGGTTATTATGGAGTCGTGCAACGTCAATTTCAATGAGCACACTCATAATTCCAGAGAACCTGACTCAGATGGCATGTATGACTTAGAGAATTTCACTTCTTCTTTTAACTTTAGTGATTGTGTGGTTTCAGGTGATTCTGGAAGATTACATGGAGCTTCTAGCAACGTGGATACATGGGTGTCAGAAGGTTCTGTTCCAATTACGTCATCAATTCTGGATTCCATCTATTCAGATGTGCTTCCGGATATTTCTTGGAGGAATGAATCAACAGACACTACCACATCACCGGTTACTGCTGCAACTGACAACCTGGTTGAAAACCAAATAAATGAAGAAGTCATTCAGGAGGTTGAACAAGATTTAAATCAAGAAAATCTACAAAATCAAGCTATTCCAGAAAATCAACCTGAGAATGAACCAATCAATAACAATTCAGACTCAGAAGACTCTGCTGAGATTGAATCTGGTGAAACTCCGAGCAATGATGTGCAGATGGGTACTCTTGACCCAATTATTCCAGTTCCGACAGTGGAAGAGACTGGAATTCACAAGAAACATCCTGTTTCAAACATCATCGGTCCAATAAATAAGAGAGTCACCAGAAGTCAATCTGGGATAATAAATACCTGCCTGTTCTCCTGTTTCATCTCTCAAGATGAACCAACTTCTGTAGCGGCTGCTATGAAAGATGACAATTGGATTGAGGCTATGCAGGCTGAATTGCTTCAATTCAAACTTTTGGATGTCTGGAAACTTGTGGACGCTCCTCCTGGTGCGAAGCCTATTCCAGTCAAGTGGATCTTTAAGAATAAAAAGGATGACAGAGGAATAATTATTAGAAATAAAGCTAGACTTGTGGTCAAGGGTTATATGCAGATAGATGGGCTTGACTATGACGAAGTCTATGCCCCGGTAGCTCGTCTTGAAGCCATCAGGATTTTCTTGGCCTATGCAGCGTCAAAGAACATAACTGTTTATCAGCTTGACGTGAAGACTGCCTTCCTGTATGGTGAACTGGATGAAGAGGTTTATGTTGATCAACCTCCAGGTTTTGTCAATCCTTCCTTCCCGAATAAGGTGTACAAGTTAAAAAGGGCTCTCTATGGACTCCATCAGGCACCAAGGAAGTGGTATGAAACCTTGTCTACCTATCTGTTGGAAAATGGCTACAAGAGAGGGGTGATTGATCAGACGTTATTCATACGGCACGTGGGAGATGATATGCTGCTAGTTCAAGTGTATGTGGACGACATCATCTTCGGATCAACAAATAAAGCACTTTGTCAAGAGTTCAAGTGTCTCATGGAAAAACGCTTTGAAATGAGTTCAATGGGGGAACTCACGTTTTTCCTTGGTATTGAAGTCAAACAGAATAATGAAGGAATCCTAATAAGTCAAGGAAAGTACGTGAAGGAAATGCTGAAAAAGTTTGGGTACCACGACTCTAAAGGCTTTTCCACTCCTGTCGAGACTCGTGTCAAGCTTCATTCGGATCTTGAAGGTGAATGTGTCGATGAACATTTGTACAGATCAATGATCGGGTCACTTATGTACCTGACTGCCAGCCGCCCCGACATAATGTTTGCCGTGTGTCTCTGCTCAAGATTTCAATCCAAACCGAAACAGTCACACTTGACAGCCGTGAAACGAATTTTCAGATACCTGAAGTCCAATCCGAAGAGAGGGCTGTGGTATCCCAAGGATGAGCTTTTTGATCTTAGAGGCTTCTCTGATAGTGATTACGGGGGTTGCAACATGGACCGGAAGTCAACCACCGGCGGAGCTCAATTTTTGGGGAACAGATTGGTTTCGTGGCAATGCAAGAAACAATCAACGGTGTCTACCTCGCCAGCCGAAGCGGAATACATCGCTGCAGCTTCCTGTTGTTCTCAAGTTCTCTGGATCCAGAATCAGCTTCTGGACTACGGTTTGAATTTTATGTCCACCCCTATTAACATTGATAATACTGCTGCCATGTTCATTGTTAAGAATCCTGTTCAGCACTCTAAGACCAAACACATAGAGATTAGGCATCACTTTATTAGGGACTGTCATGAGAAAAAGCTGATTACCTTAGTTCATGTTTCCTCTGAAAACCAACTTGCAGATCTCTTCACCAAGGGATTTGATGTTTCTAGGTTTAACTTCCTAGTACAATCAATAGGAATGATTAACTTTGAGTAAGCTCTTCTTTAGGTTCCTTTAGAATAAGTGCCTTAGTCTTAGGTTGTGTCGTTTTAGAGGTATTGTCTCTGTTTGATCCATAACCTGCAATAATCTGATCTTGAAAATCCAAAAAGATTTTATTTTTATCTCAATCTTTCTGACACCAAGTTGAAAAGCCAAAAAGATTTTGCCTTTAAATTTTTTGGAAGAAAACACAAAAAGATTTTACTTTTAGTTCTTTTGAATTTTTGTTAAGTTTTTGGTCATTAGTCTTGATCATCAAATAAAGCACTAAGTGTTGATCAACTTTTCAGAAAATACCAAAAATATTTTATCTTTATTTTATTTTATTTTATTTTATTTTTATTTTGAGTCCTTGTGTCAGTCGGACTGGCCTAAACCGACTCACGGTTGAAAATTTAGAGAAAATCACAAAAATTTGCAAAAATAAATAAAAATCACTAAAAATAGCATCGGGTCATTTCAAACAACTTTTGTGAAGACACTTGTTGAATACCTGATGTTAAAGTCAAAATCTTGAATTTTTAGTGATGCTTCAATAAATACTGAAAAATTGAAGAAAATTCCAAAAATTTGAAAAAATAAATAAAAATCATGTAAATTAGAATCGAGTAATTCCCAACAACTTTTGTAAAGGCACTTGATGGGTACTTGAGTCTAAGCACAAGATTTTTGCAATTCTGCAATGCCTAAAATAAACTTTGAGAAAGAAAACCAGAAAACTTTGGTTTTGGTTGGGCAAACTATGAGGAACATGATATAATTCTGGTCTTGTGATCTGACCATAGGATATGAACCAATCGATCAGTAATTCTATCATTCGATGTGTCGGTAGGCTCAGCAAAATAAGAATTAGGCAAATCCTGTGATTAAACACTTAAAACCATGAAATTGTGGACTTTAAGTCAAAACAGTTAGTAAAATCCTTTAAACATGCTCAAGTCTGTGCTAAGTAAGTTAACCAACACACTCGAGTATTTCTTTTGCGGAAAGTGCTGATTTCAAACCTTACAATAAGTGTGCGATATCACACATCTAATCAATAAGTGAGAAACATCTCACATCCATCCATTGACCGTGACACATCTGCTGAGGAAACTCTGACCTTGTGTTCACGCGTCCCATCATTATCATTGAAAACATACCGTGACACATCTGCTGAGGGAACTCTGACCTTGTGTTCACGCGTACTGTCATTATCATTGAAAACATTCCGTGACACATCTGCTGAGGAAACTCTGACCTTGTGTTCACGTGAAACAAAAATATTCACCCATCTTGAAATCAGTACTTACCTCTAAAGAAATAGGGGGAAGAAATTCCATATGTGTGTTGTGCTTGACTGAAGTGCTAAATAGACAAAGCTAGGATAACTGTTTGACTTTGTGGAATAAAAAGTCAACACAATTGTCATTAAATCAAAACTAAAACATGATAAATGACATCACAGTGATTTTGCTGAAAATTGACCTTGCTTGAGCTTAAGTGGATAACAATACCGACAATCTGACTTAGGTTACTGAATCTGAGAGGGAATTTGATTTGTAAGTGTCTATGATCACGTAATTGACCGGTTTGATTCCTAACATAGTCCAACCATTACCGAGCAAAAATATGCAATTTTATGCAAATAACTGGAAATCTGCCAGAAAATAAGGCATTTAGTTGTGCAAATGAAAGCACTACGCTTTGATATAACCAAATTTGGTATAAAATGTGAATTTGGGTGCTTTGTGCTTAAAAACTTCAAGTTTGTGATAAATTTGTCAAAATTGAGAAATTTGAGGTTCATTTGCTGTTTTAAGTCAAAAACAACCGTTTTGGTAAGTTTGGGCTGGTCTGACTCAAGTTATTGTGTTTCAATAAGGTTTTTGGTCATGTTTGTGAATTTTTAAAAGTTCTGAGTCAATATCGGTGTTCTTTAACATGTTATGCACTTAGAAATCTTAAATATTCCCAAAATGCCCTTAATGAGCTCATTGAAAGTCTTTTGCAAAATCACTAAGTTCAAAATGAATAATTTAGTGTTTTTGTGTCGGGTGCTCTCTTTTTGGTAAATAAGTGATCTTAAACCAGAAAGTTTTCACAAAAATTAACTTGTGTTAAATTTTTCCTAAGTTGATCTGCTACTGTTGGCGATCTTGCTAAAAGAAAAAAATAAATTTGGCTTTGGCGATCTCGTTGTTCACTTGGGCGTTTTCTCAAAAATAAAACCAAGTTTGGACTTGGCGATCTCGCCTTAATCTGAACTACCCTTGGCGATTTGGAGAACACTTAGGAATTTTTCCAGAAATCCATAACCATCCTTGGCGATCTCGCCATAACAGAAGTAACTTGGCGATTTCGCCTTTCCTACTTGGCGATCTCGGCCAAAGTTCTTGTTAGCGATCTCGCCAAAGGCAAAATTGCCTTGGCAATCTCAGATCCTTCTTGGCGATTTCATATAAACCAAGGCTGGTCTTGGCGACTTCGCCTATTACCTTCTTGGCGATCTCGCTGCTGCTCGTTGTTTTGGCGATCTCGCCTCACCGATGTTTTCCTCTTGGCGACTTCGCTTACCCAATCTGTTGGCGATCTCGTTTATGTCTCGAAAACCCTAATCTTTTGACGACTTCGCCTACATAATACAGTCGGTCACTTTATTTAGTCTCAATCTCTCATTCAAACAAAGACCGCTCTCATCTTCTCTCTCTCGGCGAACTCCGACGAACCGAAGCCCTCATCTCCGACCTCCGATTACCACTAATCGACCACCGAAATCTGACTTCTTGTGCCTTTAGGGTTGATATAATCACTCCCGGTGCACTCTCAGGTCAGTATCCAGTTGTTTTTTTGAAGATTTCTTTGGTTCATAGTGTTCTTGAGGCCGACGGTTTCGCATAACCTGTTTAGAGTTCTTATTGCTTGAAATTGATTGGTGTGTATTACAGATTTGGATCCTTCCATCGCTCTTTCTCATTGCCATTCACAGTTTTAAGCATTTTGACTCACAAACTTGTAAGTTCTTGCGTGTTCGTATACAGGGCCGAAATTTCAATAAAATTAGAGTGTAATAAAGTGATATCTTGTGTTGTTTGATATCAAAATCAGTTGGGAATGCTTTCGATTATGCAAGCTTGATGATAAATTGCAAATCTCTTAAGTTTAGCTCTTACGACTTAGGGAGATATCAGCTCAAGCACCGCCTCTGTTCTTCACATAAAATGAGATTTAGGGGTTGTGATTTGTATTAATTGGATTCCTAGTATGTAAGAAAATGATAACTTAAGCATGATGATTGCTTAATCTTGTTGCTAGCCCTATGCAATCTAATTGAAATTGATCATTTTTGCTTATGATTACAATAACTCTGTACTCATGTCACTGTTTTGTTAAATCTTGAACTGTGAATGAGGAATGAGATGGTTTGATTATGGATGTTTCAAAACACAAATGAGTTGCATTTGAATGTCTCTAAATGCAATCCGGGTCAAAAGAGCTTCAAAATTGATGCTAAAACTAGACATGGTCTTAGTTTGACCCGTTATGGTAATAAGTTGATTTTTGGAACATTTCATGCCAAAATTTTAAATTTTTGAAAAGAAACCAAAAATAATGAGTTTAGTGAATGTTTTAAGCCCTAAATGAGATAATCTTTGATTTAAAACTCATCTTTGATGCAAATGGTGAAATTTTCTTAAAATTATCCGTTTGACCCATTTGGACTCTAGCTTTACTAAAACTCATTCCAATAAGAGTCATTTGACTCAAATAACTTGAGGATGGAAATCTTTGACATGAAATGGTAACATTTGTCGCTTTTATGTTGCTTTAAGAATAAAATTGACCTGATAATGCAACATGAAGGCTACTTATGACCATTTTCTTGGATTTCTCCTTCTCAATTGAAATTCACTGGATATGCTATGTAAACTGATAAAATAAGTCAAGTTCAGGACTTCAAATTGTCTAACATAGGTTTGAACTATATATAGGTTAAATCTGCATTGTTTGACTTGTCTTGACTTGGTTTTTGGTAAATGCTTGCATAGTTGACTTCTTAAGTCAAATCTGGTGTATTTCACTCCTGTTTAACGAATTTGACCCCATTTTGGCTGTGTGTAGCTTCAAATCATTGCTTAACAAATTTTGCCTGATTTAATAACAGATTCTGTCCAGAAACACTACAAGATCTTCTTGTCTCTCACATTGATCTTAGCTCAATTTAGATCATCAAAGAGGTATGTTTCTTGATTTCTCGGCAATATTTGAGATGCAATTATTGAGCTACACAGGGGCAATTCATTAAACTTTCACAATCAACTTGAATAACCTTAGTCAAGTTCCTAATAAGTATTTGATTGATCACAAACAGGATCAAGCTTTGAACCTGTTGATTTCCTGATATTTCTCAATTAGATCTTAGCAAAATTTAGATCTTCCTTGAGGTATGTCTTCTGATCTCCAATAAAGTGTTGGATACTTGACTTCTGGCTATTCAGGAGGACTATCTTCTTATCTGTTGTTCTCAAAATTCAATAAATTTCATGGACTATGATTTTGCATGCTAAATTTCTGCAATTCTGAGTTAGGATATATATATACTTGACTTAAATGAAGTAACATGCATATTAGTCATTGTTTTATGAATCTTTGTCTTTATTTCTAAATAAATGGTTAGGATAGGAACTATTGAAGCTCATATCACTCTCATATGAAAATAAATGCAGAAAAGGTCAGAATTTAGGGATGGTTGTTCCTATTAGTCTCTGATCTTGATGATGTTACTCAAGTCTGATATTGAATGCTTCTTGTTCCTTACTTGACTTTATTTGACCTTGGTTGATGTGAGTTAAGCATGCTAAAACATCATACATGTATTCTGTTTCATCATTTGACTTCTTATAAGTGCATAAGTAGTTAAATGGAATATATGAGTCTGCAAATGTCTTAATATGCTCAAATCATGTTAGAATAAGGAAATATGACACAAGAATTCTGTTAGATCCCAAAATCAATAATTTCAAATTGTGAAAAGCACAAGTTTAGGGGGAATCACTTCTTGATTCCTTCTAAAGGTTGTTGAGTCTTTTGAGTCAAATTGTGACCATTTAACGAGAGTCCACTCATTCTAGTGAACTTTTACACAAGTTCTCAAAATTCTATCATAATTTGCCATTACGTGTGTTTTTCATCAAATAAACATCAAACGGAATCCTTGGGTCAAAATCCTTCACCAAAGTCATCTCTTTCAATAAAAATTTAGAATTTCACGGGAAATTACTGGAATTTGGGTAAATTCTACTGATATATTCTGTAATGCCAAAATTGATTAGTTTTGAAGAAATTTGAGTCTATGTATTAAGTAAATTTCTTTCATATCTTTGTAAGTAAATTGAAAAGCTCTGTCACTATCACGAATTTAGTGTGATACGACATTCACTTGACTTGTCAAATTTGATGTGATCATGTTATTTCTTATGTGCAGATGCCTCCCAGAGTGGAAAGAGCAGCCAATGCCCCTCTGGATTTCTCAAAGTCACACAATCAATTTTGTGAAATTAACAGAAGCTGGACAGATGCTGGTCGTTACGAACAGGCCTTCAGAATTCTAGAGAACTCGAATTGGATCACTGGCATTCAACTTGAGCCTGTCATCAGCGCGGGTATAATAAATGACTTCTGGAACAATGCAAGCACATTCGTTGCTGATAATGGTTCCAAATCCATCAGATCAAGAATTCAAGGTGTTTATGTTGAAATAACTGAGGAAAGAGTCCGAGAAGTGCTGCAGCTAAATGATGCACTCTGCCCTGATTCCTTTCCAAAGAACGAATGGCAAGACACGATCCGAATGATGGGTTATCAAGGAGATCTCTCCATGGCTACAAATCCTAAGATAAAGAAGACATTATTCCCAGAAAATTGGAGGTGCATCATCACGTTCTTCATTTCTGCTTTCGCTCAAAGAAAGTCGGGAACTGATGACTTTGTGGAAGAAACTGCCTGGGCACTGCATGGTCTAGCATCTGGTGCTGGTTTCAACCTCTCAAGGCAAATAATCAACTGGATGAATTACAATTTGCATCCAACAAGGAAATCAGAGACGTTCTTAATGTACCCAAGATTCATTCAAGCCATTCTTGATCGCTACTACCCGAATCTACAGAAGACAGAACCATACTTGGTTCCTAGAAGAATGTTGTCCGGTTCTTACACCCGCTACCAGATAGGTAGGTACGATGGACCCGAAATACCATTTTTCCCAAACATGATTGAGGGAATTGATGTCGATGACGACATGGATGAAGATCAAAATAATGATGCTGATGCTGATATGGTAGATGCCAATGCTGCCGAACCTGAGAATAATGAAGCAAATCAACAAGACGTTCATCCAGTCAACTCTCCAATTCATGATGATCCCGTGCAATCAGAACCAGAAAACAGAGCATCATCCAGAAATTCTGCTGGTTCAGATAATTCAGAAGATGAAGAGGAAGGATCTGATAGTGAAGCAGATAAGTCTGGAAATGATGGTGAAAATAAGTCTAATAACTCTGTATCCAAACCTGAATCTGGGTCGAGATTCCAACCTGGATCAGAATCTGGCTCCGACTCCACCAGTTCTGATGCTAGGGGTCCCAAACAGAAGAAATTGAAAACAAGAGAAAAAGCTAAAGTTAGTGAACGACCTGAAGCTTCAAGTCAAAAGAAGCTGAAGAAAATAAAGTCAAGGCCGACACAAGATGACCTCTCACCGAATAACTCAAAATCTGATTCACGTGAAACAGATTCTGCATCATTTATGTATGATGGTCATGTTAATCCATCCAAAAGAAGAGAGAAAAGATCAAAGTATGCTCAGGATGTGAAAAAGCTTGAAATAAGAAGAGGGCCAAAATCTGGATCTGGAACTGATGCTGCTACTAAATCTACTCCAGTCGCCACCACAGAAGCCACAGTCCATGAAATTGATGCCTCTGCTGATATCCATATCACAAACTTGGAACCGGTCTCACAAATTGAGACTCAGCTCATCTCAACAGCTCCTGCTCAAGAAGTGGTACTGAGACAAAATCCTGATGTCTCCAACATTTCCTCTGACGACAAGCTTAAGGATGCACTTGACAGAATAAAAGAAAAGGATCAAGAGCTCCTCAAAGCAAATGAGAAAATAAAAGAGCAAGCTGAGGAAATCGAAAGGTTGAAAATGTTATTGGCTGAAGCTCTCAAAGATAATCAAACTACCGGTACCAATGATGATGAAGCTGGAGGTAATGGAAGTGGTAACCAAGGTGACGATCAGATACTGGATCAACCTCCCGCAACAGAAGACACTCAAGAAATTAAAGAACCAAGTCCTAGCCTGCCTGGCAAAGCTTCTGATACAATAACTCTTGCCGTTGTCACGGAACAAGATATAGATGATACTCATCTTGCTGATTTTCCATCAGATGACAACGAATCTTCCGAACCTGATGTGGACATTTCCTTTGGTGATGCTTTTCTGAATGAAGAACTGAACGATGAAGAGGAAGAGGAAATTTATCAGTCTGTAATAAGCTTAGTGCCGCTCCCTGAGAATATCAAACTACCAAAATTCTCAAGGACTGCATTTGAAGCAAATCAATCATCTTCGGGAGAGGTACTTGCTTTAACCATGGGTGAACCAAATGAACCTCCCGTCATTCCTGAAGATTCATTGCAACTCCAGTTGGCTCCTCCAGTACAACAGCAAATAAGCATTGCTATGACTGAAGCTGGTATATCCGAGATCTCTGAACAGCTGAAACACTTACATGTTGAAAGTGAATTTCTGGATCTTGGAAGAACTGCTTTTCGAGAATTCTATGCCAACACCCTGGCTACTGATCCAAGTAGCAGAAGTGGTGTGATTGTTACTGAGGAATCCCTTGAAGCTGGAGAAGTTCTGAAAATTCAACCACTCAGCATGATTCCAGATGAGATCTTCAATGATATAAGTTTGGCTGAGCGTCTAAATAACCTCATTTATGACTCCAGTGCAACAAACTTCATAAACTTGGAATTCACTGCTGACGATGAGTATGATGAGGATATAATTTATGAGATCAAGGATGAACCGGTTGAATTCACTTCTCCAACTCATCCTAGATCTGAGCCAGTGGAAAGCGAACCTCAAAACGTAGAAGATGCTATCAGATCCTCTATTCCTTCACCAGTCCATCACTTAGAAGATCAGGCAAATCCTGAAGGAGTTCAGGCCCAACCTTCACTGTCAGCATCTACTGCAACTGCCACCGGCACCGCCCCTGAATCTATTCAGACTCATCCAATAACCAGTGCAAGTGGTGGTCAGGGTGAAAATAATCCAGTTTCATCTCATGAAGCTGGTCCCTCAGTTAGGCCTGACAAAGGTAAAAGAAAGCTAACTCCAGAAGAGGTGTATGAACAGGAAATGGAGAAGCAAAGGAAGAAGGAAGAATCAATCAGAGCGGCTAAGGATGAAATACTTCTTGAAAGGACACTGGATGAGATTGCAAGGCAAGAAGCCATCAAACAATTGGAAGAATCCGTCCGTCCTCCATCAAAAATAGGTCTTGGATCAGAATACACTGAACCAGAAGTTACCGACTCTGATGAGAGAGAACCCAGAATCAGAATAATTCCTAACCTAGCTGGTGATAATGTTGATCCCTCTGACGAGTCTGTGATTGCAAATTATGTCAGAGAGTTAATCTCTCGTGGGATTCCCTTATCCTACCTGATGAATCTCACAGAGTCACAGCTAGTGGAACTGTATACCGATGAGCAAGACATGGATAAACATCTGTACAATTACAAACTGGCAGAGAAGCTCACTGATCCTCGTGTAAATCCTTTTGCTGATACAGACAAGAAGTTTGAATATGTTCAGTTCAATGATAATCTGAGGGAGAAGATTCGAGAGATGCACGCACAATACATGCCTCCTCCTCCTGAGATTTTTGATCGGTTTTCACCTCCACCCAGTCCAGCTACTGCTACGCTTGAAGTAAATAAAATGACCAAGAGAGAATTACAAGACTTTCTAGACTTAAGGGGATATGCTCGTAAAAGCTACAGCAGAAAGCAAATCCCCGGTCTACGAACCATGGTCAAAGAACATATTATCGAAGAAAATAAGAAAGTAAAGCGTCAGCAGGATGAACGTGAAGCTAAAAGAGTGGAGGAACACCGAAAGAAAGAAGCTCCTACTTTGGTCGACGAATGGAAGGAGATGGAACCCTATCGAAAAGCCTTAGTGCAGTTTACTGCTAAGAAGCTTAAAGATATGCCTCCAAACGTTGAATCAGATGATGGAATGAAGATTCTTGGGTGGAAATACGATCATGAATTCAAGGCATTCATTGTCAAGCGCAGAAATGGTTTCGTTCAATTCTTTGCCAAAATAAAGGATCTTCTAAATCTGTTTTCTTGGGAGTTGAAGCAGCTCAGATGGCGTCCACTGATAAATCACTCAAATGATCCAGTAGGCAGAGACGCTGAGGATCAAATTAGGGCCATCTATAATGTGAGCTCAAATCGTCCCATCAAGATTGAAAAGAAGAAATACAAGACATTCAGAAGGCAAAGAGCTGAAGTCCCTCACAAAGTTATGTATAAAAGTATCAGCAAAGATTTGATCACAAAGAAAATAAAAGGAGATCAGAAGAGCAATCCTATAACTTGTTGGTACTACAGTGGTGATACTCATGAGCTGGTTATTGAAAGGGAAGACGGCTGCACAATAAGACTCTTCGCAGCAATCGAACTGAGACTACTGCATCGAAGCTACTTAAAGTGGTTATTCTATAGTCGCCTTGACACCATCCCTCGAAGGCTTAGGCCATATGAGATAGTGGATGCAAACTACTTTGGTTTGTTTCTAAGATGGTGGTGTTGGGAGTGTATTGCTGCTAGGAAGATGAAGACGGAAAGCCTAAGTACCTTGAAATACTGGGCCATGGGTGGTCGTGGAATCTGCTATCTCTCTCGGGGTAGTGAAAGGGTGATTGAAATGTGGCACTATTCTGACTTGAAGAAGTTTGCGCGAGAAGATCTATGGATTCTGTACGATGCACAGATTGTCTGCCTTGATGATCGTTACAGGAACCTTGCACGAAAGTACTGGAGATTCTTGCTGAAGCTGCTTGGTCAACTTAGATAGTTGTCTATTTTTAGTTTTTATGTTTGTATTACCACCAAAGGGGGAATTTGTAAGAACTTTATAGGGTTGGTGGCAACTCAAACATAGCATCCTTTGGTTTTTGTGTTCATGTGTATATCTTTCACTTATGCTTGTATCTTGTACTTGATCAATTATCCTAATGTTTATGTTAATCATTCAAGTGTTTGATGTTTTGTATATCATGTCTAAATGTCTTAACTTGTGTTGATTATGGATATTGGAGATATTGCCTTAGTACAGTTCAATTGCAATGTGATTGTCAGTTTCCAAGATTTAGGTCATTTCATGATAAGTTACTTGGTAAATGCTAATAATTGATTGTGTCTTTGTAATAACAATCCTTGATGATTCAATAATGATAATTGACGTTTCCGGAGCATACTTAGTGATTTCTGGACTTCCTTGGCGACCTCACCAAGATTCTTGGCGACCTCACCAAGAATCTTGGCGATTTGGATTTGGTCTTGGCGACTTGGGCATGTCCTCTTGGCGACCTCGCCAACCTCTTGGCGACCTCACCAAGGTTGGCGACCTCACCAAGCCTTGGCGAGGTCACCAACAAGCCTTGGCGACTTCATTTTAGTCTTGGCGACTTCAGTGTTGTTCTTGGCGATCTCGTCTGTCTGATGTCATAAATTTCACTAACTTCAATAACATTCTCTTGATTTCAGCACAATCACGACCTGTGCTCTCTCTAGTATAAATAGCCACCCTAGAATAACCCTAATAAGACTCTTGGACGGCTGTTTGAAGATAGAGAGCACTTGTGTGTGAAAACCCTCAAGTTCTTGAGTTTCAGAGGCGAAATCTAAGGATTTCAACAAGCAAACACTATGATTTGATCATGGATTCATGATTTCCGCACTTGAATCTGTGTATTGGATGAGTAAAGGCTCAAATTCGGTCCTGACACAGGCCAAACAATGGGAGGGAATCCACCGGAATTTTAACACTCAACTCCTACCCTCTAAAAGAAGTCTTGGCCTTCATCCTACTGGTCACCATTCTGAATAGAGGAACTCACGTTAATAATATCTCAGCCATCAACATTAATCAGCTAGACATAAAATAGAAACTAATGATGCATATACTGATCAGTTGCTTAACTACAAGAATAGGATCCTCTGATCAGACAAGTGAATCCATCTACTCCATAATGATTTCTCTAATTCTAAACAAAATAGAAAGATTATGGAGGTATCCTATGGAAGAATCTGGTATAAGGGGTTGAACAAAAATACAAAGAGAAGAAAGAAACACCGCATATTCCTTTTGTTAGTGTATGAGCGGTTCGTCGTGTGAAGTATCTGAACAAGACGAAGTTGTGCAAAATGGCTGTTAAACGAAGTGGAAACTAACGAACATGAAGTGTCAGCCGAACTCATAGTTCGGGTGAGTTCGGGTTCACACAAACCACCGTTTCGGGTGAGTTCAGATGCCAGTAGTATATATAGCCATTTTGCTTTGTAATTCAGTAACAAGTCTAGATCTGATCAGTGTTAAGTGTGTGTTCTTACGGTGTTTCTCTGTGATTATTTTGAGTGTTTTATCTGTTTGTAATTGTTCTTCATTGATCAATAAAACAATCGTTTAATTACGTTTCGTATCCTAAATAGTTAGATTGAGTAGACGATCCAACGCTCACTTCTATACAACGAGTATCAGAGCTTTCTTGTTCACTCTACTAATCTGTGGTTGCTATTTTTGGGGTTTTTAAAACAAAAAGTGTCGTTTTTGGAGTGTTTTTGAGAGTTTTTGACCATTTCAGTCAATAATTTTGTAAAAATTTCACTCCTAAATAATTTCTTGTCACTTTTTTTTTATCCACTACTGAAAATCTTGTTCAAATTTGTCCAAAATCATGATTTTTGACCGAAAAATGTTCGGTTCATTCCAGTTTGGGTGAGATTCTCAGATCTGAAAAATAACCGTCAACCGAAATCTCAGTTCGCTTCAGTTCTATAAGGATCAAAACGTCACTCACACGATATCAATGTCTAGTAACAACCGTACGGAATCCGGTGTTACTAGATGATTCAAGAATAAACAATAAGTATATTGAAAAGATGATTAAACACACGAAAGAAACACAAACCGATTAAAAATAAACTTGATTGATCACCTTGGTTGCAACACAAAAAATATCAAAATTCTCTAAAGAGAATTTCGTGGATCACCCTCTAGCCAAAACACCAAAAGAACAACCAACAACCTATACAATGTAAACTAGGGTCCTATTTATAGGAATTCTCCAACTTGGAGAACAAGACAACCTAAAAACCCTAATTACTAATCAATTACCGTATTTGACATTAAAGGCCCACTAAATTCCCTCTAAACGCTTTCTTATTGAGCCTAGACACGTCCAAAATGGCCCAATGACTCAATATAATGGAAACCCAACTATTTTAATCCTATTCTAACACATAGGCCTTCAAAATAATCTGCCAAAGGATAATTTAATGCACAAGCCACAAATTATTCCTTGGCTTGAGCATGGGTTGATGAAGATTCTTTTCTTTAACGATCTTCATTGGGCAACAACGAAAGACTTTCGGGAGTGTTCTCTCAGTCAGCATCAGCTTGGTCTTCAAATGATGAACAAATAATGAGAGGAGGATTCTCAAATACTTACTCCTTCTTGAAAAATGTTGAGTCCTTGCTGAATCTGTAGTAACTGTCTTGACTTGCTTGTGTCTTTAGAGGGTAAAAATTTTAAAAACCCCTGTCTTGGCATTCTTTAATTTCTTGATTTGAAGAAATTTCTTGTTCTGACTACTTTGCATCTTTTCTTCAATTAGCTTCCCCTAAACTTGAGAATGATGTCTTTGGAAGCTTCACTTGAACAACCAACAAACTTCCCCTAAGCATCACATTGGGTAAGTCCTTTTCCGGCTGGCTCTTCAACTTGATCAGCAGCAGAGTTCTTGCTTTGGTCAACTGAGTCATTGACTTTCTTGACCATGAGTTGTCTTTTTCTGACTTAAAGCACAGCAGAGTTCTTGCTTTGGTCAACTGGGTCATTGACTTTCTTGACCATGAGTTGTCTTTTTCTGACTTAACCTGTCAAGCACAACATGGAAGAGACACTAACCAGACAATGATGACTGGTTATCGGGTTAGCATTATTTAACCAAAAAGCCTAACATAGGATACGGGTTTCCTATAAATACTTCCCCTAAACCCGAGGACTCTTCACCTTGTCTTCCCCTGAGATTCTAAGGGGGGGGGGGGGAGATCATACTTTCTAGCATGAAACCCATAAACACTTATTTAAACTTCTCATATCAACTGGCCAATTAATAAAGACTCGCACAAGAAAAAATAAAAATAAACAAATATGAATCAATTCAAACATCAGAAGGTTTCTATGGGATGAAACTGTATGAATCTGACCGAGGAACCCTTTTCAGCTTCTTTTACTCGAACACGTCCAGGTGATTGCTAATACACTGTGACAATCGTGGAATTTTAATATTAATAAAAGTTTTGAGTTAAACTAATTTTGTTATTCATTTATTTGAAATTATATTGATTATTTACTTATTTAAATTTAACTTTCGATTTTTGAATTAAATTAGCCATTTAAGTTAACTAATTACTTGTTTGAAACAAATTTATTGCCTTTTAAATTTTGACTTAAATTATTCATTCTATATTAAATTTTAATATTTATTTGAAGTAATTAACCATTCAATCGTATCATTTACTCATTTGAAGTAATTTTTGTTATGTTATGAGAAGACAGGATCGATCTTGCTAGTGCATAACGATCACGGATTCGGTAAACAACAAGGTAAATAACACTTCGTTTATTACTCAAACCTTTAGAGAGAGAGTTACAGGTTACACCTTAGAAAACACACAGTTAACAACTCAAAACCTCACAACTACTACTCTCTAAACGAGCTAAACATATATATAGGTGCTCTGGCCAGCGGACCAACTAACCAGTGTACCAGATGGTCCAGCGTACCATCTAGTCCGCCCTTGGTCCGCTGGGACCAGAAAACACAAACTAACAATTACAAAGACACTTCACCTAGACCTAGCACTAGACACTGAAATATGCTTCAACAAACTCCCCTTTGTCTTGTGCTAGCCTTCTGAAGCTCTTGATTAAGTCTCCTTCCAATGATGTCATCTGTTGTTCCCCGCATGGATCCCGAAAGCAAAACATACGCTGATCACCCGTTGAAACTGCAAGGCTTGTTCAGCATGCTCAGCCTTATATAGAATATTACAGTGATAGAGTTTGTCTATGTCATCCTTGGATAAGTTGATTAACCACGTCGGATCATATAGTCTGACTACTTTGTTTTCTTCTTTAATCACCACCACTGCTTCACCAGAATTTTAATCATAATACCACCATCTCAATGTTTTGATAAAATCCTGTTCAAGCTTCTTCAAAGGAATTTTCTTCAACTGAACATGCTTTTTGTACTTCACAATGATCATTGGCTTTCCAGTTTTCGGGTGGATGTCAGTTGGATGTTCAACAAATTTCGGCGTTTGAAGAGTTAGAAATTGAAACTTTCCTTGACATTCTTCAATCAGTTTATCTCTGAAAACTCCAGCCAACTTATCATTTCCATAATTCAAAAATGGACTTCTGGATAAGTCTCTTACATCACAGACCGGCAGTGTACTAAATCTTGTTGCGTACTTCAGATAGATGATTCCAAACTCTTTCTTGATTGCATAGCATTTGAGATGTGAATCATACATCCAACTGATTATTCTGCCAGACGCTTCTCTACCTTTCCTTTCAAAGAATTTCTTTTGATCAACATCCTTTGTAGACGATTTCACCGGCTCTTCTTTGCCCTTTGCTCTTTCAACCACGCATCAAATAACATCTTTTTCTCTTGTTCTTCAGATAAATCTTCAGATTCGATTGATGCTGGCTGTTCAAATTATTTCTCATAATCTTTCTTCTTTAATTCTTCTTCAATCTTTTCGTCATCGTCTTTACCAAAGAAGTTGAAACCTTCCAACTGATCATTATCTGTAAAATTTCCATAAACCTTCGGATCATTAGGATATTCTTCAACAGTCATATCTTCCACTTCTACCTGCTCTTCTTCATATCAACATGCTCATCTGAATCTTCTTCTTTATACGGATCAGCAAATGGAACATTATCCACATCTTCAACATTTAGAGCAAAAATTGCAGCAATTGCAGCAGCAGACGATCCAGCTGCCCTAGTACCCAAACCAGCTCCACCCACACCTCCTTCAGGATCAGGATCATCATTCAGATATTTCAATACATCATCATCCTTACAAACTTCATCAGGATTCGGTCTTGTCTCCCCCTAATCAGGTAAATCTTTGAGCAAGAGATTTAACTGCTCACCCAGGGAAAGTGATAGTTGTTGTAACTTGGCAATTTCACGACCCTTTTCCTCATCTCTAGATTGCAAACTGGCAATTTCACGATCTTTAGATTGATCCCGAGAAACCAATTCCTTTACCAGATTCTTTAACCCTCTGATTTCATCTGCCTGCTGACGATTTATTGATTCTAACTCATCGAGTCTAGTTTGATGAAGTGCCAGCTTCAGATCAGCAGAAGAAATGGTTGATTGAGTAGAAGAAGTAGTGGTAGAAGCAGTAGCAGTAGAAGTAGTAGTAGACGACCATCTGATGATTAACTTTCTAGGCAGGTGGAACAGAAGAACTTTGAACATTCACACTCTTTGTTGTTGGTTGCACTGGAACCGAATACTGAGGCTGAACCTTTTGCTTCTTACTAGGCGGACTTCGACCAGATTTTCTAGCATCAGCCAGAAATGAACCTAGCTTTACTGAAACATTTGGCCGAGCCATTCATCTAAACGCCTGCCAGTACTCACCATCGGAGCTTTACCTTTATCCACTGTCTTAGACGTTGCAACAGGTTCCTCCAACACAGGAGTATATAATGGATCATCATCTTTATCCTCAGCCTGTTTGGTTCTAGTCTCATACATTGAAGTATCCTGATTCTGAGACTTTAAGTAGGCAATGTGAGCCTTAGAACCTTTCTTCACTGGAATTTCTCTGGTATTATGCAAAATTGTAACATAATCACCAGAGTCTGATTTGGTTTCAGATGAACTCCCACTAGCATCATCACCCT
Organism: Deinandra increscens subsp. villosa; assembly: GCA_039602395.1. Taxonomy (NCBI): domain Eukaryota; kingdom Viridiplantae; phylum Streptophyta; class Magnoliopsida; order Asterales; family Asteraceae; genus Deinandra; species Deinandra increscens. Next base: position 24,963,607 of record JBCNJP010000010.1, on the reverse strand, counting down.
TAGAAATATCAGCATCATCAATCATGTCATCATCTTGAAGATTAACAGCTTCAGGTTCAACGATATTCTCATGAACAACAGGCTCAGGTTGTTGTTGCTGTACAGGTACTTGGTCTTGATCAACAGGTTGTTGAATATTTTGTGCTTGATCTTCAGGAACATTCTGATTTTCTTTTTCATCTTCTGCTATCTCAACAGGAAAACCTTTGTCATCATACTCCAACTCGTCATCAGAACTATCAGGATGCTTGGCAGCTCCATCAGCCGGAGCTACATAGTCCGGTTTTGCAAGATGACCAATTAAATGTTTAACCGGTGGAGCAGCTTTGTTTCCTTTACGCTTCTGATACACCGGGATTTTACCAACAACAACTCTATTCATGTGTTTCATTTCCAACGCTGCACCCGGATTCTTTGGAAGACCAGGATGTAATGCATCTAAAATCATCTGCACAAACCTCGGATACATAATACTTCTTACTTGCTTTGTCAATATGTTGTCTTTCATGTAGTTGAAAATCCATCCAGAGAAATTAAATTGCTTATTCAGTACCAAGGCAAAAAGAATGATAAAACCTTTAAATCAAATTCTTCTTGACCTCTTGTTCGGTTTCCAAAACACTTGATTATCACATGCATTAGGTATTTATACGGAGGAATCAGATTGGCTTTAAGATACCATGGAACATACAACTGGCCATCATACTTTACCCTTCTGAGTAAACCCACCAAATCAGCTTCATGAAATTCTGTTGGATAATCAGCTTGATCATTGAATCTCAATACCCTCCTCACATCAGCTTCAGAAATCGTCACATCAGTCTCGAAAATTCTTACACGAATTACTGATGGAACCACTGAACAGTCCACTTGTGCTGAATTCCAAAACATGATTAGCAAATCCTTATATGGCGTACAAACATGAGTGGCAGCATAGTAAATTCGTGATCTTCTCATAAAATCAAATATGTTGAGGAAATGAGGTTTCCATCGTTCAGCTGCATCTAAGAACGCACACACGTTATGTTCTCCAATTGACTTAAACTCATCAAAACAAACTGACGTTAAAATCATGAAATAGAATCAGAATGACCAACGAATAACTCTGATTTTACTTGAAATGCTTAAACAATCAACAATTTTCAAAATTTGATCAGCAGACCATCTGCGGACCAATTTTGGTCGTGCGGATCATCTGGTCCGGCGGACCATAAAATATTGACCGCGGATCACTTTTGGTCAAACGGACCAAATGCGGACCAGTTGTTCTTTAGCGGTTCATATGGTCCGCCACGGACCATGTGGTCCGGCGGACGATCAGATTACCGAATAGTCACTTTTAATTTTAACACAACAAATAGATTTTGTTTTGGAATCGAACATTAAGGTGTTGTTCTAGATATGATTCCGACTCTGTACATGTGCTCATATTGATCTAACATCAAATATAACCAATTGAAACCTTCCAAGTCAGTTTTCTTTAAAAACCGAGACTTAAAACTGAAAAAATCTAACAATCTAGATCACTATATCATAAATCAAGATCGTCAATAGATGCGCAATTTGAATACCTACCTGTAGCAACCAGAATCACGAGCTAAAGTTCTGTATCCACAGAGAAATCAATGAAAATCGGCTGAGAGGGTTTTAGGGTTTTTTTCAGAGTGAAAGCAGGTGGTCCGCGGTTATGAGAAATGCGGACCAGATTTATCTATTTATACCCAAAGTGGTCCGCCCGGCGTACCACATGGTCCGCCGGATGACTTTGTTACAAATTAGCCCTTCAACTTTCAAATGTTTCATTTTTTAACCCAAAACTTCCTTTTCTTCAAATTTTAAACATGAAGAGCTGATATTTAGCATTGACTGTGGTTCATTTAGTAACAAATTGTCGTTTCTGAATTCAGTTGATCAAAAACAACATAGAATGAAAATCTTTTTTGATTTTTCTCAAATTTATATCAAAACACACTATATTCTTTTTGATTTTTTTTTCAAACTTATGTTAAAACACACTTAAAATCTTTTTGGTATTTTCTAAAATAAGCAAAAACAATAACCAACAAAAATTTAAATGCAATAACTTATATTTTTGTGAGAAAGATCGCAACATGAGATCATATCAGACATAACGCATCATACACATTGCAATTTCAAAATACTAAGCATGCAAGCCAAGCTGACTGAGAATACAACCATTTGGTTTATCTCAGCTAAAGCAAGTCATTGTTTATAGCTTTCTGATATGAAATTAAGTATATTAATCGAGCATTTATAACATGGTACCCACACGATCAGGAATACTGGCAAACTGCTTATTTCATATTTTTGTATTTTTCTTTATTCAAGCCAAGTTACACGCAGCAGATTTCTCATACTGATATTGTAAACTTGCTTATACAGAAGTAAATGCCACAAAGATATCAAGTTCATGATGTTTCTTGCAAAAAGAAAGCAGAACCCTAAACAAACAACAATCAGGTCGGCCGGTAGGCACGCAGAGAAAGTCCAATTGTTTAGGAAAATAAAAATAAAGCAGAAGTTGTATAATCCAACAACAATCAGGTCGGTACTCACGTACACGCAGAGAAAGTCCGATGGATTATACGAAACAACAAGAAAAATAAATCAGAACGTCAAATGAACAACGATCAGGTCGATCTTTCGATACGCAGAGAAAGTCCGATCGTTTGACAAAATAAAGAAAATCAAACAAGTTTAAATCTTTCAAAATAAAGCAAGCATACACCAGAACATCTCTTTATTCTGTTTTTGATATTTTAACATTTTATTTATGCCAGATATACACAGTACCCATCACGGTTTGTAACCATAATTATGAAGCAAGCTTTATCTTTATATCATACTCACGTATATCAGACTACTCAGCACATTCAATCAGGTCAAACAAGTACCTACAGCCTTTCTTTCTACTTTATTCATGGCAGATAACGTATGCTGATGTACTATCATTTCTCACGAGATTGGATCATATTTCTCAATTTTTCATTTTTCCATTTTTTTATGATTTTTGGATTTTTCCATTTTTTATGCTTTTTCATTTTTCAATACAAAAACACACACTATTTTTGTATTTTTCAAATATTCTCCCCCTAAAAAGCAGAAAAATAAAGCAAATCAAAAACGAAAAAGAAATGATCAATTGAAGCAGATTAGTTAGCGTGCAATCTAGTAACCCCATTGATTTGCAACAAATATTGAAAGCGAGTTTTATCAAAAGCTTTCGTAAACAAGTCAGCTTTTTGAAAATCCGTGTGAATTTTCTGCAAATCAATTAATTTCTTTTCGTAGCAATCACGGATAAAATAATATCTGATATCAATGTGCTTAGTTTTTGAATGCTGAACGGGGTTTTTCGTAATGGAAATAGCAGCTGAATTATCAATGTAAATGGGAGTAGTTAGAAAATTCAAACCGTAGTCGCGCAACTGCTGTTGTATCCACAAAACTTGTGAGCAACAACTGGAAGCCGCCACATACTCTGCCTCCGCAGTCGACGTGGCAACCGAAGTTTGCTTTTTGCATTGCCAAGACACTAGTATGTCTCCCAAAAACTGACACCCGGCGGTTGTGGATTTGAAATTTATCTTGCACCCGCCATAATCGGAGTCAGAATAAGCTGATAACTCAAACTTATTATCCTTAGGGTACCAGATGCCAAGATCCGGATTACCCTTCAAATAAGCAGAAATCCGTTTTACTGCTATCATGTGTGAAGCCTTTGGTGCTGCCTGATACCTAGCACATAAGCACACAGCAAACATTATATCAGGACGAGATGCAGTTAAATACATAAGAGAACCTATCATAGCCCTAAACAATGTTGGATCAATATTTGCACCAGATTCATCTGGACCGAGACCATGCGAAACCTGGATAGGTGTACTTGGGATCCGAACATCGCCAATCTTGAACCGTGCCAAAATGTCAGACACATATTTCGTTTGATGCAAAAATATGCCTTTGGCAGATTGATGGACTTGAAGACCCAGAAAGAACCCCATCTCTCCCATAGAACTCATTTCAAATTTTGTTTGCATGAGACGCTCAAATTCCTTGCATAAGCTGTCATTCGTGCTTCCAAAAATTATATCGTCCACATAAACCTGAACAAGCAATAGATCCTTCCCGAACTTTTTCGAAAACAGTGTACAATCCACCTTGCCACGACGAAAACCGTTGTCGAGCAGATGAGTAGAAAGAATCTCATACAAGCTCTCGGGGCTTGATGCAGACCATATAAAGCCTTATCTAATTTGTATACTCTTTCAGGAAACTCTGGATCATAAAAACCAGGCGGTTGCTTCACGTAGACTTCCTCACGAATCTTCCAATTCAAAAATGCACTTTTCACATCCATCTGATACACCTTAAATACATGATATGCCGCGAAAGCAAGAAATATCCGGATAGCTTCTATTCGGGCTACTGGAGCATAAACTTCATTAAAGTCGATGCCTTCAATCTGAGAAAATCCTTAAACCACTAATCGTGCCTTGTTTCAGACAATGACGCCGCGATCGTCTTTCTTACATTTAAAGACCCACTTCGTTCCACAAGGCTCTTTAGAATTGATAGGTAAATCCACGAGATGCCAAACGCCTAACTTTTGGAATTGCTGCAACTCTTCCTGCATCGCTTCTACCCAAGAAGCATCCTCCAACGCTTTAGCAACATTAGAAGGTTCTACCTGGGATAGAAAGCATGAGTGAAAAACTTCATTCTGAACCCCAGATTTTCTGATTTCAGCAATCAAAGCATCCACATTTTCGGACAACTGGTGTCGTGTACGAACTCCTGAAGACGGATCTCCAATGATATTTTCGTGAGGATGAACATTATGAATCCGAAGAATTGTTGAATCAGCAACTGCCTGAATATCTTCCAAATTTGTCAAAGATGTCTCTACCAATTCTGAACTTGATAAATCATCAATTGGTAACGAATTCGGTACAGAAGAACTTGTATTTGGCAAAGAAATTGATCATCTACAGATGTAGATTCAGCTTCATGAAACATACTTTCATCATCATCAGAAGAACTCATAGTGTCCAGACTAGAAGCACTCTGACTAGACGAAGCAACAACAGTTGTAGTACTTGAAAGCTTTGGAATCCATGAACCTGGACCAGGAGTTGTCAATGAATGTAGCATAGCAGCTAAAATATCAGGATCCTCCTCTTCCTCAGATCCAGATGGTGCAACCGTGAACGAATCAATTAGAGACTTATAATCATAAGACTGAGCATCAACCGATTTGGGATGTAGGAAAGTATGCTTCCGACAGTCCACATTCACATGATTCTCAATTGTCTTGGAAGACGGAAAGTAAACACGCTTCATCGGATGGTGATATCCAACAAAAACACCCTGAACAGCTTTTGAAGCAAACTTCCCACCTTCTTTGAGAACCGTGCAAAGACACCCAAACGGTACAAAGAAATTCAAATTAGGCTTTCGACCTTTAAGTAATTTATAACTTATTTTATTGAATCTCTTGACAATCTGAACATGATTGAGCACATAACATGCAGTGTGCACAGCCTCGGACCAAAACTTTATTGGTAGATTTGCATCAGCCAACAAGGCTCGAGCCGTCTCAATCAAAGTTCTATTTTTCCGTTCAGCGACTCCATTCTGTTGCGGAGTATACAACGCACTGAATTCATGAACAATCCCAAGTGAATCACAAAGAGCGGCCATCTTAGCATTCTTAAACTTAGTTCCATTATCAGTACGAATGCGACAGACTTTATGCTTATACATTGATGGAAACTTGGATAACAACTTCTGAATTTGATCAGGAGTTTCATCTTTGGACGCTAGTGACACCACCCATGAGAATCGAGAAAAGTCATCCGTAATAACTAAACAATAATAACTACCCTCAGTGCTTCGAACATTCATAGGACCAAAAACATCCATATGAAGTAGCTCTAAAGGAGTCACAATCGAATTTAAACGTTTAGCCGGATGAGACTTTTTCTTTTGTTTACCTTTCTTACAAGACACACAAACATCATGTATAGAAAATTTATTCTTTGAAACACCTTCCACTAGATTATGAATTACCAAATAATTCATTTTCCGGTAATTGATGTGGCCCATACAGTGATGCCACATGATGGATTCTTTTTCTGTAGCCTTAGAAATAAAGCATGTAGCAGAAACCGCTGAAGAAGTCTGGTTCATGTTCAACACATATAAGTCACGAAATCGAGAAGCTCGTACAACAATCCAATCATCAGGAATTTGGATTCCAGGTTTCAGAATTAAGCACTCTGAACTTGTGAAAGCATCAGTGTCACACCCCTAAATTAACCACTAACGAAGTTTATACCGTTAAGGGGTGCGACCAGACCAGGACCACAACCATTAGTTAGAAATACTAAATGAATCAGAGTAAAGTCCAAAACATCCATTTCAAAACAGTTTCAAAAGTTACGCAGCGGAATAAAGACATAAGTATCTTAGCACTAACCACGTGCTTTACAAATCTTTGTTTCAAATTCAAATTCCCAAATTTAGTTTGATAAAAGTAAATATCTTCTTGTGCCATGTCAACCTGCTCCGGATACTCTTCAGCGATCTGCAAAAGTTTAAACCACGCAAGTGTCAACCTAACGGTTGGTGAGTTCACAGTCATGCATTGGCCCGGTCTCATAATCATAATCGAGTCAACATATACTTATGAAATATTCATTTGTGAAAAGCAATGCTTTGTGATACCCAAAATCAGATTATTGTGGTTTAGTAAAAATATCGTCCGTAACCTACGTTATCGGGTATTTACTAGTTTTGTATAGTTAAAGTGCTCAACCGATATCGCGGGTAGCTAATCCGTTGTTCCATGCACTAAGGAAGTTTGTACCAAAGCTGACCATAAATTATTGTAGTGGCCGTGCCATCAGTACTGCGGACCTACGTCATCGCGGTTTTGCCTCCCCCGTGTCCTCTCGGGATCACGGTCAGATAGGCTGATATTGTACCTCCGTGCACTCCCCGTGCCACGGGGCGGAGTTTGTCAAACTCCAGTAGATCTACCCAACATCCCCTCGCTTTACAATTAATGGTACAATTTAGTTGAGGACTTTTAAGTTTTCAAGGCATCCTTAGAAATCATGTGATATCATGTGGTTTAGACTTTAACCTACACTAGCCATATTAAAAAGGTTTACTGGATTCTCATGAACCTCAAAAGTGTTTTCAGTTTCGTTTCAGAAATAGTTGTTTAAGTAATCCACAAGTGCTTCCCATAAAGCACTTCAAGTTCATCAAGTGGGTGCCGCGCACTCCAGGTTTTCAAGTCCATCAGGGAGGTGCCTAGCACTCTCGAAGTTGTCAGCATTGTTCTTATTTAGTTATTCGGTGTGACCCAAACAGGCTCACGGTAATCGGGTTAGTGACACTCACCTTGGGTTGCACTGCTACACTCGCTAATAATCCAAGTATTGCTTATCGAAGACCTATGAACACGTTTAGGTCTTAAGTATTAGTTTTGTGTCTAATCTTTACTTAACGTCACTATGGCCCATAACATAGCACGTTGGAACTATGACTCGACATACAGACACACGACACCGATGGTTGATCATAAACAAGGGTTCACATAAATCAGAAATCAAAGCATGTATCATCATGGCATAATCATGTAAGTCATGGCATAACATTCAAGCAAATTGCACAAGTTTGGATTCTGGTCTCAGTTTCGCTAGCAGTTTCGCTAGTCAGTTTCGCGGTGTGCACGGGCAGCACTTTCGCTAGGTAATACCCGATGACACAGTTTCGCTAGGCTAGTTTCGCTCGAAACTGTTGGCACAGTTTCGCTAGCCTAGTTTCGCCCGAAACTGGTTTGAACTTTCGTTCAGGGAATTTCGCTCGGTAGATTCGCTCGAGCTGGTCTGGTTGGTTTACCCGGCGACACTGCAGTTTCGCTGCATAGTGTCGCTGGTTGAAGATATGCATAATTTCGCTGGACAGTTTCGCCCAGAGAACATGACAGTTTCGCTGGTCGCGAAAAACATACGGATCAGCCTAAAAATCAACCTAACAGCTTCCATACTTCATGCAATTCATTGTTTAGCATACATAGGCATTTACCAACATCAAACAACAAGTTTTAACACCTTATTCATGCATATTCATCATCAAATCACCAAAATGCATTTAAAACCCTAAAGTGACCTAAATAGCATAAATCTCTATCATGGTTGGATTTCAAACGTAAAGTTGCAAACTTTATGATAGATCTAGCATTCCTAAGCATTTCTACAGAAGATCTAACGATAACACAGAGATTTAGGCATACTTTATGAAGAAACACATAGATAAGCATAAAAATGGTGGTTTTGGGACTCACGGTTGATCTAGGATCGATGGATGATCTTCACAACTCGGAATGATAGCTGATTCTTGGTGGTTCTCGGCTGGAATCAGCTGGTCCAGAAGTTTCAGGAGAGTGTGTGTGTTTTTGTGTAAATGAGGCAAAATGGGAGAACTAGGGTTTATTAAGATTATTTATATCAGAGGCTAGTTTCGCTGGCAGTTTCGCTGGCCAGGCGAAACTGGCTCTGGTCACGTTTTAATTGATTAGCTTAGCTGGCTACCGGGCGACACTACAGTTTCGCCCGGTAGTTTCGCTGGCTGCACAACTTAGGCAATTTTCACATAATCAAGGATTTACAATTTGTCATGCTATTCATAATATTAAATCATGCGTTTAAATCACATTGCACATAATGACATTAATAAATGAACACATAGCACATAAGGGCGGGGTTCGGTGATCAACCAAAGGTCGTGGACGTATTCGGCCTAGTTATGCATTAGTTACTAAGTTAATACTTATAACGTAACTAACGGAATTGTCTAACGGAAGTAAACCTTGAAATTCTCGGATGTCACATCATCCCCTTGTAATTGGAATTTTCGTCCAGAAAATTATTCTTGTGTCGTAGCATTCGTAGTATCGGCTGTCGCTGCTGGGGAAAGAAAGCAAAAGTTTTAGGGTCGTCACATCCTCCTCCTGTTACAGGAATTTTGGTCCCCAAAATTAAATCATACCTTGAGTCTCCGTGGACGTTTGCTCGAACAGGTGAGGATACTTTTTCTTCATCTGATCCTCTCGTTCCCAAGTATATTCAGGTCCACGCCTTGAGTTCCATCGCACCTTGACGATCGGAATCTTGCTACGTTTGAGGGCTTTTTCCTCGCGTCCCATGATTTCTACCGGTTGCTCGATAAATCTCAGATGTTCATCAATTTCCAATTCCTCCAAAGGAATTATTTCGGTGTCTTCAGCCAGACATTTCTTTAGGTTCGAAACGTGAAACACGTTGTGAACTCCATCGAGTTCGGCAGGGAGTTGTAATCGGTAGGCCACCGGGCCTACTTCCCCGATGATTTCAAAAGGACCGATGTAGCGAGGATTCAGCTTTCCACGCTTTCCAAAGCGTATCACTCCTTTCCAGGGAGATACCTTCAATAGCACCTTGTCGCCTACCTCGAACTTCAAAGGCTTACGGCGTTTGTCGGCATAGCTCTTTTGTCTGTCACGTGCTGCGGCTATCCGTTTTCTGATTTGAATGATTCGTTCAGTCGTATCATGAATGATTTCCGGTCCAGTGAGTCCCTTCTCACCCGTTTCGGCCCAAAACACGGGTGATCTACATTTTCTGCCGTAAAGCGCTTCAAAAGGTGCAGTACCGATACTTGAATGATAACTGTTGTTGTAGGAGAACTCCACCAACGGAAGGTGAGCCTCCCAATCCTTACCAAAGTCGAGAACGCAAGCTCGGAGCATGTCTTCTAGAGTCTGAATAGTTCGTTCCGTCTGACCGTCGGTCTGCGGGTGATAGGCTGTACTCATATCCAGTCTGGTTCCCAGTGCTTCTTGCATAGATTGCCATAAGCGGGAAGTAAATCGAGGATCTCGATCAGAGATAATAGTCTTAGGCACTCCATGACGTGCCACAATTCGATCAATGTACAGCTTTGTCAACTTATCCATATTATCAGTTTCTTTCATTGGAATGAAGTGTGCAGATTTGGTTAACCGATCAATGATAACCCAAATCGCATCCGGTCGATTCGACCGATGAGGTAATCCCGTTACAAAATCCATTGAGATATCCTTCCATTTCCATTCTGGGATCTTTGGTTGCTGTAATAGCCCAGAAGGCTTTTGGTACTCGATCTTAACTCTTGAGCACGTTAAACACTTAGCCACATATCGAGCAATGTCGGCCCTCATATTCGGCCACCAATACAAATTCTTCAAATCTTGGTACATTTTATCCGATCCAGGGTGCACCGAATATCTTGATTTGTGAGCCTCGTCCATCACGAGCTCACGAAGATTTCCAAGTAAAGGAACCCAAATTCTGTCATTGTAATACCTGAGCCCATCGGACTTAACTTCAGAGTTACCATCTACCCCTCGCAGTGCTTCAGCTGCGAAGTTTTCTTCCTTTAAAGCTTCTTGTTGGGCATCGCGGAGCCGATCCGGCAATCCCGTGTGGATGGTAAGTTGCAGCGCTCGTACCCGTCGAGGCTTTTCGTACTCCTTTCGACTTAGTGCATCAGCCACAACATTGGCTTTTCCCGGGTGATACTTAATTGCTAAGTCATAATCATTCAGTAGCTCGACCCACCTTTGTTGTCGCATGTTGAGATCCTTCTGTTCAAAGATGTGTTGTAAGCTCTTGTGGTCGGTAAATATTGTGCACTTTGTTCTGTAGAGGTAATGTCTCCAAATCTTGAGTGCATGAATAACGGCTCCCAATTCCAAATCATGTGTTGTATAATTCTTCTCAGTATCCTTCAGTTGCCTGGACCCATAGGCAATCACTTTATCCCGTTGCATCAACACGCAACCGAGTCCTTGGATTGATGCATCACAGTAAACCACAAAGTCGTCAATCCCATCGGGTAACGCGAGAATTGGAGCTGAGCATAGCATATCTTTAAGAGTTTGAAACGCGCGTTCTTCTTTTTCACCCCATCTATGTTGTACTCCTTTGTGCGTTAAAGCTGTTAAGGGTTGATCCAATTGCGAGAAACCCTTAATGAACCTTCGGTAATATCCGGCAAGTCCCAAAAATTGTCGGATTTCGGTCGGCGCTCTTGGAGTAGGCCAATTCTTGATAGCTTCCACTTTAGCTGGGTCGACGTGAATTCCGTTCTGATCGACAATGTGCCCAAGAAACTGGACTTCGCGAATCCAAAAATCGCACTTTGAAAACTTAGCGTAAAGCTGTTCCTTGCGGAGTAATTCCAAGATAAGTCGTAGGTGTTCCTCGTGTTCTTCCTTTGTCTTGGAGTAGATCAAAATATCATCAATGAAAACTATTACAAACTTATCGAGGTACGGCTTGCACACTCGATTCATTAGATCCATAAATACGGCAGGTGCATTAGTTAGCCCAAACGGCATAACTAGAAATTCGTAATGACCATATCGAGTCCTAAAAGCAGTCTTGGGGACATCTTCATCTCGAACACGAAGTTGGTGATATCCAGACCGTAGATCAATCTTTGAGAAGTAGCTTGAACCTTGTAGCTGGTCGAAGAGATCGTCGATTCGAGGAAGTGGATACCGATTCTTGATAGTAACCTTGTTAAGCTCTCGGTAATCAATACACATTCGTAACGTTCCATCCTTCTTCTTAACAAATAATACTGGTGCTCCCCATGGAGACGAACTTGGATGAATAAACCCCTTGTCGAGTAGCTCTTGAAGTTGTGCGGAGAGTTCGTTGAGTTCGCTTACTGCCAAACGGTAAGGTGCGCGTGCAATCGGAGACGCTCCAGGAACTAAGTCGATTCCAAACTCTACTTGTCGAAATGGAGGCAGACCAGGCAGATCTTCAGGAAATACATCTTGGAAGTCGCGGACTATCGGGTAGTCGTCGATTCTGCGTTCGGGAAGTGTCGAATCGGTGACGTTTGCAAGGATCGCGAAGTGACCTTTAAGAAGGCACTTTTGAGCTTTGAGAAACGAAATAATACCGGTTACTGTTCCACCCTTTTCACCTTGAACTGTTAACACTTCACCGTCCTTGAGTGGAATACGAACCACTTTTTCTTTACATAAGATTTCGGCTCGGTTTTCAGATAACCAATCCATTCCTACTATAGCGTCAAAACTACCAATCGGGAAAGGCATAAGGTCGATTCCTAACGTATGGCCAGCTAGTTCTAACTTACAGTCCTTAACTATCTGGGTCGTATCATGAAGTTTACCATTTGCTAGCTCTACCACATACTTAGCGTCTAGGGCAATTGGTTTAGCATTAATCAATTTAGCAAATTTAGTGGAAATAAAGCTTCTTTCAGCACCAGAATCAAACAATACAGTAGCAAAGAAACCATCAAGGATGAATTTACCGTTAATCACGTTGGCATCATTGCGAGCTTCACCTTGACCCATGACAAAAGCTCTTCCCCTACCATTTCCACCATTCCCGTTGCCATTCCCGTTACCATTACCCCCACCATTACCATTCCCACCGTTGTTTCCCTGGTTACCGTTTCCCCGTCTCCTCAGGTGTGGGCAGTCCCTCTTGATGTGGCCTTGGGTACCACATTCAAAACAGCCACGGGCTCCACCATTATTGTTCTGATTGTTTCCTTGCCCGTTGCGGTTGTTCCCATAGTTGTTGCCATGATTGTTGTTGTTTTGCCTTTGGCGGTTTTGCTGCTCAGGTAGAGTTGCCCAACAGTCTTTTGCTTCGTGGCCTTTCTTTCCACACCTCTCACAGTTCAAATTCTTTCTACAAACACCAGCATGATGTTTCCCACACTTGTTGCATAGAGGCAGGTTACCCTTGTAGTTGCTTTGCCCATTGCCACCCTGGCGGTAGTTACCACTGTTGTTCCCAAACCTCTTGCTTTGACCTTGGGAGTTATAGGACCTCCCAGTGCTGTTTCCCACACTCTGATTGTTCATGGAGTTTTCAGGAGCTTCATCATCAGCTTTCCTCTTGCCACTAAGGGCAGTCTTCTCAGTGGCCTTCGCAGGAAGTGTACCCTTCTCAACCTCCTGATCAGTAAGTTTGTGAGCCAAACGGATGGCTTGCTGCACGGTTGCGGGGTTGCTGGCAGTCACTAGTCCTTTGATTTGAGGCGCGAGGCCTTCCAGATAACGCTCAATGCGTTTGAACTCAGCATCAACCATTGTGGGGCACAGGACCGCGTACTCATGGTAACGCGCAGTATATTGTTCGACTTCAGACCCAATCATCTTCAGATTCAAGAATTCACCCTCTAACTTCTTCACTTGATCACGGGGACAGTACTCATCCATAATCAGTTCCTTAAAGGCTTCCCATTGCATGTTATTAGCCGCGTCAATCCCGATCATCTGGATTTCGGCGTTCCACCAGGAGAGAGCAGCTCCCTCAAAGGTACCAGTAGCAAACTTCACCTTGCTTTCAGCCGGGCAATTACACATGGAGAAAACCTTCTCGGACTTCTCGATCCACCTGAGGAGTCCTACCGCTCCTTCTTCGCCAGAAAACGTTATCGGCTTGCAGTCCATGAAGGACTTAAACGTGCAGTGGTGGTTTCCTGATACAATAATAGTCCGGGTTTCAAATTTAAACAGGTCAAATATAATTCGCTTTGTGCCTTAACCGGCATAATAGTTACCCTGTGCGGCGTATGCAGCTTGGACGGCTGCCACCGCGGCTTGCACGTGTTCATTAATCATTGCTTGCAGTTGCGCGGGTGTCAAGTTAATGTTGTTCCTTCCGTGTCCTCTTCCAGACATCTTGCTGGACACTTAAAGTAGCCAGTGTTCAATCACAATTATACTTTATACATATCACATAATATGTATATTATCCGTTTCCCGTTATCCCACTATTAGTCCAGAAAAAATTTTCGTGCAAAAATCGAGGCGTCGTCGAAAAACGTCGTAAGTCGTAAGTAGCTATCGTCGAAAGTCGGCTTTCCCATAAAAGTCACCGTCGGCGTAGTCATCGTAGTAGAAATCAGGACGTAGCGTGTAGCATCGTTTCGTTGTTGCTTTCCCCCGGCATAGTGCGCGCATTAGCGTTCGCGTTTCGTATTCGTGTGTGAAAATTTTCCCTAAGGTTTTTCCGTTAGACTTCCTAGACACGGTCTATATATATATTTATATATATATATATATATACATACGTACTAAGCTTTTACTTACACAGCAGAGCGAGTATCCCAGGTTGGCACGTAATTATTTTGGTTTTGGGAATTTGTTTGTTCGTTTGTAACTAAGGTTTCAAGTTGCAGTTTCCAAATCGTTTTTCAAAATGATTCCAGTTCTCTGCAACTTATGGCTCTGATACCAATCTGTCACACCCCCAAATTAACCACTAACGGAGTTTATACCGTTAAGGGGTGCGACCAGACCAGGACCACAACCATTAGTTACAAATACTAAATGAATCAGAGTAAAGTCCAAAACATCCATTTCAAAACAGTTTCAAAAGTTACGCATCGGAATAAAGACATAAGTATCTTAGCACTAACCACGTGCTTTACAAATCTTTGTTTCAAATTCAAATTCCCAAATTTAGTTTGATAAAAGTAAATATCTTCTTGTGCCATGTCAACCTGCTCCGGATACTCTTCAGCGATCTGCAAAAGTTTAAACCACGCAAGTGTCAACCTAACGGTTGGTGAGTTCACAGTGGGCTTGTCATGCATTGGCCCGGTCTCATAATCATAATCGAGTCAACATATACTTATGAAATATTCATTTGTGAAAAGCAATGCTTTGTGATACCCAAAATCAGATTATTGTGGTTTAGTAAAAATATCGTCCGTAACCTACGTTATCGGGTATGTACTAGTTTTGTATAGTTAAAGTGCTCAACCGATATCGCGGGTAGCTAATCCGTTGTTCCATGCACTAAGGAAGTTTGTACCAAAGCTGACCATAAATTATTGTAGTGGCCGTGCCATCAGTACTGCGGACCTACGTCATCGCGGTTTTGCCTCCCCCGTGTCCTCTCGGGATCACGGTCAGATAGGCTGATATTGTACCTCCGTGCACTCCCCGTGCCACGGGGCGGAGTTTGTCAAACTCCAGTAGATCTACCCAACATCCCCTCGCTTTACAATTAATGGTACAATTTAGTTGAGGACTTTTAAGTTTTCAAGGCATCCTTAGAAATCATGTGATATCATGTGGTTTAGACTTTAACCTACACTAGCCATATTAAAAAGGTTTACTGGATTCTCATGAACCTCAAAAGTGTTTTTAGTTTCGTTTCAGAAATAGTTGTTTAAGTAATCCACAAGTGCTTCCCATAAAGCACTTCAAGTTCATCAAGTGGGTGCCGCGCACTCCAGGTTTTCAAGTCCATCAGGGAGGTGCCTAGCACTCTCGAAGTTGTCAGCATTGTTCTTATTTAGTTATTCGGTGTGACCCAAACGGGCTCACGGTAATCGGGTTAGTGACACTCACCTTGGGTTGCACTGCTACACTCGCTAATAATCCAAGTATTGCTTATCGAAGACCTATGAACACGTTTAGGTCTTAAGTATTAGTTTTGTGTCTAATCTTTACTTAACGTCACTATGGCCCATAACATAGCACGTTGGAACTATGACTCGACATACAGACACACGACACCGATGGTTGATCATAAACAAGGGTTCACATAAATCAGAAATCAAAGCATGTATCATCATGGCATAATCATGTAAGTCATGGCATAACATTCAAGCAAATTGCACAAGTTTGGATTCTGGTCTCAGTTTCGCTAGCAGTTTCGCTAGTCAGTTTCGCGGTGTGCACGGGCAGCACTTTCGCTAGGTAATACCCGATGACACAGTTTCGCTAGGCTAGTTTCGCTCGAAACTGTTGGCACAGTTTCGCTAGCCTAGTTTCGCCCGAAACTGGTTTGAACTTTCGTTCAGGGAATTTCGCTCGGTAGATTCGCTCGAGCTGGTCTGGTTGGTTTACCCGGCGACACTGCAGTTTCGCTGCATAGTGTCGCTGGTTGAAGATATGCATAATTTCGCTGGACAGTTTCGCCCAGAGAACATGACAGTTTCGCTGGTCGCGAAAAACATACGGATCAGCCTAAAAATCAACCTAACAGCTTCCATACTTCATGCAATTCATTGTTTAGCATACATAGGCATTTGCCAACATCAAACAACAAGTTTTAACACCTTATTCATGCATATTCATCATCAAATCACCAAAATGCATTTAAAACCCTAAAGTGACCTAAATAGCATAAATCTCTATCATGGTTGGATTTCAAACGTAAAGTTGCAAACTTTATGATAGATCTAGCATTCCTAAGCATTTCTACAGAAGATCTAACGATAACACAGAGATTTAGGCATACTTTATGAAGAAACACATAGATAAGCATAAAAATGGTGGTTTTGGGACTCACGGTTGATCTAGGATCGATGGATGATCTTCACAACTCGGAATGATAGCTGATTCTTGGTGGTTCTCGGCTGGAATCAGCTGGTCCAGAAGTTTCAGGAGAGTGTGTGTGTTTTTGTGTAAATGAGGCAAAATGGGAGAACTAGGGTTTATTAAGATTATTTATATCAGAGGCTAGTTTCGCTGGCAGTTTCGCTGACCAGGCGAAACTGGCTCTGGTCACGTTTTAATTGATTAGCTTAGCTGGCTACCGGGCGACACTACAGTTTCGCCCGGTAGTTTCGCTGGCTGCACAACTTAGGCAATTTTCACATAATCAAGGATTTACAATTTGTCATGCTATTCATAATATTAAATCATGCGTTTAAATCACATTGCACATAATGACATTAATAAATGAACACATAGCACATAAGGGCGGGGTTCGGTGATCAACCAAAGGTCGTGGACGTATTCGGCCTAGTTATGCATTAGTTGCTAAGTTAATACTTATAACGTAACTAACGGAATTGTCTAACGGAAGTAAACCTTGAAATTCTCGGATGTCACAATCAGTGTACTGCTTATCACAAATTTGAGAAACACTCAGCAAATTGTATTGCAACTCTTGCACAAATTGGACCTTGTCAAATGTGATCTTCTCATTACCCATTTTCCCTCACCGGTAATCTTACCCCCTTTATCGCCAGCAAAGGTAACATTTCCTCCTTGAATAGGTTTAACATCTGATAACAAGGAAATATTACCCGTCATATGCCTGGATGCTCCACTATCAACGACCCAAAAGTTGTTAACAGCTGGCTTTCGAGCACCCTGCACATGTTAGCAGATAATTAGTGAGCATCTGGACCCAAGCTTTCAGCTTTGGGTCGACCGGTGTCTTCAGAAAAGTCCTTAGTGGCTTTGGAAGTCAATTTAGGCAGCCACTTTTGCCTTAAACCAGAAACCGATGAACCTGTGGTAACATCACTTGAAGATGAACAATCATATGATTGTTGAGTTTTGAAAAAATTTCCTCGTTTAAAAAATTGTTTTGTGACCACTTTGTCATCGACCTGTTTTGGCTCAGAAACATTTTCAGATTTTTCTAAACTAACAGCGGAAGCTCTTTTCTCAGCCAAAACCGGACATCTTTTTCTCAAATGACCCTTTTGATGACAATGATAACACCTCCTACGATCGACAAAAACTGCAGGAAAGTTATCTCCTGATTCAGTTGAGGTGTAACCATCAGTCCTATGTTTAACCACTTGACTCGGTTTCTTAGCCCTAAATCTCCGAGATTTATGCTTTGGAAGTGGTTTAAACAAAGGACCAATATAACCATTTTGATTATAAAATCCATACTCATCAACTCCACAGTTTTCAGAATATCTTTTGTATTCACATTTGCTTTTGTTGTTTTCAAACAAACCAAAATCTTGTTCATAATGACCAAAGTCATCATAAAAATCATAATCCTCACAAAAACCATATGATTCATAGTCAAAACTGTTTGATTTAGCAGAAAATTGACCATTGGAATTATAAAAATTCTTAGGTGAATACTTTGAGGTTTTTGACTTTGATGAAAATTTCTGAACTTTTGGAGTGTGAGTCTTGACAGAATTCTGATCATCAGAACTAGTTCTGAGTTTCAGCAAAGAACCAGTTTTCACATGTTCATGATCAGACACACATTTTTCAACTGAATCAGCATAAAACACTTTGGAAACTTTTGTTGGATCAACACAACATAATGGAAATGCCTCATCCAAAAATATGGTATCACTACCTTTCAGACAATACATTTTCACTTTCTTAGACGATTCACCAACTTCAGTTTTACCATTCTGTTTGTCATCAGAATTCCCAAACTTGACATTTTTCTTGTCGGTTTGAACTTTCTGAGGTTTCTTTTGATTGACCTTAGAAACTTCATCAAAATGTCCAAATCCGATGCCATTAAATTTAGCTGATTTCGGTGGAGGTACCGGAATTGAATTCACATCCGGTGTGGTGGTGTTACTTACAGTGACAGACTCACGTTCAAAAAATAAATCAGGACCTTTTGTAAATTTTTTCATTTCAAATTCTTTCATTGTTTTTTAAGTTTCAATGATTTTCTGAGCAGCCTCTAAAGGTGTAAGTTTTACATTCACCGAAACACTAGAGTCAGTTTTGGACATCAGTTTGACAGGCTTTCTCTTATGAGTGCCCGTGGATTTATCAGAAGCACCCTCAACAAACATTGAATAATCAAACACAACAGCTGGTTTGATCAAGTTTAGTTGGACCTTTGCCACGAACAATCGGTGGAGGAACTGAAGTACACACTGATTCTTTGAGCACTTCTTTTAAATTTTCATCTTTGCAAAGGAAACTTGCAAAGGAAGATGAATTCTTAAAATTCTCTAATTGTCTTTGAAGATCTAATATCTCAATGTTTAATTCAGAAATTTTAGAATTTGCTTCTGCAAGCTTTTTCTCATAAAAAATATAATCTTCAGTTTTGTTATTTAACTCAATTTTTGTGCTCAGAATCCCATAAAGCCTTTGACGTTGAATGCATTTTGAATTGATGCAAAATATCTTTTGGTAAAGCCATTGATAAATTTGAATAAGCCTTCTTTTCCAATTTAAAAGCTTCTTTTTCAGCATCATTCATCTTATTGTACGGCTTTACTTGACCAGCCAACTCACCAGTTAGAAATTTTGGAACTTCATAGCCATCCAACATTGGTGTCCATACCGTAACATCCGTTACACCAATGTATGATTCTAAGCGAGTTTTCCAGTTATGAAAATCTTCAAATCTCATCAATTTCGGAACTTTGTTTGTAGTTCCTATCTCGTTATCATAATTCAGAATTGCTTGAACAATTGAAGACATCGCTGCAAAAGCCTGGAACGGATCCATGATTGATTTCTTAAAAACTGTGCTGGCGGACCAAAATTAACGATCTCCGGACCAAATTACAACCCGCAGACCAAAATACAACCAGCGGATCAAAATCTTGCCACCGGACCAAATCGTCCGCCGGATCAGATTATGCGCGGACCAAGTGGTATGCTGGAATAACTGCCACGGACCAGATGTGGTACGCTGAAACCGCCACGGATCAGAATATGAAGAACAACTACGCGGACCAATTCCGGACCAGTTTCCGATTTGACAAAAATTCGAAATTTCTGGAAAATTTTGGTTTTCCAGACTTCCAATCACTCCAGAACTCAGCGAAAATGATCCAGAAACAATTTGAACGAAGAAAACATACTGAATTCACGTGAACATGAGTCGGATTAGATGAAATCTTACCAAAAACGTTGTTTCCCTCTCTAAACCCCAAATACCGAGTTGTAGATCGATGCAAACGAGCAATCCTATGCTCTGATACCACTTGAGAAGACAGGATCGATCTTGCTAGTGCATAACGATCACGGATTCGGTAAACAACAAGGTAAATAACACTTCATTTATTGCTCAAACCTTTAGAGAGAGAGTTACAGGTTACACCTTAGAAAACACACAGTTAACAGCTCAAAACCTCACAACTACTACTCTATAAACGAGCTAAACATATATATAGGTGCTCTGGCCAGTGGACCAACTAACCAACGTACAAGATGGTGCGGCGTACCATCTAGTCCGCCCCGGGTCCGCTGGGACCAGAAAACACAAACTAACAATTACAAAGACACTTCACCTAGACCTAGCACTAGACACTGAAATATGCTTCAACATGTTATAATAGAAAAACAAATATGGTATATCATAAACTTTTAAATTTTATAAAAATTGTCATTTTTTTTATAAAACGTCAGGATATATTTGTTCGACCAAACAAAACCGCGATGGTTTTCCGTTTTTACTAAAAGCTATGTAAAAGTTATTTTACGTATTTAATCTTACATATAAGACTCATTTATATATTTATTTTAGTTTATAAATAAAAACATATAAATAAAAACATATAAATAAAAACAAGGTTTTTATTAACACAATAATACTTATAATAAATAATAGTGGATATATATATATATATATATATATATATATATATATATATATATATATGGATATATTTAATAGGGTATACATGGATTAAACAAAAAAACAAAAAAAAATTAGTTGTTCGCGTTTTTCCGGCAGGTCGCCGCCAGCGACCGCCGCCCTCGCCGAAAAACGCCCAAACTCACTTGAAATGTTCGTTTTTCGTTGTGGTTAATCAAGAAACGTCCCTAACGTTCATATAATGATCATTATCGCCCCAAAATTGACCGTTCATGCGAATTAATCATCAATAATCGCGAATAAACTCAAGCATTTAACGTCAAAATTAATTTGTTCCATCGCCTATCCGACCCTATAAATTGTTCCCCGACCTTCCTCTTGACCTTGCGCACCTAAAGCATTAAGAAACCCGCTGAAAAACGCCTCAGTCGTGTGATTTCCGTCACCGCCGCCGCTGCGAGCTCTGGCGACCACCGTTGTCGTTTTTCCATCAACCGTTTCGAGGTAATTTTTGCACCATTATGTTTGAAATTTATCACTGAGTAAAACCCCTAAGTTAATTTCTGGATTCATACATGTTTAGACCTCCGATTTGGTGATTAAACATCTAGGGTTTTCGGGTGGGTTTTTTTGGGAAGAAGATGACCGGCGAATACAAGTTTTAAATTTTCTGTTTTGAATTAAACACAAAAACAACTCCAGCCCAGTTGGTCCGTCGCACGCCTCGTTAACAAGGAGGTTGCGGGTTCGAACCCACTACCCCTCCTTCTCACCGGTTTTTTTTTCTTTCTATTTTTTGTTATTTCCTCCATTTTGAGCCATAAAACCTCCAAAAACCCTATAATTTTCCATAAAACCTTAAATAACATTTATACAATATTTAAAAACCTCATAAAATGTATAAACCACCATTTTTATGCTTTTACATGCTTAAAAACTTTACAAACTTTTTAGAACACTTAATTATTTTATAAAAACATCCATTTCTTTAATTATTATTTTTGTGTCACTTGTTGTTTAATATTCTATTATTTAGTTAACTACTCACCTAATTATTTAGTTAACAACATAATTATTTTGCCCATAATTTATTCGGTTATATTTCTTTTATTATTATCATCATCATCATCATCATCATTATTATTATTATTATTATTATTATTATTATTATTATTATTATTATTATTATTTGATCATTCAAGTGGTCATTCACTCAAATACTCAATATTTACTCAATTATTTATGAAGTCATTAAGTTATTTCGTCATTTACTTACTTAATTATTTATTTACGTATTTATTTATTAAATTGATTATCTAGTTATTTATTTATTAAATTATTAATTCATTAATTTATTTCATTTATTTAAGTCACCACATAATGTTCATAAACACAAATAAATGCTTATTAACTATAACCGCTTTCCAATTTGTTTCTTTAGTCAAATATTTATTAGCAAAATTATTTATATAGTTATTTAATAATTACCGTCAAACGATTTTATACATCAAAGACCTAAATCAAGAAAATAAGTCATCTTCCCCAAGTCAACAATCCCAAACAAAACCCTAGGTAACTAAAAATCCTATTCTTCGTCATCGTAACTTTAGGTTAACCGATTTCATTGTTCGTCTAGGAATCCCTCGAACTTGAAATCATTCTCGATATGTCAAGCTAGTAATCAACCAACTACCTACGGCGAGTTCATAGTTCCCATTTTACTTTATATCTTTTGGGATGGAAAACACGCACAAACGTTTATATCATTATTACTTGGTTTTCAAAACAAAAGGATATTTATTCATGATTATCATTGGGTATCATTATGAGTCTTTATACTTGAAATCAGTTATTCTTGTTAAGCAAAGTCAAGTACTGTTAAATAAATTGCTTGTGTTTATCTATATTATATCATATTCTAGGGACTTGTACATCTAAGTCTCATGAGCATCATAATCGTAGAGGTTCCTTTGAGGGAACTGAACATCATAATCGTAGAGGTTTCTTTGAGGAAACTGAACATTATAATCCTAGAGATTCCTTTGAGGGAATTGAACATCATTTATGTACTGGGTGACGAATATGTGATTAATTTAGTGTAATACTTGCATATTTAGTTTAACATGTACGACTTTGCAAGCTTTTATCAAATGATTATCTATTACCGTTTTACTACAACTCTATGACTCACCAACTCTATGACTTTCCAAGCCTTTTGCGTGTTTTTCAGGAGATGAGAATCAAGCATGATTGAGACTAGAAGTTTGGAGATTTAAATAGGAAACCTATTGTCTTTTAATTTTCTCATGCCTTGTAATAGACGTTTAAGTTTTGAAATAATAATAAAATATGGTTTCCTTTTATCCAAGTGCTTTAATTCAATTTTCGTGACACCTCGATGTTTCCGCCATCGGTCGGGGTGTTACATATACTGATCCACTTAGAACTCAAACCCGTTTCTTATTCAGGCTGTTTGTCACTTTATTATCTTTTAAGGTGCATTGATTATGAACAGCAAGTGGGTTTCAACAAATCCTAGGTACATGTTACTACACATTATCAAGCATATAAATTCCCTACCACATATTTTCACAACCTGAACCAGAAGTTTGACACTGAGCTCGAGACTTGGTTGAGAAGAGAAATAATAGATCACATAGATTTTTAGGGATAATGTACAAGTCAACTGAATTTTTGGATCACTTTTAGTAATGCTCTCATCAGTGACAAAGGCTGAGGGTTTTGGACTTTGAGGGTCTCTTTTAGTTGTGCACATTCGCATCTTTTGGGTGTATACAAGCATTTTTTTTTATAAATATTAATTTTGGTGATCTAGAAGCACGTATGTATGGACAACTCCAGATCATTGCTCACGCAAAGCAGAGGAGAGCCTTACATACACGCGAAGCATCCCCAGGTCTTTGCTTAGTAAAACAGAGGGGACACCGACTTTTTTAGCTCAATTTCACACTCTTGGAGACAAGCGTGTGTATCGGGAACTTGAACATGCAGTCAAATAGAAATGCAAATAACCTAAGTGTTGTTACCCAACAAACTGCCATACGTTATCTTTAAGTGTGTAACGTATACCTTTTCAGATTAAAGAGCTGAGCCTACCAGCATATCACCATAAATCATGTCTTTCACATCTGCCTTATGCGTGTCAGCCATCTCCAAAACGGAAATTTATTTCACTTCCCACCTTCTTAAACAAACAAAAGATTAAAAATTAAAAAGCATAATTTTTTAGTCAATTTTGAGGGGTCAATTATTTCATCTTTTCTTTTCTTCCTCTTGCTTTTTGATTTTTAATAACACACCCTTTTTTTTATAAACACACTGACACATCATTAAAAATATACTAATATTGGCCAAGCTAACCTTCAAGTTTTTCTTTTGAAAATTTTTCAGAACTGGGTTTTTGTTTTATGCAGTACCATACCTCACAACACTTTAGTCTAGAAGCAACCAATCCGGACAGGACCTTGATGATTTGTTAGAGTTACCTCTCATCAGAAGAACATCCCTACTATTGAGAATTTGCATGTCATGGAGAGATGCCTTCAATCATGTTCCTGGAACAATCACTATCATAAACAAACAAAGGTTAATGAAAGTCCTCATTGACTGTTCCTCACATAGTGAGAGATTAGTTAGCCATAGGTACCCAGGCCATTATGGTTCTGGGTATTCCTGAAGAGTCAGTGAAAGTTACTTCTTTTAAACACATGCCCTTTGTAAAATCAGGGATTGGAGTTGTGGCTGCCATTGATTTAGGTTTCCAAATTTGAGGTGATTTTGAAAGTTATTTTAGTCACCTTTGAAGTAGTGACTTTAGGTATTTCAACCTTTTTCATTTCAGGTTTCCTTTTCAAAACAGTTTTAGTTACCTTTGGAGGGGTAGCTTTCGGTTTTTCAACATTGTGTTGTTTTGAAATCGGTTTCTTCACCTTTTTATGAAAATTTTCATAATTTAGAAAAACATATTTTTGATTTGAAAATTTACTCTGCTCTTTGGCAGTGCCCCAATGTTGATCCGGGGGTTTTTTCTTAGGAGAAAAAGTCTTCATTGTCTTACATGGTTGCACCTTCATTGGCATAGACTTAATTGATTCCTGAGATGAAACACTTTGACTTTGGGGATAATATGGCTCATAGGGGTGATAGAGACAATTTCGGGCAATGTGACCAGGATTGCCACAATTAAAACAAGTATGCTTCTTTAGATAGAAGTCAGACGTGTAACCGTTTGTCTTTAGTTGCTGAGGTGGAGTGCCATTTGCTTGTGTCTGCATCTTTGACCCATTTGCAGATCCAGGGTTGACTGTGGACTGGTTCCTCGAAGCTTGAGTTAAATCTATCTTTTCAGTTCTTGTGCTCCATTTATTCTTTAATGTCAAGGCAACATTTCTACAACTGCAACTGCATGAGCCTACTGAAAAAACGGGAGACACAACCACTCTTTTCTGCTTTTCATTCTTCACAGCAGCTATTGGCTTCACACTTGGAGACTGAATGGTGATCTTTGGCCTCCTAACATAGACTCCACTTGCAGCAGCATTAGTGGATGACCTCAGTCCTTTGAATTTGGAGGAGAAGGATGGTAGTTTATAGCCAGCATCTGTTCTTGGTCAAACATAGACCCAGATGTCATAAATATCTTCCCCTCGGGTCTTGTTGTCATGATCACATTATCCCGCTGCACTTCATCCACAACCTTGAAGTACAAAGTATCGATTTTTGGATACTGTTTCAGCTTTTTCTCAGCAGCCCATTCTTCTTTATTTGTTGTCATTGAGCTTGAACTTTCATTCCCAGTCGTGTTATTCACACAGTTTGTGTGAGTATCTTCCTTGACAGACTTTTCAGCTACAAACACAGACTGAGGCCCATATACCATGTTTGCCTCATTTAGGTACTCTTCCATCAATTCCCCGGCAGTTTTGGGCAAGTTGATGTACTCGTGTTGTAGCGGAGGAGGAACATTTCCTTGTCCAAGGCCAGATTTGTCTTTGACATGTTTCAGTCGATTAACTGAGTTAAACAGAGCACGATGAGATTCCATCATTTTCCTGTTGAATGTTCTGATGCTTCTCCAAAGTAGTTTCAGTAGCATTAAACTTTGCCTTTAATTCAGTGAGTTCTTGAGTTAATTCCTCCACCTTGCGTTCAACTACTCTTAAATAGGTGCTTTTATCACTCACCTGAGTTTGAAGATTCTTAACATCTACCTTAATAGCTTCCCGTTTCTCTCTAAATATTCTTGCCTTATTTTTATACTCCCTAAGATCTCTAGAAGTTGATTCATGATTTATTGTTTCATTTGTGAATTTACATTCCCATTCTTTAGCCTCACACTTGAGATTACAACATATCTCATTGTTATTGGTAGATGTAGTGGTACCTGGTAGAATGGTTGCCATGATTTTCTTTGATTTGGACCGGAAAGACTCGATTGGATTGAAAAGGGTGGATCAAAAAGCCTCAACCGGATTGGAGAGCAGGTTCTCTATTGGAAAGATGGTTTTCGATCGAAAAGCAACTTTTGGATCGGAAAATGTGGATCGAAAAGGGATTTTCGATCAATGCGATGTAGGGTCAAAAAGTGGCTTTTCGGTCGAAGGCAGGGTTGGATCGGAAAGTACTTTTCAATCAAACAAGAGTCAATTGAAAAGTATGCTTCTCGATCGGGCAGAAAAGCCCCTCGATCGAAAAGTGTATGCTGATCGAAAAGTCACAGAAGGGACTTTCCCATCGAAAAGTGGGGCTGATCGAAAAGTCACGAAGGGGCTTTCCGATCGAAACGGAGCAGATCAAAAAGTCACGAAGGGACTTTCCGATTGAAAAGTGGGGAACCGGGAAGTACTCTTCGATCGAGAAGTCGATCGAAAAGTATCCAAAAGGGTCGAAAAGCTTATGAAATCCTAGCAGCCTGCATCTGTCCTGTGCGAAACCTGCAAAAACACTTCTGTTTCGTGCTAAACGCAAAAACTTGAATCTGATATCATGAGAGCCACGAAACTTGCGTTTCTTGGCCCTGATACCAATTGTAAGGATCAAAATGTCCCTCACACGATATCTATGTCTAGTAACAACCGTGCGGAATCCAGTGTTACTAGATGATTCAAGAATAAACAATAAGTATATTGAAAAGATGAGTAAACACACGAATGAAACACAAACCGATTGAAAATAAACTTCATTGATCACCTTGGTTGCAACACAAAAAATATCGAAATTCTCTAAAGAGAATTTCGTGGATCACCCTCTAGCCAAAACACCAAAAGAACAACCAGCAACCTATACAATGTAAACTAGGGTCCTATTTATAGGGATTCTCCAACTTGGAGAACAAGAGAACCTAAAAAACCCTAATTAATAGTCAATTCCCATATTTTACTTTAAAGGCCCACTAAACTCCCTCTAAACATTTTCTAATTGAGCTCAAACACCTCCAAAATGGCCCAATGACTCAATATAATGCAAAACCCAACTATTTTAGACCTATTCTAACACATAGGCCTTCAAAATAATCCGCCAAAGGATAATTTAATACACACACCACAAATTATTCACTTACAAGTTCGGACATCCAAACTTCCAGTTCGGTCAAGTTCATTGTTTCTGTTCGGTTGAGTTAAGTTCGGATCAGTTCGGTACACGAAGTATTAGTTCGGATGAGTTCGGGCTTTTATTCATTTCAGTTTGGAAACTTTTGGTTTGGTTAGCTTCGGTTTAGTTTCAGTTCGCCTGTTCTCCAGTTCGCTTCAGTTTGGATACACTTTTCAGTTCTGAAAAGTTTAAGTTCGGTTGGGTTCGGTTTAATTTTTTCAGTTCGGTTTAAGTTCGAATAACAGAACTAAGAAAATTTTCAAGATGTCAGATTTCCAAGCTTTTGCGGTTATGCAGACTGCAATGCAAGCGATGGTCAATTTTGAACGAAATCGGAACAAGTCAGAAAGTTCCTAAGTTATTGAAATTGGAGGATTATCAAAATTAGAAGCAACGGTTTTCTGCTTCTATTAGCACGAACGATATCGATTTATGGATTCCAATTCAAATGCTTTACATGCATCTAACTGATAAAGGGGATTATAAGGAAATCAAATATTTTTCTGCCAATGAAAGGAAAAGCTATGAGCTTTAACAAAAAGTTTTTGGTTACCTTACCATGGCTTTACCTACCGATTTGCTACATCAGTTCAGCACTTGTAAGAAATCTAAACAATTGTGGGATGCTTTATCAACAAGATATGAAGGCAATGATCATTTCATAAGTTAACTGGTAAACTTCATGTTCGAGAAATGGAGATGCTGAATTCAAACAAATCAACAACTAAATGGCAAAACCCAGAATTGTATCATGGTCAGAATGCCGCAAGCATAAATGCTAAAGCTAAAACAATTTGCCTTAGTTCAACACCAAGTACTGCTTTTATTGGAAATGTGTCTGGAGTTTCTGATAATACAAAGTTTCCAAACTTGGACATTTTGCAAGAGAATGTCAACAATCTCATGTTCACAAATTTGATTCTAAAGCCACAAACTGTTCTTAACCATCATCAAGTAATTAAAATAAAAAAGCTTTAACAGTTCAAAAAGATGGAGCTTATGACTAGGGTAAATTTTTTGATGAATCAGCATTGATTGTCACATCTGTCAAAGAAGATTATTATTCGGATTCAAGTTCCTATGAATCAGCTGAGAATGAAAATTCTGAAGTTAAAATTGAGAATTTGCTAGAAGAAAATGATTCTTTGTTGAAGGAAGTCAAAATGCTTACAGAAGTACTTCAATTGGTAAAGGAAGAGTTGGAAATATCTAAAAAGGATGGAAAGGATTGTGCAACAAAGAATGCAAAGTTAATTGAAGAAAATGCTGAGTTAGCTAAGGAAGCAGAAGTGGAAGGATAAAACAGAAAAAGCAGAAAAAGTAACAAGTTATTCTATTGAGAATGAAGCATTGTTGGAAGAAAAGAAGGAGTTGACTAGGGTCAACAAGTTGTTGAATACCAACCTTGATATCCAGAAAAGAAATGAGGATAAGTTGAAGAAAGAGTTATTTGGTGAGCATGACAATCTACAATTGCAAAAATCAGAAACGAATAGAGTTGCTAAGAAGTTGATTGCAATAGAGAAAGAATTGTCTAAAGCACAACAGAAGATTTCTGATTTGAAGATTCAAGTAATTGAGGCAAATCATCTTCTGAACAATGTCACCAATTCACAATCATTTACAAGCTTCTTGGCCAAAGATGAAAATTTTGAAAGAGTTTTTGATAGGAACGTTACACCCCTGACCATTATCAAGGAAGCGGCCAATGTCGTGAAGGACAAAATTGATAAATGTGATTATTCAAAGTTTACATCATCAAATTATGAAGATGAGAAGGTTGTGAAGAAGAAGAAAATAAGAAGGTTGGTAAAAAGAATGAAAAGAAATATGAGATTCTTAAATTTTCTCAATTTGTGTTTGGTTCATCGGCTACTTTTACCAACAAGATTCGTTCTGATATTGATGAGACAATTTTCTATGCAAAGAAGAATGTTAATGAAGTCAAGGTTGAGTTTTAAACGTTGGCAAAGAACGAACATAACTCATCAAGTTCCGAAGCAAAGATTTCAGGAAAAAGTGTTGGTTTGGGTTTTACTTTTAGAATTGTTGAAGATGGTAGTGTTCAAGTTTCAACGCAACAAAATTTGAAGAAAATTAAATTGTGAAAATGCGTGAGCGGTGGATCTTCTACTTAGTCGTAATGAAATCAATATTAAACGAAGATGACACGAGATGTAAATACAAAGGATTTGTATTCAACCACTGAGAACCATAGAGTACAATGATAGGAAGTAAAACTCAGACGTACAAGTACTCCCATTACAACACAAGACAAAACTATATATACTAGAGCCAAAACCCGCTTGGCCGAAGCTCGGGTTTGGACAGGTTCGGACCTGTCCGAACTTGGAGTTCACCAAGGGTTCGGACTCTAGCTAACATGCATGACTTTGTCTTGTACTCGATACTTCACATGGCGGTTAGGAACTAGGTACTAACAAACTCCCCCTTGGCATGTGCAGTGTTAACTCTTCCATTATAAATTGTATCTTATATCTTCAATCAAACT
The DNA here is from genome assembly GCA_039602395.1 of Deinandra increscens subsp. villosa. Taxonomy (NCBI): domain Eukaryota; kingdom Viridiplantae; phylum Streptophyta; class Magnoliopsida; order Asterales; family Asteraceae; genus Deinandra; species Deinandra increscens. Next base: position 24,934,075 of record JBCNJP010000010.1, on the reverse strand, counting down.
CTCCCTCAACTTGACGACGAGTTCAATCTTGAATACTTGATATTGCATCATGTGTAATCTCTTTATCAGCAATCTTCAGAAGACTTGAAGTTGTGATGTTCTCTTTCCACTTAGAAACCTGCCAACATAAATAACCTTGGCGCAAAACATCTCTTCGAGACTCCAAGATATTTTTGATTCTGAACTTTGATTTCGTATTACGTGTTGATCAATCCAAAACAAAACAGAAACAAAATCTTTTTGGCTTTTAGACACATTATATCAAAACACACCTAAAATCTTTTTGATATTTTCTGATATTAAATGCAAATGTAATACAGAATCAGACACTATTTTTGTCTTTTGCGAGAAAGATCAGGACTTGGAATCATATTGAACATACATGCTGAACTACACTTCAATTTTGATTATTGTAGCACATAAGCCATGTCGATTGAAGATATAATTTGTCCAATATTAATCTCAGGCAGAATCATACTCATAACATCTAGATATGTGAAAGTATTGATTATATTTGCATTGACCAGTATACCCCACACTAGCAAACATACTTAGATATGATTTGCTTATCACATTTTCATGATTTCATTTGTGATTTTAATCACATAGCAAATGTATTCATGATTTCGTCAACTGTGTTCCATGCAAAAAGAAATAAGAACGTTAAATCGTCTACCTTAAGGTCGATCTTTCGATACGCAGATAAGGCCTCGGGTTTAACAAACTAAGAAAAGAAAACAAGTTGAAATTGTATAACCCAACAAAAATCAGGTCGGTACCCCCATACACGCAGAGAAAGTCCGATGAGTTATACGAAACACCAAAGAAAATAAAGCAGAATGTCAAACGAACAACAATCAGGTCGGCTTGTGAGCACGCAGAGAAAGTCCAATCGTTTGACAAAATAAAGAAAATCAAACAAGTTTAAATCTTTGCAAAATGAACACATGTATTCATAGTGACCTCTCATTTATTGTCACATATCTTTTCTTGATATATCGTGAGATATGCATCAAGATGTTGTCCAGTAGGTCAAGCATTAGATTTAGTGTATATCACATTTGAATACTTTCTGATTTTCCGAGCCTACCTTACACATCGATCAAATGATCTTATGACTTTTTCACTTACTTTATCCATGGGTGAGACGATGTCAGCCAATGTACCAATTTTTCCCAGTCATGTCGGATACAATTTCTCATTTTTCAATATTTTTGGATTTTTGCATTTTTCAATGTTTTTGTCTTCTCAAATTTCTCCCCCTAAAAATGACAACTCTATTTATAGATTTTCATTTTCTAACATTTGAACAACAAAACACTATTTTTATATTTTTGCAAAAACAAACTCCCCCTCAAAATGAGACGAAGTGAAAAATAAAGCAGAAATCGATTAACCAACACGAATACTTGTCGTTTAGCATTTTGAAAACATGATTGATTTAGAAATTCAATTTAAGTTATCATAGATATTTCACAATCAGTAATTTTCCAATCACCGACAAGTCTTCCTGAAATACCTGCTAACACCAAATAAAACATTAGTCGTTTTGGGATCGACCCGATTCAACAGCGTCGGGTCACCTAGTGTCTTCCACATAGTCATTGTTGTCCTGGGAAACAAGCTTTGGTTTCCATATCTTTAAAGATTTTGATTTTTGATCAGAACCAGAATCAGTATCAACTGGCGTACTCGGTTTAGACCATGACACACTTGAATTAGAATCAGAGTCAGTAAGAAAACTATCACTATCATGATGAGCTGTTAAAGCAACCGTAGTAGGTGCATGTGACAGTTTTGAAACAGTAGAATCTGCATTCCAGGAAAATTCATATGGATGCCAAAATGTGTCTGGTAGTTTTTCATCAAAAGAAACAGATTTCTCTTCAACCTTAGGAGCTGCATTTGGTAAATGAATAACCAAATGAGCATGTTGACCAGACTTTAGCTTGTTTTCAGATGAACTTGGACATTCTTATGCAAAATGTCCATATACAGAACACTTGTAACACTTAACCTTTGACTTGTGCAGCCCAATTTTTCCATCCTGGTTCAATCTTTTCTTGCCAGTTCTATTAAAAAAAATTTGTTCTTCGAACTAACATAGCATATTGCCAGTTCAAATCCATTTCTTCCAAATGATTATAATCTATCTGATCTTAATCTTCATTTGTCAACTCAGCATTATTAATAGCACCCGTAATAACCCCGAAATATGAAGATACCAACGCAGATATTAAAGCATTATAATCATCGGTAGTTTTAGCAGACAGAATATTTTGAGTCGAAGAACTTGGAACACAAACATTACAACCAGCAGAAAAACTAGAAGTTTCAGATTTACTTGCAATGAATGCTGCAGGGGGTGCAGAACTAAGAGTATTAGATTTCCCAGCATTCATGGTAGAATCATTATCACCAAAATACACAGCAGGATTTTGAACTTGTGCAGGAAGTGATTTATTCACCATCAACTCCATATCTCTGGCTTGAATTCTTTGAATCAAATCATTAAATGATAATCCTGGATATTCCTTATCATGAGTAATCATCATCACATAATTCTCCCACTTCTCTTGAAAAGCCTCCAGAATCTTTTCTTTCATATCAGCTTCTTATTTTGTAAGACTCACCAAACGCATTTCACTCATTAAGTGAGCAAATCTTGCAATCAGATTTGGAATTGATTCATTTTAATAATGCTTGAAACTATCAAATTCCTTCTTTAAAACTTTCTGAAGACTTTTCTTATATAGTTATTGCCTTCACATCGTTTTTCCAAAGCATCCCACAAACTCTATGATGTGTAATTACCCGAGAAATGATGTAGTAACTCTTTAGGCAAAGCCATCATCAAAGTACCATATGCTTTCCTTTCAGCTTGATAGGCTTTCTTTTGTTCAGATGACATTTTTCTTTGAAGTACTCGTTCCCCGGTTTCATCCCTAGGATAAACATATTGATCAGTAAACGACAACCACATATCAATGTCATTAGTATCAACGTATGCTTCAAATCTTTTAACCCAACTATGATAAATTTCCAATTTAAGCAATTTGGGAGCTTTCTGACTTGTTCCAATTTCAATATCATAATTCATCATTGTTTGCATCGTTGCTTGAACTGAATTTTGAATAGCCACGAACGCTTGAAAATCAGACATTTGAAAATTCTGGTTACTATTCACCCAAACCTGTGCCGAACCTCGTATGAACCTCTACCGAACCTAAGCCGAACCTTAACTGAACAGAAGTTGGCCGAACCTTAACCGAACAAAAGTTGACCGAACTCCTTCCGAACCTCACCTTCGGATGATCAAACGGAACCATTACCGAATTTGTCCGAACTGTGTACGAACCTCGGCCGAACTATGTCCGAACGTGACCCGAACTCTCGCCGAACAAATCAAAGAACCGAACGTTGTCCGAACCTAGAGTTCGGAGCGGTTATTTCGTAGTTGTCCGAACTCAAACGAACACAAACACTCTCGACTCCATTTTTCGCGATTTTGAGAGAGTTTGAACGCAATTTTTGACAAAAACTCAGATAAACTCAAGAAAAACAACGTAGAAGAAGATTTTTCAAGTAAAGCACACTCGAGATGATCAAACGAACTCAAAAATGATTCTCATTTTCTCAAAACGTGAAATTTTGACGAAAACTCCGAAAAACAATGATTTCCGACTAGTAGACCAAACCAAATGCTCTGATACCACTTGAAAATTGCGTGAGCGGTGGATCTTCTACTTAGTCGTAATGAAATCAATATTAAACGAAGATGACACGAGATGTAAATACAAAGGATTTATATTCAACCACTGAGAACCATAGAGTACACTGATAGGAAGTAAAACTCAGACGTACAAGTGCTACCCATTACAACACAAGACAAAACTATATATACATGAGCCAAACCCGCTTGGCCGAACGTGAGGTTCGGACCAGGTTCGGACCTGGCCGAACTTGGAGTTCGCCAGGAGTTCGGACCACAACAATCATGTATGTCTTTGTCTTGTATTCGATACTTCACATGACGATCAGGAACCAGATATCAACAAAATGAAGCAAGTGAAGAAAGATGTTTTCAAGGCTGAAAAAGTTCAACCTAAGAGGTTTTACAAACTCAAGGATTCGGAAATTTTTTTTCTAATAAAGAATTTCTACTTCATTGTGTGGATGCTCAAAAGATTTCTGAAGTTTTTGTGAAGGATGCTGTTCAAAAGACCAAGAAGAATCAAAATGCAAAATTTTCTTCTGAAGGTTCAAATTCTACTCCAAAGATCCTAACTTCTAAATGGGTTCATGATCATCGGCATCAGGTATATGATTCTTTCTATGATCATTTTGGAGTTAATAATGTCTGTGAAGCTTTGCAGGTTCCCAAGAAAAGAAACATAAACAATCATTTGTGTTACATTTGTTGCCAAAAAGGTCATATGGCATAAGAGTGTCCGATTCCTGCTGCTTCTACCCAAACAAGAGGCAAAATTTCAATTGTTGGTAAATCTGCCAAACCAAAGTTCATTGATGAACATGGCAGAGTTTTTGATGAGTTTCAACCTAAATTTTATAAAAAGCAAGAACTATTGGTTCCAATATTTTCAAAGGTTCAAAATGTAGGTGGTCCGTCACAATCACATGTGATTGATTCATTAAAGACTGATTTACCAAAACAACAACAAGAATGGGAACCTAAGGTGGTTTCAAAACAAAACCAGGACACTGGTCGACCAGAAGTGATTCGCTTCGGGTCATTTAAGAACTAATGTGTTTGACCAATGTGCATGTACTTCTGTAAGGCCTATCGACGATTGAAAAGTTATTGATGGAGGAGTATTATGCTTATTTGCAGTTAAATTTCACGTGATTTCATTTTCTAACCTGAAAGTTTTCCTGAATATTTACACAGACAGGTATCCGTGTCGATTGATCAATTTTATTTCTTTACATTTAGTTTTATAGTTTAGGGGGACAAAATTGAGAAAGTCAAAAATAGTGTCTTGTTTTTATAAAATGAAAAAATCCAAAAATAGAGTTTTTCATTTTAAGGGGGAGAAAAAGCGAAAAGCGAAAAGCATGTTATGGGGAGAAATGCAAAATATGGTGAAGGTAGATACATGCAAAATATACAATATTTTGAGAAATTGATCATTGGGAAATGATGGTACATTGGCTTACGCATCTGACTCATGGATAGAGTAGATAAAAAAGCCATAAGATCATTATTTGATATGCTTGATAGGCTCGGCAAATCAGAAGGTATTCAGATGTAATATACATTAAATACTCATGCTTGACCAAGTGGGTAACATCTTGAAGCGTATTGTATGACAAAAAGAGAACAATGTGTGAAAAAAAAAGTCACTGTGTATACATGTGTTCATTTTGCAAAGATTTAAACTTGTTTGATTTTCTTTATTTTCTTAAACGATCGGACTTTCTTTGCGTATCGAAAGATCGACCTGATTGTTGTTCGTTTGAGGTTCTGCTTTATTTTCTTTGGTGTTTTGTATAATTCATCGGACTATCTCTGCATGTCCACAAGACTGACCCGATCGTTGATGAATTATACAATTTCAACTTGTTTTATCTTTTTTATTTTGTTAAATCCGAGGCCTTATCTATGTATCGAAAGATTGACCTTAAGGTAGACGATTTAACGTTCTTTTTTCTTTTTGCATGGAACACAGTTGATGATATCATGGTTAAAATCACTATGTGTTAATCACAAGTGTTATCACATGAGAAAAAGAAAAATGTATGAATATGTCTGATAGTGTGGGCTACACTGGTCAAAGCAAATCTAATCAATACCTTAACATATCTAGATGTTATAAGTATGATTCTGCCTGAGTTTGAGATATATAAATTATACCAGCAATCAACATGGCTTGTGAGTTTCAATTAGTTGAAATTGAAGTGTAGTTCAGTGCGTTATCTTCAATATGATCCCATGTAATGATCTTTCTCATACCAAAATAAGAGTTTGATTATGTATAGAATTTTCATTTCATTCCAGAAAATTCAAAAAGTTTTTTGGAGTGTTTTAGCATAAGTTTGAAAAATCAAAAATATTTTAGGTTTGTTTTGATATAAACTTTCTAAAAGCCAAAAGTATTCTATTTCTGATTTGTTTTCGATCTGATCGACACATGATACAAATCAAAATTTCAAGATCTATATCTTGGAGTCTCAAAGAGACGTTTTACGCCAAGATTATTTATGTTTGAACAGATTCCAAGTGGGAAGAATATCACAACTTCAAGTCTTCTGAAGCTGTTGATAAAGGCAGAGACACTCTGTGCTTCGTCACCATCAAGTTGAGGGGGAGTTTGTTCGAAGATACGTTTCAAGTGGATGAACAGATACTACACATGTCGATGGGGAATTTGTTAGTGTATGAGCAGTTCATCGTGTGAAGTATCCGAACAAGCCGAAGTTGTGCAAAATGGCTATCAAACGAAGTGGAAACGAACTAACACGAAGTGTCAGCCGAACTCACAGTTCAGGTGAGTTCGGGTTCACACGAACCACCAGTTCGGGTGAGTTCGGATGCCAGTAGTATATATAGCCGTTTTGCTTTGTAATTCAGTAACGAGTCTAGATCTGATCAGTGTTAAGTGTGTGTTCTTAGGGTGTTTCTCTGTGATTGTTCTAAGTGTTTTCTCTGGTAGTATTTGTTCTTCATTGATCAATAAAACAATCCTTTAATTATATTTCGTATCCTAAATAGCTAGATCGAGTAGACACCTTTTATCAGATTACTATCACTATTAATCTTCAAAAAGAGCCAAGGAATGACAGCTGCATGAACAGGAAAAATAATATAAATTGGCTCCTCTGAAGATACTGAAAAAGTTCGAATCAGGTACCTTTCATCCTATATCCCTTCCAGCCTATTGTCATACATACCACTTGAATCTCCAGTTCTACTGAAATAACAAGCAAGGACTAGAGTTTCAACAACAAAATTCTCCTGAAACAAACCAACCAACCAATGCCCACAACCCACAGATGTCCCATTTCTCTGAGTCAGTCAATATGAACAGAGAAACATCCTACTCACCTCCCCTTTACCCAGACTTCAACCTCAATCCTAAACAACCACCTTCACCACCTGAATCCAAATCCCCATAATAGCCATAAAGCCAAGCTTGTTTGACGACTCAGAAAGTCATTAACATGCACCAACAAGTAGAGACTCCATGAGTCAAGGACACTTGGAAGTTGATCTAAGGGATTGGTTCCCAGAAGACTCACCAAAAGGATCTTCTGGAAAGAACATCCCAACAACACAAGAGTTAGATCCTTCACAAGAGAAAACTATGACCGTGGAAGACCTGAGAACATCTGAAAAATCTAGACCCTCAGGCATTGATAAAACTCCTGAGGGAGTTTCTCTCAGTAAAACAGCAGGACATGTATTGTCCTCTGGATTGTTAGATAAAGAAAAATTAACTGTTAATTTTTCTTCAAAACCCAACATTTTACTTAAGTCTGATCTCTTGAAATTCTCTGAATCATTCAGAGAAAAAACTGTAGAAACGAGATACGATCTTACTACTGCGTGTATCAATCAATCATAGTAACAACGGATGTAAATAAGAGAATTCTTATTGATCACTTGAAGATACAAAGAAGACTCTCTAGTTTCTCTCTCTAGAAACACACACAGAAAGGTGTAGAATGACAGAAATGTTTCAACTCGTTACCATGCACATTCTAACACACCCTATTTATAGTAAGTGACTAATCACCCAGCGTATCAAACTGATACGCCGGACCACATGATCCGCCGGATCATGTGATACGCCCATAACCAAATAGTCACTACAACTATCACTTAGACACGCTCACATAGATACAATACACGAGACACTCATAGCATAGGAATATGCTCTAACAAACTCCCCCTTAACGTGTAGTGTATCTATTCTCTAACTAAACTTCAGTCTTCAATCTTCAACATGGCTACATCCGATCTTTGACTTGAAATCTTGTCAGAAATAGAGCTTGCATGGCTGGATCACTCTTGGATCATCTTTGCACTTCAGGATCCACTTGTGAAAAATACTTCATACTTCCCCTCTCACCATGCTTGAGTCTTGACACACAAACCTGCAATTTCAGAAGACAGAAACGCGGCTTCCTTTTCTTTTGAAAATTAATTTAGTCTTGGCGCAAAACTTCTCTTCGAGAATCCAAGATATAGTTTTGAAATTTTGATTTCGTATCACATGTCGATCGGTCGAAAACAAATAAGAAATAAAATCTTTTTGGCTTTTTGAAACTTTATATCAAAACACACCGAAGATCTTTTTGAACTTTTCAGATATGAAACATAAATGCAATACTGAATCAGACACAATTTTTGTCTTTTGTGAGAAAGATCACAACTTGGGATCATATTGGTCATATCATGCTGAACTACACTTCAATTTCAATTACTTCAGCACACAAGTCATGTCGATCACTGGTATAATTTGTCCATCTTAAACTCAGGCACAATCATACTCATAACATCTGGATATGTTATTGATTGATTTAGTTTGCTTTGACCAGTGTACCCCACACTATCAGACATACTCAGATATGTTTTTGCTTTTTATATCACACTTTGTGATATCATTTGTGATTTAATCACATAATGATTATATTCATGATACAGTCAACTGTGTTCCATGCAAAAAGAAATAAGAACGTTAAATCGTCTACCTTAAGGTCGATCTTTCGATACGCAGATAAGGCCTCGGATTTAACAAAATAAGAAAATAAAACAAGTTGAAATTGTATAACCCAACAACAATCAGGTCGGTACTTCCGTACACGCAGAGAAAGTCCGATGAGTTATACGAAACACCAAAGAAAATAAAGCAGAACGTCAAACGAACAACAATCAGGTCGGTCTTTCGACACGCAGAGAAAGTCCGATCGTTTGACAAAATAAAGAAAATCAAACAAGTTTAAATCTTTGCAAAATGAACACATGTATACACAGTGACTTCTCATTTTCTTTTTCACATATCGTTTCCCTGATATCATGAGACATGCATCAAGATGTTGTCCACTTGGTCAAGCATTATTATTTAATGTGTTTATCACATCTGAATACTTTCTGATTTAATGCCGAGCCTACCAAGCACATCGAACAATGATCTTATGGCTTTTTTTATCTATTTTATCCATGAGTCAGACACGTAAGCCAATGTACCATCATTTCCCAATCATGTTGGATACAATTTCTCATTTTTCAATGTTTTTGTATTTTTCTATTTTTTTCAATGTTTTTGTATTTTCTGTTTTTCTCCCCCTTAAAATAAAAACTCTATTTTTGGATTTTCATTTTAATACCAACAAAAACACAAAGACGCTATTTTTGGTTTTCAATTTTCTCCCCCTAAACTACATACGAAATGTAAAAAAAATTGACCTTTCGACATGGATACCTTTCAAGTTTAGCTTTTAGAAAATGTTCAATTTTGAAATTTGATATCGCATGTAATTTAAGTTAAATCAGCAGAATACTTCTCCATCAGTAACTTTGCAATCACCAACGGGCCTTCTAGAAATACCTGCACACTGGTCAAACACATCAGTTTATAAATGACCCGAAGCGAATAGCTTCTGGTCGACCAGTGTCCTGATCTCCTTTTGAAACCACTTTAGGTTTCCAGTGTTGTTGTTTTGGTAAATCAGTATCTGATGAACCTGTCACAGTCGATTGTGACGAACAACCTACATATGAAACATTTTGAAAACGCGGAATAAATCTTCCTTGAGTTTTGTAAAATGTAGGTTGTGGGTATTCATCAAATACTCTGCCATTTTCATCAATGAATCGTTGTTTGGCAGCTTTACCAACAAATGGAACCTTTCCTTTCCTTGAACTAGAAGCAGCAGAAATCGGACAATCTTGTGCCAGATGCCCTTTTTGGCGGCAATTGTAACACAAGCGATTGTGTACAGGTCTTCGTTTTGGAACCTGCATTGCTTCACAAAAATATTCATCTCCAAAATGAACATAAAAATTATCATATACCTGTTGACGATGATCATGAACCCATTGAGATGTCGGGCTCTTTGGAGTAGAATTGGATCCTCCAGAAGAATATTTAGCACCTTGTTGCTTCTTGATCTTTGAATCAACATTTTTCACAAATACCGCGGCAATTTTCTGAGCATCCACACAATGTAGCGGGAATTCTTTGTCAGAAAATATTTGTTCCGAACCCTTGAGTTTGTAAAACCTCTCGGGTTGAACTTTGTCAGCTTTAAAAACTTCTTTCTTCACTTGCTTCAGATTAACTTTCTTCAAATGTTGTTGCTGTTGAACCTTTGAAACTTTCACATCAACCTGTTTCTTTTGAAATCCCAAACCTGTATATTTTCCAGAAACTTTCTCTTCTGAATCAGATGATTTATGCCCGGTCTTTGCAAGACGAGAAAATTCAGCTTTAACTTTCTTGATATCTTTTGGAGCATTGATAATTGTTTCATCAATGTCAGCTTTTGAAGACGAAGACCCAGACACAACCTTTGGAGCTTCAGAAGCTTCAGTACTTTTGCCTTTTTCCTTTTGTTTTTCTTCAACAGATTTGGAACCAACAAACTCAGTATAATCACCAATCTCAGCCTTGTCTTTCAAATCATGAACGCCTTCTTTGAGACTTCCTGGTGGCGAGACTGTTTTGTTAAACATCTTCTCAAAATTTTCATCTTTGGCTAGAAAACTTGTAAAAGATTGTGAGTTAGTAACATTGTTCAAAAGACGTTTTGAATCAATGACTTCAATCTTTAATTTAGAAATTCTTTGAAGAGCTTCAGCCAACTCCTTTTCTGATGCAATTAGCTTCTTTGCCACTTTATTAGTTTCATACTTTTGCAATCTCAACTCATCTAGAGCGGCCAACAATTCCTTCTCAAGTTTATCTTCGTTTCTTTTCTGAATATCCAAATTTGCATTTTGCAACTTGTTTACTCTTGCCAGTTCTCGCTTCTCATCTAACAACTTCTCCATATCAAGCTGATATACTCCAATTTTAGCAACCGAATCATCAGAAGCCTTGGTAAGTAAATCAAGTTTAATCTTGGACTTTTCAAACAAATTATTAAAATCATTGGCAGCATCCCAGCTTCTGTCTTCCATTTTGCAACTTCCTTGACTAAGTCAGCCTTTTCTTCAGATAATTTTGTAAATTTCTTTTCAAATTCCTGCTCAACACCTTGAAACTGCAACTCTTTTTCAATTGACTCTGTCTGAAAAACTGAAAACTTTTCTTTTTGAGATTCTAACTCTTGGATCATACCTTCCAACTTTTCCCTATCAGCAACCAAATCTTCTTTTTCCTTGACTAAACCTTGAATCATTTTATCTTTTTGAGAACAAAACTCACAGACAGATTCATAACCACTATTTCCATAACTACTAACATCTGAATCAGAATCTGTTATCTCTTCTTCGTCATCACTGTGAACAATCTGAGCAACAAAACAAGACTCATCAGGAAAATCAGCATCCCAATCATATCCTTCATTCGATGTTTGTTCTTTTGACGCAGAAGAAATAGCAGTCAAAGCAATTTGAGGTGAAGCAGTTTTATCAGCTGTCTGAACCACCTTTTCTTTTGCAGGACACTCACGAGCAAAATGACCATATTTGGAACATTTGAAACATTTGATCTGTGACTTATTCAAACCAAGTTTGTCTCCTTGAAAAATAGATGTCGTTCCATGTTTCTTAATAAACCTTCTACCTCTTTCAGTTAGCATAGCAAACTGCCACTCCAAATCTAATTTGTTCAACTGATCTTCATCCATATGATCTAAATCCTCTCTATATAGACAAGAGTTACCAATTTGACTAAATATATCGCCAGAAGAAGATGATATGAATCCAGATAACAACGCAACTAAATCTTCAGCTGACTTCCCATTAATCGAACTAGCAGATGATCTATCAGGAGTAGTGAAACTGCACCTCCTTGATGAACTTTCATACTTTCCTGATCCATGATCAGCAACAAATGCTGTTTGAGGTGGATTTGATGTACCATAAGCAGATGATTTAGATTTTGCATTGATACTTGCAGAATTTTGTCCATGATATAACTCAGGATTTTGTAATTGAGCAGTGGACTTGTTTGAATTCATCATTTCCATTTCTCGAGCATGAAGCTTTCCAGTCAAATCATGAAATGATAATGTGGAATAATCTTTATCATGAGTAAGCAACAACACATAATTTTCCCATTTCTCTGGTAATGCTTCCATCAATTTCTCTTTCAATTCTTCCTCGGTCTTTTCAATCTTGACTACTTTCATCTCACTAATAAGATGTGAAAATCTTGAAACAAGAGCAGAAATATTTTCTTTGTCGTATTGTTGAAAATTTTCAAATTCTTTGTTCAACACTTTCCTTCGACTCTTCTTATACTGATCATTGCCTTCACATCGAGCAGATAAAGCATCCCATAACTGTTTAGCCTTCTTGCAAGTACTGAATTGATGTAACAACTCAGTAGGTAAAGCCATGGTAAGATAACCATAAACTTTTGGTTCAAGTTCATAACTTCTTCGTTCATCCTTATCAAAATCTTGAATCTCTTTATATTCCCCATTGTCAGTTGGACGCACATACAGCGTTCGAATCGGAATCCACAAATCAATATCATTTGTGCTGATGTATGCAGAGAAACGTTGCTTCCAATTTTGATAATCTTCCAATTTTAACAACTTGGGAACTTTCTGACTTGTTCCTATTTCATTATCAAAATTGAGCATAGCTTGTACCGTGCTTTGCATAGCCGCAAATGCTTGAAAATCGGACATTTTTCAACGTAAAATGATACTTCAAAACTTCGAACTCAAAAACGAAGGACTTCCAAGCGGATTTTGGGGGTCAAAACTGCTCGGTACTGGCCGTAGGCCGGTACACGTCCTAGATCTCGGAAAGACGAACGTTTTGGCTGGTATTGGGTTCCGTAACTCCAAACGGTTTGCAAGTTACGTCAGTTTTAGTGAAAGTCACTATTCTGCCAGCGTATCAAAACAAAATGAACTGATCAGTTCCGGATCAAATCATTCAGGCGGATCAAATTTGTACTAGCGGACCAGATTCCGGATCAGATGAACTAGCGGATCAGAATTGAACTAGCGGACCAGATGCGGATCAGATATCTTCAGCGGATCAGATTTTGATACGGCGGACCAAATTTTGGTACGGCGGACCAGAATTTTCAGCGGATCACACTGATACGCTGTAACTGCTGCGGATCAGACTGATGAAGATTGCCTAGCGGATCAGAAAACTCATCCGGCGGATCAGAATTTTCATCCGGCGGACCAGCTGACTTCGAGACTGATTTCACTGATTTTCGCGAATTTTGATGTTTGGAGCTGGAATTTGATTCAGTATAGCGCGAAAACCCTCCAGAAACACTCAGAAATCATTTTCCATCGTTGAAACACTCAGAATTGAAAGAATTTGATGAAAACGTGAAGAAACCCAAACTTTCTCTCTCTAAAAATCCGAAAATTGATCAAAAACACAGCAATAGAGCAACCAAATGCTCTGATACCACTTGTAGAAACGAGATACGATCTTACTACTGCGTGTATCAATCAATCATAGTAACAACGGATGTAAATAAGAGAATTCTTATTGATCACTTGAAGATACAAAGAAGACTCTCTAGTTTCTCTCTCTAGAAACACACACAGAAAGGTGTAGAATGACAGAAATGTTTCAACTCGTTACCATGCACATTCTAACACACCCTATTTATAGTAAGTGACTAATCACCCAGCGTATCAAACTGATACGCCGGACCACATGATCCGCCGGATCATGTGATACGCCCATAACCAAATAGTCACTACAACTATCACTTAGACACGCTCACATAGATACAATACACGAGACACTCATAGCATAGGAATATGCTCTAACAAAAACATCTCCAAACTAGAAAGGAGATCAGAAAAACACCATTTTTCAGATTGGTAAAATTGACTATTCCAACACTCAAAAACTGAAAGAAGCAGAGAAAATCACAACTCAAGGATCTAACAAGATATTTGGCTTAGAAAGGGAGTTGAACACTTGGGAAGCCCGGTTCATCGAAGAACTCACCAAAACATCAGAAGAGATCATTAAAGTTCTACAAAAGGAAACTATAGTGGATCTCTTAGCTAAAAACAACAAAATCAAGGCAATTACTATAGAGTTACTCAGCAAGAGGAAGATTCTTGAAGAAACTGGAAGAGGTCAACTAAAAGAGGCACAAACTATCCTAAGCCATGTCAGATCTAACATGAAAAGAAACCAAATGGCTCAATCAACTTAGAAATCATACGCTCCTTCCAGGAAGATGAGGTGCGTAAAATCAAAAGGGAGTGGGAATAGAAGAAAGACAGAAAAGACAAAAGAAAATCAGACTCTGCCCCAACTCCCCACCCTCAAAGAAAAACAAGACCGGACAAGAAGAGAAGGAACAAGAAGAGGAGGAACAAGAAAAAGACCATCAACCCTTGAAAAGGAAAAACTCAAGAGAAAGCAGACCTCCAGTCTCAACTTCTGAAGGTATGCCTCCCCCCCCCCCCCCCTCCTCCATTCTCACCATCAAGAAAAGGAAATGAAAAATCTACTCCTTCAAAGCACCCTACAACCAAAGCACTAAACAGACTTCCCAACCAAATATGCAAAAAAAACGTCATCCTCATTAGCAGGATCATTCATTTCTGCATCCGCCTTTGAAGATGATTACACAGAAAAACAAAGCATGCAACCAAAAATATGGGAAAAAGTAAGGGGGCTACAAGAAAAACTCCTAAAAGGAGAAGAAGATAGACCTCCAATGAGTCCTCTCTCAAAAAGAGTGTATGACAGAACCTTTAAAAAGTAGAATGAAGAAGATGAAATATACAACATGCCTGCAATAAAGGAACTTTTACGCATAAAAGCTCAATCAATGCCAAAGCATCTATGGATCGATCACTTCAACATCTAAAGTGTCACTACACTCGATGGAAGCTCAATGGATTTCAAAGATCATGACCTTGAAAAAATGAATCTAGTTCAGCTCATCTCATTTCTGAGGTACTTCTCCAACCAATCCTCAAAAACTAAACTGGTAAGCACAACCATATATAAAGGAATAGAAGCTGGAAAAAGGATACTCAAAAGGCAAGCACAAATAGACATACAACTTGCTAAAGATATAGATCCTCATGTGCTGCTATTAACTAAACCAAATGAAGATCTCCCTACTGGAGTCTCATGGAGAGGATTAGGAACAGAAAATTGGCCAAAGCTCTGGAGTTTGCTTCAGAGATCACAAAGATGAAAGAAGATTCTTCAGGCTTAATGAAAAACAGAAATACACAAATCTAGCTCTGAGCTTCTTCCTCTTCATACTAGACAAATGTGAAACAAAGGACAAAGGGGTCTAAGATAAAATCAAGGCAGAAATATCAAATCTCCAGAAAGAAAGAGGCATATTTTAGACTTTACTTGAAGAATGAAGAAAGCCTTACAAATTCAAAAATAAACTCACTGACTGGTAGAGCCACTATTATAAAGAATGTGTATAATAATTGTAACTTCTGTCTTGATCAATGAAAATGATATTACTTTTCTCTTTTATTTATTTTCTTTAAACACTTGGGGGAGATTGTTAGAACAATTCTAAATGTAACAGAAAATAATCAAGTATTAGAAGAAAAGATCAGAAACATCATAAAAAGATAAAGGACAAAAGAATCTGTATCATTACAGATTTGTGTAGTCTTACAGAACTACTTCGGAATTTCCAAAGTAGATCTATAAAACTCAACTTTTACAGAAATCCCCATTTCTGTAAAAAGGCTTCTAATGGAAAGCATTCCTATTCTTCAAAGAAGAGTCCTGAAGGAGTTCAAGACTACTAGAAGATAAATATTACACTAACATCAAAATGCCGAAGTATGAAGTGTAAGTACACGATCGAATCTTACTACTGCATGATTCAATCAAACGCAATGAACACAAAGGTAATTAAAGTTTTGCTTTATTGATTTCACTAAGATGAGGTTACAAGATCTAGAGAGAGAAACACACTCAGTTTACACATAGTTAAGAAGATAGAAATGACAGAATTTGAAGTCCTGAACTCTCTCTAACACGATCTATTTATAGTAACCAAGTAGCCTAGTGTACCATCCAACGTACCATTTGTATGTTGGCTCCATATCAACTGGTCCATACCAGTTGGTATGGAGCCAATATGCTGCTCTTGAATTTGATTATAAGGCATATTGGACTCTACAGGCGGCACTTCCCAACTCCATTTTAAGTGGGTTTAAGGGTTACAAAACTGCACATAGCCTGTGGAATGCCTTAAGTGAAATGTATGAAAGAACCAGTGAGGTTAAATAAAACAAGAAAGATGTTTTAAAACAGAAATATGAGAACTTTACCTACAAATCTGGTGAATCTATGACCAACCAGTACTTGAGATTTGTTTCCTTACTTGATGAACTGCAAAAAGTAGATGTAAAACTAGATCAGGTCGATGTAAACAGAAAGTTTTTACGTTCTCTGCCTTATGTGTAATCAGTTTACACTGTAAACATCAGAGAATGTAAAAATTTGAAAAAGATGAGGCTTAGTGAACTTCATGGCATAATCAGTGCTTATGAAATGGAATTAAACTTAAGCAAAACTCATCCTCTGAACCAACTCAACTGTTTTCAACTGTTCTAGTGACTACTGATTTTCAAAACCAAAGATCTTTGAATTCATCTTCTTACCAGTCACCTATAGTCAGTTCCCTGAGACACCTAGGTGTCAAGAGAGTTTTATCAAATTCCTTTGATAACTCTCACAATGCTTATGTAGCAACTGACTCATACCAAGGCTTCATTCGTGAAGAATTAGAATGTATAGGTGCTGATGACTTAGAAGAAATGGATATTTTGACCCAGCTTGCTATGGTATCTGTTAGAGCCCAAATATTCTACAAAAGAACCGGTACAACTTACAAAGGAGCAAAAGGTGCTCACATTGGCCTAGACAAAAGCAAGGTGAAATGCTACAACTGTCACCAACTTGGTCACTTTGCAAGAGAGTGCCCCCAACCAAGAAGGGAAAGATAGAATCAAGGTCAAACTCAGATGAAGAATCATGGTGGAAACAATCTCAACAATTCAATCAACAATTTTGCTCATAGTTCAGGTTAACAACCCACCCAACCAAAACCTGCTGGAAGTCAAAACCATCAGAATGTGGTTGCTGCTGTAGAAAACTAAACTGAATGCGTTGAATGGGGAGACTTTCTAGCTGAGTTCGTGTCACACCCCCAAAATACCACTAACGGAGTTTATACCGTTAAGGGGCGCGACTAGACCAGGATCCACAACCACAGTTACAAATACTAAACGAATCAGGGTTAGTTCAAACACAAATTACAAATCAGAGTTTCAAACACAACGCAGCGGAACAAAATATTGTCTTAGCACTAACCACGTGCTTTACATAAACATTGTTTTAAATTCCCAATTTAGTTTAAATCAAAACAAAGGTCTTCAAGTGCCATGCCAACCCGCTCCGGATACTCCTTAGCGATCTGCAAAAGTTTAAACCACGCAAGTGTCAACCTAACGGTTGGTGAGTTCACAGTGGGCTTGTCATGCATTGGCCCGGTCTCATAATCATAGTTCGTATCAAAATGTACTTACAAAATATTCATTTGTGAAAAGCAATGCTCGTATTTAATTCTCAGTTTATAAATGATTTGTTCCGTGACCACGTCATCGGGTATGTACTAGTTCCGTAAAGTTAAAGGACTCAACCGATATCGCGGGTAGCTAATCCGTTGTTCCATGCTCTAAGGAAGTTTGTACCAAAGCTGACTTATTTTGTGGGGGCCGAGCCATCCCGTACAGTGCGGACCAAGTCATCGCGTTTTCTGCCTCCCCCGTGTCCTCTCGGGACCACGGGCAAATAGGCTGATATTGTACCTCCGTGCACTCCCCGTGCCACGGGGCGGAGTTTGTCAAACTCCAGTAGATCTACCCAACATCCCCTCGCTTTCACAAATTAATGGCACAATTAAGTTGAGGACTTTTAAGTTATAAGGCATCCTTAGAAAACATGTGATATCATATGGTTTAGACTTTAACCTACACTAGTCATATTAAAACAGTTTTCGTTTCAGAAATCGTTTATTCAGAATTCACAAGTGTTCCCATAAAACACTTCAGTTCATCAAGTGGGTGCCAAGCATCCCGTGTTCTTATGTTTATCAGTGAGGTGCCTAGCACTCTCGAGTTTGTCAGCATTGTTTTTCGTTAAGTTATTCGGTGTGGCCCATCGGACTCACGGTATGCGGGTTAGTGACACTCACCTTTGGTTGCACAGCTACACTTCAAGTAAATCCAAATATTGTTGTTTAACGAAGACCTAGAACACGTTTAGGTCTTAAGTATTAGTTTCGTGTCTAATCTTTACTTAACGTCACTATGGCCCATAACATAGCACGTTGCAACTATGACTCGACATACCGACACACGACACCAATGGTTGATCATAAACAAGGGTTCATTTGAATCAGATATCAAACATATTTCATCATGGCAAAATCATGCAAGTCATGGCATAACACTTAAACAATTTCACAAGTTTGGTTTTTAGGTCAGGCCTTAGTTTCGCTAGCATAGTTTCGCTAGACAGTTTCGCTGGGTGCACGGGCAGCACTTTCGCTAGGCAATGCCCGGTAACACAGTTTCGCTAGGCTAGTTTCGCCCGAAACTGCTGACGCAGTTTCGCTAGCCTAGTTTCGCAGAGAAACTGGTTTGAACTTTCGTTCAGGTATTTCGCTCGATAGTTTCGCTCGAGCTGGTCTGGTCAGGTTCCCGGCGACACTATAGTTTCGCTGGTCAGTGTCGCTGGAAGGATACATAATTTCGCTACTTAGTTTCGCCCAGAGAACAACAGTTTCGCTGGTCGCGAAAAACATACGGATTTGCCTAAAAATCAACCTAACAGCTTCTGATCATACATGCAATTCATTATTTAGCATCTATGGGCATTTACTAACATAAATCAAGCAACTTTAACACGTTTTACATGCATTTTGTCATCAAATCACCAAGAACACATATAAAACCCTAAAATGACTAAAATGGCATAAATCTCTATCATGGTTGGATTTCATACGCAAAGTTATCAACTTTATTACAGATCTAGCATCCTAAAGCATACATACAGAAGATCAAGCCATATTATGGAGGTTTGAGCATGCTTTAAGAAGAAAACATATAGAAAACACATAAAGCATAGTTTTTGGGACTCACGGTTGATCCTAGAATCGATAGGGGAGAAGAGATGATGGTCTAGAGGCTGAGATCTTGGTCTCTTGATGGTATTCTCGGCTGGTCCAGAAATCTCAGAGAGTGTGTGTGTGTTTGTTGTGTGGTTGAGCAAATGAGGCTACTAGGGTTTATTATGTTTATTTATATCAGAGGCTAGTTTCGCTGGCAGTTTCGCTGGCTGGCGAAACTGGCTCTGATCTCGGGTACATTGATCAGTCTAGCCTGCTACCGGGCGAATCTGTAATTTCGCTCGGTAGTTTCGCTGACTACCAAATTCAGGCAATTTTCACATAATCAAGTATTTACAATTAATCATGCTATTCACAATACTAAGTCATGTTATTTAAATCACATTGCACATAAGGACAATTAATGATGAGCATACAACACATATGGACAGGTTCGGTGATCAACCAAAGGTCGTGGACGTATTCGGCCTAGTTATGCATTAGCTACTTATAACGTAACTAACGGGTTTGTCTAACGGAAGTTAACCTTGAAATTCTCGGGTGTCACATCATTCCCCTGAGATTGGAATTTTCGTCCCGAAAATTATTCTTGTGTCGTAGCGTTCGCAGCATCAGCTGTCGTCGTTGCTATCGTCGCTGGGGAAAGAAAGCAAAAAGTTTTAGGGTTGTCACATCCTCCTCCCGTTAAGGAATTTTGGTCCCCAAAATTAAATCATACCATGAGTTTCCGTGGACGTTTGCTCAAACAGGTGAGGATACTTTTTCTTCATCTGATCCTCACGTTCCCAAGTATATTCAGGTCCACGTCTTGAGTTCCATCGCACTTTGACGATCGGAATCTTGCTACGTTTGAGGGCTTTCTCCTCGCGTCCCATGATTTCTACTGGTTGCTCAATAAATCTCAAATGTTCGTCAATTTCCAATTCCTCCAAGGGAATTATTTCGATGTCTTCAGCCAGACACTTCTTCAGATTGGAAACGTGAAACACGTTGTGAACTCCATCGAGTTCAGCAGGGAGTTGCAATCGATAGGCCACCGGGCCTACTTCCCCAATAATTTCAAACGGACCGATGTAGCGAGGATTTAACTTTCCACGCTTTCCGAAGCGTATCACTCCCTTCCAGGGAGATACCTTCAATAACACTTTGTCACCCACCTCGAACTTCAGAGGTTTTCGGCGTTTGTCGGCGTAACTCTTTTGTCGATCACGCGCTGCAGCTAGCCGTTGTCTGATTTGAATAATCCGTTCGGTCATATCATGGATAACTTCCGGTCCAGTGAGCCCTTTCTCACCTGTTTCAGCCCAACATACGGGCGATCTACATTTTCGGCCATAAAGTGCTTCAAAAGGTGCAGCACCTATACTTGAATGATAACTATTATTGTAAGAGAACTCCACCAGTGGAAGGTGAGTCTCCCAATCCTTTCCAAAATCCAGAACACAAGCTCGGAGCATATCTTCTAAGGTTTGAATCGTTCGTTCCGTCTGACCATCAGTCTGCGGGTGATAAGCTGTACTCATGTCTAATCGGGTTCCCAATGCTTCCTGCATTGATTGCCATAACCGGGAAGTGAATCGAGGATCTCGATCAGAAATTATAGTCTTTGGCACACCGTGAAGCTTCACAATTCGGTCAATGTACAGCTTTGTCAACTTATCCATATTATCACTTTCCTTCATTGGAATGAAATGTGCCGATTTGGTTAGTCGATCGATGACAACCCAAATCGCATCCGGTTGGTTTGATCGATGAGGTAATCCCGTTACAAAATCCATGGAGATGTCCTCCCATTTCCATTCTGGGATCTTTGGTTGTTGTAGTAAACCAGAAGGCTTTTGGTATTCAATCTTGACCCTTGAACATGTTAGACACTTAGCCACATATCGAGCAATGTCGGCTTTCATATTCGGCCACCAATAAAGATCCTTCAAGTCCTGATACATTTTATCCGATCCAGGGTGCACCGAGTATCTTGACTTGTGAGCCTCGTCCATCACGAGCTCACGGAGATTTCCAAACATTGGAACCCAGATTCTGTCATTATAATACGTGAGTCCATCGGACTTAACTTCAGAATGGCCATCTACACCACGTAGTGCTTCAGCTGCGAAGTTCTCTGCTTTCAAAGCTTCTCGTTGGCAGTCACGGATTCGATCCGGTAATCCTGAATGTATTGTAAGTTGAAGCGCTCGTACCCGACGAGGCTTTTCGTACTCTTTCCGACTTAAAGCATCAGCCACAACGTTGGCTTTTCCAGGATGATACTTAATGGCCAAATCATAATCGTTTAGTAACTCGACCCACCGTCGTTGTCGCATGTTGAGGTCTTTCTGATCGAAGATGTGCTGTAGACTTTTATGATCGGTGAATATCGTGCACTTTGTTCCATATAAGTAGTGTCTCCAAATCTTAAGTGCATGAACAACGGCTCCCATTTCCAAATCATGCGTTGTATAATTCTTTTCTGTATCCTTTAGTTGCCTGGACCCGTAGGCAATTACCTTGTCTCGTTGCATCAACACGCAACCGAGTCCTTGAATCGATGCATCGCAGTAAACCACAAAGTCGTCAACTCCATCGGGTAACGCAAGAATTGGAGCCGAACATAACATATCTTTGAGCGTTTGGAATGCGCGCTCTTCCTTTTCACCCCATCTGTATTGCACTCCTTTGTGCGTTAAAGCCGTTAAGGGTTGGGCCAGTTGAGAGAAACCTTTAATAAACCTTCGATAATATCCGGCAAGCCCTAAAAATTGTCGGATCTCTGTTGGCGCTCTTGGGGTAGACCAGTTCTTAATTGCTTCCACTTTGGCTGGGTCTACATGGATTCCTTCCTCATTTACAATGTGTCCAAGAAACTGGACTTCGCGGATCCAGAAGTCGCACTTCGAAAACTTAGCATATAGTTGTTCCTTGCGGAGCAATTCCAATATAAGTCGCAGATGCTCCTCGTGTTCCTCCTTTGACTTAGAGTAGATCAAAATATCGTCGATGAAGACTATCACGAACTTGTCGAGGTACGGCTTGCACACTCGATTCATTAGATCCATAAACACAGCAGGTGCATTTGTTAGCCCAAACGGCATAACCAGGAACTCGTAGTGACCATACCGAGTCCTGAAAGCTGTCTTGGGTACATCCTCATCACGAACGCGAAGCTGGTGATATCCAGACCGTAGATCAATCTTTGAAAAGTAGCTTGAACCCTGTAGTTGATCGAAGAGATCGTCGATTCGAGGAAGTGGATACCGATTCTTGATCGTAACTTTGTTAAGCTCTCGGTAGTCAATGCACATGCGAAACGTTCCATCCTTCTTCTTAACAAACAGTACCGGGGCTCCCCATGGAGACGAACTTGGACGAATAAACCCCTTGTCGAGTAGCTCTTGCAGTTGTGAGGAGAGTTCGTTGAGTTCACTTACAGCCAATCGATAAGGTGCGCGTGCGATCGGAGCGGCACCTGGAGCTAAATCAATCCCAAATTCAACTTGTCGAAACGGAGGCAAACCAGGCAGATCTTCAGGAAATACGTCTTGAAAGTCGCGAACTATCGGGTAATCATCAATTTTGCGCTCGGGATGTGTCGTGTCAGTGACGTTTGCAAGAATCGCGAAGTGACCCTTACGGAGGCATTTCTGAGCTTTGAGAAACGAGATAATACCAGTTACTACTCCACCTCTTTCACCTTGAACCGTTAATTCTTTGCCGTCTTCGAGTGGAATACGAACCACTTTTTCCTTACATAAAATTTCGGCCCGATTCTCGGATAACCAATCCATTCCTACTATAACGTCGAAACTACCAATTGGGAAAGGCATAAGGTCGATTCCTAGGGTATGGCCCGCTAGTTCTAGCTTACAATCCTTAACTATCTGGGTAGTATCATGAAGTTTACCATTTGCTAGTTCTACCACATATTTAGCGTCTAGGGCAATCGGTTTAGCATTAATTATTCTAGCAAATTTAGTGGAAATAAAACTTTTCTCAGCACCAGAATCAAATAAAACAGTAGCAAAGAAACCGTTCAAAATAAATTTACCGTTGATCACGTTGGCATCATTGCGAGCTTCACCCTGGCCCATGACGAAAGCTCGGCCTCTACCATTTCCACCATTCCCGTTTCCACCATTTCCATTGCCATTCCCATTACCATTTCCTCCACCGTTACCATTCCCACCATTATTTCCCTGATTACCATTACCTTGTCTTCTTAGCTGAGGGCAGTCTCTCTTGATGTGACCTTGAGCACCACACTCAAAGCAGCCACGTGCTCCCCCATTGTTGTTGTTCTGGTTCTGGCCGTTGTTGTTCCCATTACCCCGATTGTTCCCATAGTTGTTGTTTCTTCTGGGGCGATTTTGTTGCTCGGGCAAGGTCGCCCAACAGTCTTTTGCTTCGTGGCCTCCCTTGCCACACCTTTCACAGTTCACATTCTTCCTACAAGCACCAGCATGATGCTTCCCACATCTGTTGCACAAGGGCAGGTTACCCCTGTAGTTGCCTTGACCATTGCCACCCTGGCGATAGTTGCTGCTGTTGTTCCCTGATCTCTTGCTTTGACCTTGGGAGTTGAAAGACCTCCCAGTGCTATTACCCACACTCTGAACATTCATCGAGTTCTCAGGAGCTTCATCTTCAGCTTTTCTTTTGCCACTTAAGGCAGTCTTTTCAGTGGCTTTCGCAGGTAGCGTACCCTTTTCGACCTCTTGATCAGTAAGCTTGTGAGCCAAACGAATGGCTTGCTGCACGTTTGCGGGGTTGCTGGCAGTCACCAATCCCTTGATTTGAGGCGCGAGGCCTTCCAGGTAACGCTCAATGCGTTTGAATTCAGCATCAACCATTGAGGGGCACAAAACCTCATATTCGTGATATCGTGCAGTGTATTGCTCAACCTCAGACCCAGACATTTTCAAATTCAGGAATTCACCCTCAAGCTTCTTCACTTGGTCGCGGGGACAGTATTCTTCCATAATCAGTTCCTTAAATGCTGCCCACTGCATATTATCAGCCGCTTCTAGCCCAACCATTTGAATTTCAGCGTTCCACCAGGAGAGTGCAGCTCCTTCGAAAGTACCAGTGGCAAACTTAACCTTGCTTTCAGCCGGGCAGTTACACATGGAGAAGACCTTCTCGGACTTCTCGATCCATCGGAGGAGTCCTACAGCTCCTTCTTCGCCGGAAAACATCATCGGCTTGCAGTCCATGAAAGACTTGTACGTGCAGTGGTGTTGGTTTCCTGATGCATAAATAGTTCGGATTTTTAAATTTTAACAGATCATGATATAATTGCTTTGTGCCTTAACCGGCATAATAGTTACCCTGAGCGGCATATGCAGCTTGGACAGCTGCCACCGCGGCTTGCACATGTTCAGCAATCATCGCTTGCAGTTGTGCAGGCGTCATGTTTATACCGCCTCTTCCGTTTCCTCTTCCAGACATCTTGCTGAACAGTTTAAAGTAGCCAGTGTTCAGTCACGGTTATATCTTATACATATCCCATAATATGTATATTAGCCAGTTCCCGTTATCCCACTATTAGTCTAAAGAATTTTGTGCAAAATCGAGGCGTCGTCGAAGAACGTCGTAAATGCTATCGTCGAAGGTCGGCTTCCCATAAAGTCACCGTCGGCGTAGTCGTCGTAGTAGAAATCAGGACGTAACGTGTAGCATCGTTTCGTTGTCGCTTTCCCCAGAGTAGTGTGCGTACTTGCGGTCGCATTTCGTATTCGTGTGTGAAAATTTCCTAAGGTCCTTCCGTTAGACTACTTAGACACGGTCTATATATATACTTATATATATATATATATACATATATCTGTACGTACTAAGCTTTTACTTACACAGCAGAGCGAGTATCCCAGGTTGGCACGTAAAAATTTTGTCTTTGGGAATTTGTTTGTTTGTTTTGTAACCAAGGTTTTCAAGTTGCAGTTTCCAAATCGTTTTCAAAAATGATTCCAGTTCTCTGCAACCTATGGCTCTGATACCAATCTGTCACACCCCCAAAATACCACTAACGGAGTTTATACCGTTTAGGGGCGCGACTAGACCAGGATCCACAACCACAGTTACAAATACTAAACGAATCAGGGTTAGTTCAAACACAAATTACAAATCAGAGTTTCAAACACAACGCAGCGGAACAAAATATTGTCTTAGCACTAACCACGTGCTTTACATAAACATTGTTTTAAATTCCCAATTTAGTTTAAATCAAAACAAAGGTCTTCAAGTGCCATGCCAACCCGCTCCGGATACTCCTTAGCGATCTGCAAAAGTTTAAACCACGCAAGTGTCAACCTAACGGTTGGTGAGTTCACAGTGGGCTTGTCATGCATTGGCCCGGTCTCATAATCATAGTTCGTATCAAAATGTACTTACAAAATATTCATTTGTGAAAAGCAATGCTCGTATTTAATTCTCAGTTTATAAATGATTTGTTCCGTGACCACGTCATCGGGTATGTACTAGTTCCGTAAAGTTAAAGGACTCAACCGATATCGCGGGTAGCTAATCCGTTGTTCCATGCTCTAAGGAAGTTTGTACCAAAGCTGACTTATTTTGTGGGGGCCGAGCCATCCCGTACAGTGCGGACCAAGTCATCGCGTTTTCTGCCTCCCCCGTGTCCTCTCGGGACCACGGGCAAATAGGCTGATATTGTACCTCCGTGCACTCCCCGTGCCACGGGGCGGAGTTTGTCAAACTCCAGTAGATCTACCCAACATCCCCTCGCTTTCACAAATTAATGGCACAATTAAGTTGAGGACTTTTAAGTTATAAGGCATCCTTAGAAAACATGTGATATCATATGGTTTAGACTTTAACCTACACTAGTCATATTAAAACAGTTTTCGTTTCAGAAATCGTTTATTCAGAATTCACAAGTGTTCCCATAAAACACTTCAGTTCATCAAGTGGGTGCCAAGCATCCCGTGTTCTTATGTTTATCAGTGAGGTGCCTAGCACTCTCGAGTTTGTCAGCATTGTTTTTCGTTAAGTTATTCGGTGTGGCCCATCGGACTCACGGTATGCGGGTTAGTGACACTCACCTTTGGTTGCACAGCTACACTTCAAGTAAATCCAAATATTGTTGTTTAACGAAGACCTAGAACACGTTTAGGTCTTAAGTATTAGTTTCGTGTCTAATCTTTACTTAACGTCACTATGGCCCATAACATAGCACGTTGCAACTATGACTCGACATACCGACACACGACACCAATGGTTGATCATAAACAAGGGTTCATTTGAATCAGATATCAAACATATTTCATCATGGCAAAATCATGCAAGTCATGGCATAACACTTAAACAATTTCACAAGTTTGGTTTTTAGGTCAGGCCTTAGTTTCGCTAGCATAGTTTCGCTAGACAGTTTCGCTGGGTGCACGGGCAGCACTTTCGCTAGGCAATGCCCGGTAACACAGTTTCGCTAGGCTAGTTTCGCCCGAAACTGCTGACGCAGTTTCGCTAGCCTAGTTTCGCAGAGAAACTGGTTTGAACTTTCGTTCAGGTATTTCGCTCGATAGTTTCGCTCGAGCTGGTCTGGTCAGGTTCCCGGCGACACTATAGTTTCGCTGGTCAGTGTCGCTGGAAGGATACATAATTTCGCTACTTAGTTTCGCCCAGAGAACAACAGTTTCGCTGGTCGCGAAAAAAACATACGGATTTGCCTAAAAATCAACCTAACAGCTTCTGATCATACATGCAATTCATTATTTAGCATCTATGGGCATTTACTAACATAAATCAAGCAACTTTAACACGTTTTACATGCATTTTGTCATCAAATCACCAAGAACACATATAAAACCCTAAAATGACTAAAATGGCATAAATCTCTATCATGGTTGGATTTCATACGCAAAGTTATCAACTTTATTACAGATCTAGCATCCTAAAGCATACATACAGAAGATCAAGCCATATTATGGAGGTTTGAGCATGCTTTAAGAAGAAAACATATAGAAAACACATAAAGCATAGTTTTTGGGACTCACGGTTGATCCTAGAATCGATAGGGGAGAAGAGATGATGGTCTAGAGGCTGAGATCTTGGTCTCTTGATGGTATTCTCGGCTGGTCCAGAAATCTCAGAGAGTGTGTGTGTGTTTGTTGTGTGGTTGAGCAAATGAGGCTACTAGGGTTTATTATGTTTATTTATATCAGAGGCTAGTTTCGCTGGCAGTTTCGCTGGCTGGCGAAACTGGCTCTGATCTCGGGTACATTGATCAGTCTAGCCTGCTACCGGGCGAATCTGTAATTTCGCTCGGTAGTTTCGCTGACTACCAAATTCAGGCAATTTTCACATAATCAAGTATTTACAATTAATCATGCTATTCACAATACTAAGTCATGTTATTTAAATCACATTGCACATAAGGACAATTAATGATGAGCATACAACACATATGGACAGGTTCGGTGATCAACCAAAGGTCGTGGACGTATTCGGCCTAGTTATGCATTAGCTACTTATAACGTAACTAACGGGTTTGTCTAACGGAAGTTAACCTTGAAATTCTCGGGTGTCACAGTTCGAGCCTATCAACCATGCTTTGATGGCCAAGCAAAACTCTCCTTCTAATCTGGTAAATTCAATTCCCAAAAAAGTTCTAGAAAACTTATGCAGTCCTGCCTGCATTGAACAAGTGACAAAGTATAGAAATCACAACACAGATCTGACTGATGAAGTTTCAAACCTAAATGAGTTAAAGGAATGCTTTCAGAAAACTGAGTCATCTTACATTATTAAGATTGACAACTTAAACAAAGAAATTGAACAGTCAAAGCAAACCAACTCCATTCTTGAAACACAACTGGATGATTTGTTGTCAAAACATGAAAAATCAAGAAAAGAAACCAAAGAAGTTAAGGCTGAGGTTGATGTTCTTGAAATAAAACTAAAAGATGCTTTGTTCACATGTGATAAGTTTCAAACTGCATATAAGAAGGCTAAGAAACTATGGATGGGAGGGATGTATGGGAAAATTGGTGTTGGCTATAACAATGTTGAGCCATCAATTGAATACTCACCTGCAATTGAACCAATCAAAGCCCTGTCAACATAATGCAAAATTAGTCTCACTGTTGATGATACTTCATCAGAGTCAAGCATTGAAAAATTTATTGAAACTAAGAAGCCTAAAGTCAATAATGCAAGCACATCTGCATTAGTTGACCAATCAAAAATTTTGAAACCATCAATTGCTGTTCCACCCCCCAACTATTTATGAATCAAAGGATTCAAAAGTTGGAGGAAAACAACCTAAACAACCAAAGGGAAGTCAAAATCAAAGGCTTGGTCAATTAAATTACAAGCAAGTTACCAAAAATGAATCTCCCTGGAAAAAATGAGTTTTATGAAGCAAGAAGTCTTGAATGTGTTTTCTACGGTGAAAAAGGGCACCTTGCTGCCATGTGTTTGTTTAACCCATTGAGTAAAGTCCAACATCATTCAAAACCAAAATTTGCTCAAAAACTGGTTTTCAAAGAAAGCTCACAGGGAGAATCTCACCTGTGAAAAGTTAAACAATGAAGTATTTTGGATCTGAGACTAACAGGACTTTGGTGGGAAATGAAAGAAATGCAAGTTTTTCTGTTCAACCAGAAAACCAAAAACAACCCAGATCAGCTAATGCTCCCAAGCAGGGACCAAAAGTACACTTTGCTGAAGGGTTTGAACTTTTTGAAAGCCAAGGTAGAAGGAATCCCTCAAGAGGAAAGACCACCTCAAGGGAAAGTTTTTCAAAAAGCAAGAAATCTAACCAACTGGAATTCTTTTCCAGTTCAAGTTGAAGTTACTGTGTTCCACATCAGGTTGAAAACTTTTCTCAAAGGTTTCCACAATCACCTGAAAGAACTAAATTGGTCAATCAAGCTCACTATTCATCTAGTGAAATACCAAAGAAAGTGACCAATAAATAGAAAAAATTCCGGGAATACCGTGAAAGAAGAATTACCGAGAGGAAAAACAACAAGAGTGAGAGATTAAGTCAAACAAGCACTCCCTATGAGAGCTTGAACCTTGATAATGATGATCTGCGTACTGATGCTCCAGTTGTGAATACTTTTGTAACAAGTATAACGATGCTTATGGCAGACCCAAGACCACTCAGGCTTGGGTCCCCTATAAAAACTGATCAAATCTGATATGTGCAGGTGCAAAATATAGGCGAACAAAGCCTATGGGTAGTAGATAGTGGATGCACTTGCCACATGACAGGGAATAAGCATATACTGGAAAACACAAAAAGAATCAATGGAGGACCAGTTGCCTTTGATAGTACTAAAGGCCACATCTCAGCACAATGAGATGTGAGCAATGGACTGGTAAGTTTTGATAGAGTCAAATTTGTCGATACATTAAATTTCAATCTTCTCAGTGTCTCACAAATATGTGACAAGAATTTGAATTTAATGTTTAATGAGAGGGAGGCTATAGTTCTCAAACCTGGTGTGAAAATTCCTGATGAGCTAATCATGCTTAAAGCACCCAGGAGAGATGGACTATATATTTTGGATATGTCAGTTGCTGCACCCTCCTGTGGCACTGCTTGCTTTATATCCAAAGCCTCATTGGATGAATCTGATTTGTGGCATAGGAGGTTAGGACATGTCAACTACAAAAACATGAACATAATTGACAACTATAGGCTTGGAAAAGGGTCTTCCTAACAAACAATTTACATGTTCTGAACATTGTGTGCCATGTCTCAAGGGCAAGCAACAAAAAACCTCCTTCAAGCCAAAAGTTGAATCTTCTATTTCACAACCTCTAGAGCTGTTGCACATGGATCTTTTTGGTCTAACTAGAGTAATGAGTTTGGGAAAAAGGTCATACTATTTTGTCATTATTGATGGTTTCTCTAGATACACATGAGTTTTCTTTCTTAAAACAAAAGATGAAACTGCTGAATTGTTAAAAACTCTTGTGATAAATTTAGAAAATCAATCAAATTTCAAAGTGAAAACAATTAGATGTGACAATGGAACTGAATTTAAGAATCATGTCTTAAATTCATTTTGTCAAGAAAAGGGAATTGTTAGAAAATTCAGTGCTCCTAGAACTCCACAACAAAATGGTGTTGCTAAAAAGAGAAATAGGACACTGATTGAAGCTACTAGGTCAATGTTAGCGGACTCTAAACTCCCTGTGATATTTTGGGCAGAAGCAGTGAACACTGCCTGTTATGTCCAAAACAGGATCTTAATTGTTAAAGGTAAGAACAAGACACCAAATGAGCTTTGGAGAAAAAGAAAGCCAAATATTTATTTCTTTAAGCCATTTGGTTGTCCTGTCACAATATTGAGAACCAATGAGCTATTGCCAAAATTTGCAGAAAAGGCAGATGAAGGATATTTTATTGGATATTCTGGTGTGTCTAAGGCATACAAAGTATACAACAAGAGAACCAAAATTGTTGAAGAAACTATAAACATGTCTTTTAATAAAAACATCTCCCAACAATTTTGAGTCTCAGCCCACCTGGTTATTCGATATTGATGCACTAACCACTGCTTTCAACATAATTGTTGAGAACTCTGTGAGTTCTCTAGTGCAGAAACAGAATCTTTACAGGTCAGCTGATGAACATTGGAAGAGTAACTTTGATTGTGACAAACGGCAATTTCCCAGTTTAACCCCGTTAAAAACTTGTGTTACATTTCAATAACGTCTGTTACCTCAGTTAACTAGAATCATTACGCGAACATTGCACATGAGTCTAGACGTCGATTAGCCAACTTGAATATATATAATTTATAATTTTATATAAATTATATTTTATGATTTCAAAAAAACTTTTGTCATTCTATGTGACAATTATATTTATTATTTTTATGTGTTATATAGGTGTATATATACACATGTCATTTTTCTGATTTTATGGGATGGTGTGTCACGTAATCATACGAAAAGTTTCTATAATTTTATAGGAATTTAAAAACATATAATTATGGGGTTATGACTACGATCTTATGTGAAATGTATATAGGTTATACTTTTCTAAAACTTTGTTCGTTAATATTTTTTTGACGTACACTCGAAAATCATCGCCTAGTTACTCTTCGTTAGTCCCCGTTAGCATTCGTCAGATGTCTCTATACTTAGGGGGATGTATCTTGTAATTTTCTGAAGTTGTGTTGTATTTAATAAGTTGGAGGGACTGTTACTGTAATTACACGAAACCTGCTTCCTTTCCTTGTAAATCTCTAAGGACCATTTGTTCGCCGACAACTGAAAGAAAACGATCGATCACCCTCGGTTACGTTCCTCCAATCAATCAGGTTATTCAATCATTTGATGTGTTTGATAATTCCTCTAGTTCACTCCTGGAGCCTCTCGCGTTTCCATTTTTTTCCTTTTACTCTCTGACGAGAAAACACAAAGAGATTCCGGTCACCGCTATTAGCGCTCGTTCCCGACCGTCGGACCTGCCTCACCATCGGAGTCGTCTCGCAAGTCATGAACTGTTAGTGTTTAAAACAATTATGGGCGAGATCTGAACCAAGATGGGGCGTTGGTGTGGTGGCTTAGGCTTCGCACTACAAACTTCAGGTCACTGGTTCAAGTCCCATGACTGCCGTTTATATTGTTTTAATTGTTTTTGTAGTGATTTCAAGCATTTCCTGTCCAAAACTCCCAAAATTACTATTACACGATTGTGAAATCACGACCCGCGAAGTTTACGAAAACCCGTTAGAGTTCTCGTTGAAACGTTTGAATAAAAAACAATACGATCTAAATATATCAAAATTTTATAGTCTCGTTATAATAAATAAAAATTTGTCTTAAACATAGAAATATATACATATATATATATATATATATATATATATATATATATATATATATATATATATATATAAGGGGAAGGATCAAATAAAAACAAGATGTTATTGCGAAAACACGAAAACAAATATTAAAACCTATATAACTTCCTCACACGTTAATATTTTAAAAAAAAATTGCACCAAAAGTCTTAAAATTATGTCACCTTTAATTCTGGGAAAAAATTAAACATATAAAATTTCGTGATTTTTTTTTATTATTGCACATGTGCAATAATACGTATTAATTATATTACACATGTGCAATATTAACAAAAAAGACATTAATTTTTTTTTTAATTTTTTCAAGAATTAAAGATAACAGAATTATAAGATCTATGGTACAATTTTTTATCAAAAATATTAACGTATGAAAAAGTTATAGAGGTTTTAATATTATTGCACATGTGCAATAATAATTTTTTATTGCACATGTGCAATAATAAAATAATTTAAAAACGTTGAATTTTTTTTTTATTTTCTCCAGAATTAAAGATAAGAGAATTATAAGATTTATAGTGTAATTTTTTATAAAAAAATTTAACATATGAAAAAGTTATAAAAGTTTTAATATTATTGCATATGTGCAATAATAATAAAAAAAATTATTGCACCTGTGCAATAATAATTTTTAAGAAAATTTTGTTTTTTTTATAAATTTTTTCCAGAACTAAAGATAACATAATTTTAAGGATTTTGGTACAATTTTTTTTAGAAAATAATAACGTATGAAAAAGTTATAGAGATTTTAATATTTGTTTTCGTGTTTTCGCAATAAAAGTTGTTTTCATATGATCCTTACCCTATATATATATATATATATATATATATATATATATATATATATATATATATATATATATATATATATATATATATTTGATTTATTGTCATGTACATATACGCATGCGTACATTTTTAAGATTTTCCTTTAAACTCTTGAAATTTCGACATGACATATAAATATGTATATTGACGTTTTATTTTAACACTCTTGACTACGTCCTTATAATTGTATATAGTTTAAGGACACATATGTTTTTCCGATCTTCTTTACGTATGTTATTGGTAATAATATACTCGCATCGGCTTTCGTAAATCCTTGCGATTGTGTCTAAAGGTCGCCATTGACTCATTTCGTAATAAATGATTTTTATCACGTGTTGAAATTGTCACCTACGTCATATTTGGGACTACTTGATATTTTACAGTCATCTAGGCTATGTGACTCATGTGCGGACACACACTTACGTATGTTAAATCGATAGGTGATCGGTAGTACGCTAGACTTGGAGTCTTACCAAATTGTAGCAGCGCACCCTAAGGTGTGTTACACATCCTTTTACGTTACGTCTGGGTTTGGACGATAATACACACAAACACGTTACGCCCGGGTTAGGGTGATAACACAACAACTTTTATGTATGATTAAAGTAGAAATCCAGTATATATCACATGTTCACGTAAAATGCTTTATCTTTGAAAGTCCTTACTTATCGAACCGTTAATAGCATATAGCGAGGGGATATTGGGTAGTACTACTAGGGTCTGACAAACCCCACTCAGCGGGCACGAGATGCACCACCCGACTGGCGGTCGGACTGAGGACAATGTCAGCCTAACTTACCGTGATCGAGAAGACACGGGGAAGGCAAAACACGTAAGGATTATTCCTACAACTAATTGGTCAGCTTCGGTTGCGAACGTTTTAGTGACATGAACTTAGGCTCCCTACCTACGATATGGATTGTACTTGTAATATACATACTTACATACTAGTGGGGTGCCCGCGCGTTGCGGCGGCAACAGTTTATGGCCCGTTATTTTTTTATGTTCGCGCATTCGGCGGCAACGACAATTTACAACGCGATATTTGTTTTTGTGTGTGTGATGCGGCGACAAACTATAATGTCGATCGTGACTTACCGGGTGTGTTATATATAGATGGTCAATAAATAATAACAATATAATTTACTAAACACCCGAATAGTAGTTTTGAAATCAAAATTCAGGTGTCAATGAGAGGAAAGCCGAAGGTACACATTTATTGTGATAGTTGTGTTTCTCGTAGAGGTCATCTTAAAAGTTCTTCAACCATAATCAAGATCATCTGGCACGAAGATAATGGGTCCGGAAGCAAACATTCCCTTGGTTTATTACGTGTCATTAGGCCATTTAGAGTTTAATACTCTAACATTAATAGAAAATTATTTGGTTCATTGTACTCCTACATTATACCCCACTGGTGTTAGTGAGCTTCAACTTTCAAACCATGTGTTTGTTTTTATTTTGTGTGTGATATAGATTTAGGCTACATGTGTTATTTTGTGTGTGATACAGATTTAGGCTTTATTTTATGTAAATAATCTTGAGTTATAACCAACAAAGAGATAGAGTTTAATTCACAATGTAGATTTTGGGTTTTAGAAGTAGGTTTTAGGTGCATGGGTTCACCGTTTAAAAAAAATATAACACCAAAACATTAAACTTGAAATTAGTTGAAAGCTTATGTGTTAAAACAAATTAAAATTTACATTACATAAATAATATCTTAAGGACAACATATATACAATTCAAATAAAGCAGTTTACATGCAAACCATAAAGTCGTTTATCGGAACGAACTAAAATTCACATTATATAAACATCATTTTTGTGTTCTGGCTATACAACATACAATATTGCGACCTTTGGAATAGTCTTTAAATAGCACCATACCAACCATAAATTTGTTTATCCGAACGATCATCACACTGCTCCAGGCAACTCTTACACCTTTCATGGCTTGCATTAACACCCGTATTACACTCGCTCGCACTTGTTGTTCTTCTACACCCTAAACCAATTTTGTTATGGTTCTCAGCAATAACAATGATATAAAAGAAGTTACTTTCTTTTTCATTTTGAACGCCCACAAGTCTCAAGGACAGAACCTACAGTTCTACAAAACTGACCCATTCTACAATTTTGACCCGTTTGTCAGAACTTGATAAAACGGAACCAGTTGACCAGTTTATTTGAAAATAATTGTTTGACCCAATAAATAAAAGTGACAGTTTGCCTTCAATAAACTCAAGATTAAACCCCGTTTTCTGATTACCCAAAATACTATGTAACACCATTTTTCATGTGGAACCTCCATCAGATGATTTAAGTTGAGCAACATAGATGGTTCAAGGTGAGCAACATAGTCAACAAATATCTTTCAACTTCTATCCACCACCTTTACTAACCCTAATCAGACCCTCAAACCATCACATAGAAGTTTCATTTAATTCAAGTTTCTTTTAATAATATTAAAGAATTGATCAAACTATAAAATATTCACCTCTGTGGTGTCACGGATAATCAAATCTTCAGA
This sequence comes from Deinandra increscens subsp. villosa, assembly GCA_039602395.1. Taxonomy (NCBI): domain Eukaryota; kingdom Viridiplantae; phylum Streptophyta; class Magnoliopsida; order Asterales; family Asteraceae; genus Deinandra; species Deinandra increscens. Next base: position 24,898,563 of record JBCNJP010000010.1, on the reverse strand, counting down.
TCTTGTGAATGTCAATTGTCAAACCAAGTAAAGTGCCCCTGTTATATATCTTCTTCCGGTTCTCCCATGTCCCATTTGTATGCAGTCTTTTGATCCACCCAACTCTGGTTGCAGCATACATCATCCCCTTTTGGTCAATAAAGAGACGGTTTATTCAGTATCCCTTCACTTCAAAAAAATTACTCGGGCCTGCAATAAAAGAATAAAAACAGGAAATGTCATCGAAACATGATTCAGATGTTCAATAAATAATCAAGATAAATGTCAATTTCATACACATATCCGAATAATCACGAAGATGCATTAAGAAGATTTACTTCATGTGTTCCTTTGAAGTTCAATAGAACGTGCAAAGCCTCTGTCATGTACCATTATGTTAAAATAGAAGTTTAGTTTGAAAATAGTATGGTGTGTGATAATATTTGATGCACCTGTCTGGTTAAATGCCAAATAAATTTGTTTCCTTCATCTCTAAATTGGCAGTATTCAATTGTAATATATTTGACTTTCCAACATAACATAAAAAGGATATGTTTTGTTTATGTCATTGTTAGAAATATACTTAGACTCTTGAGTGTGTTAAACATCTGTATATTGTTTCTCTCTCACAAATATTGCAGTTTTATGAAAAAAGAGGGAATAAAGATATAGAGAAATTCCTTTCAGTAAAAACATACCCAGATTTCATGCATCCAATGTAGACCCTGGGCTTTGTTTGATGCCTGCAAAATTATGATAATAAACAAATAGGACTTTAAATAGTGTTTCAAGAAATGGACTTTAAAATATATAAAAAAGAAAAATACATTGATCAACAGTGATCTAGTTGAAAGAAATGATGAAAGAAATGGACATACAAACAATGATGGTGATATTTAGATTTTAGAAGCGATAGAATTGACCAGATTGGGCAGAAATATTGAACCTTACTTAAAGGAAATTGATGTGATTTTATGGATGATATTTTTAATTAAAATATAGTTTCTTACATAAACTCATCTTGGGGGTTTAATTCATAGAAAAAAAACATTGGACGACTACTAAACCATTTCACTCGACTCCTTTGAGATGCCTTTTACCCACTTGACCTTAGTGATAAAGCATAACCTGAATCAACGCATTCAGAAATAATTGTCAAAGACTCAAAATTGGGACCTCTAAACTGATATTAAAGAACACATGTGAACCTTGTCCCAAATTGTTCTGGATCCTGATCAACAGTGGTGTGGAAAACAGGCTAGCTCACTGATGTTACAGTCCCAACTTTTAATTTTAATGGATCACCACTCTACAAATGGCAATGGCTAATCTGTTTAGATAAAATAATTTGATACTTCAAATAGAAAATATAAAGACCAAATCTATTACTTTCTGTAAGAATTCTAATTCTCTTCTAAACTTCTAGTCAGTTGTGAAAGTCTCCCTGTGAAAAATATAGCAAACATTAGAATGATTTGAGCAAAGAAAAGACTCATCAAATAAAAATCATCTCGGACCCGTAATTCAATCGATTAACACAGGGAAAGTTTTCATTCCATAAACAACTTATTCCAAAACCGAACTCAAATTACGTGTGAAATGTGAGCAGTTCCCTCCCAAAAATTAAACCAAAACCCTAAACGGAATCTAGGCCAAAACACCAAAAACCCAGTTAAATTCGAACAAAAACCAGCATACAAATCAATGAATCTTTGATACGTAGACGTAAAAAGTACGGAAAACCAAAAATCAACAAAAATTAACCTTTCGTATATAAAACAGAGTTCTTTCTTCCCCAAAAGCCTAAACATGGTAAGAGTTCGAACATCAAGTACCCAGAAAAATTCGAACAAAACCCATTTTAAGGATCAGTGAATATTCAATTTAAACTTTAAAATTAGGAAATCGAACAAAGAATTTGAAGTAAACTGAAACCGATAGATTGAACCCCAAAAACTGATTAGAATTTACCTGTATAGAAGGAAGAAACATCATTCTTCTGGAGCAAATTTAAGAAGAAATCAAACCCTAGGAAGAAAAATCGTTATGATCCAGATTTCAAATCTTTCAAGCGTGATATTTAGTTTAATCGAGAGATCTGGATCTGATGAAAGAAGATGAGATACTTAGAGAGAGAGAGAGTGATAATTTTTACCTCCGATGTAAAAGCCAAGAAGAAATGATGGAGCTGTAACGGCTTAGGGAAATGGTGAGTACTCTGCATTTATAGACTCCTGCGATTTGAACCCTCAATACAACCACCAATCGAGGGAGAAAGAATCATCATTACAAAAGTAAGTGTGTGGTTGAAGAAGGAGAAGGAGAGCAACGAAGCGTTGCCCAATTGAAGGGGAGAAGCGTGGTTCGATGGAGGCGTGCTTGCAGGAATAAATGCAGAGATAGGTGGATTACTATTATAACCTCAATTTTGAACGGGATGTAGATAGTTGCTTTAATTAGATGCTTCAAACACTTGTACATGTTGCATAACAATTTGTACGCGTCTTAAAATTAAGGAATTTAATGACAAAAATGCCCCCATGAACCAATATGTATTATATAGTAGTATAGATGAATAAAGACTGTTGTATTCGTACTGCATATTTGTACTAGTTATACTTATGTGCTTATGTGAACTCACCAACATTAGTTGACACTTGCTCTTATGCATGCTTTCCAGGATGCTAGGAGAATCTGATTTTTGGGCATGTACGTTGGCTAAAACCTTTTATTTTAGGAATCTTCTTTCAAATCTTTTCAACTTGAACTGGTATTTACTTATCGGGCGCTTGTTTTGCGCAAAATAACTTTTATGAGCTTCCGCTAAACTTTAACTCTGGTTTGATATTTCCCGTTTGGAAATATATTTATTTTGAACCCTTAACTTATGTTTGATGTAACTAATGACTCGGGTCCTGGTCTGGATCACACCCCACACGGTAAAACTCCGTTAGTGGAAATTGGGGGTGTGGCAGATTGGTATCAGAGCCCCTGGTTGCAGAGAACTAGAATTTTCAAAAAAAAATCTAAACTGTAACTATTTCTGAACATTAGTTACAACAATTCACAAAAACATTATCTTTTCGCGTGCCAAAAATCGATTACTCACATTAGGTTGTTTTTTCTTTTGTTTGTGTCTGTCTGGGTTCTGACAGTATGGCACCACACGACAACACGAGGGGTAAGGGAAAGAAAATTGCCAACAAACAGTCATCATCCTCCAACCAACAAGGTCGCGAGCCTGAGCAGCCTGGGTACACAATAATGGACTTCCTTCGGGATCAGCACCTGCATCCTGATAGGTGTGCACCAAACGATTATAGCTAGATGAATCTGACGACGTATCGGTTGCTTGATAGGTACCATGTGCCGAACAGGTTCGAGCTACCCTTTGATTTGCAAAGGGTCATTGCGGAACTGATAGCAGCTTATGAGGACACCCTTGGAAAACTCGAGCACAATTCCATCAGCAATCGCACCCGCGATAGAGAACTCGAGCGAGTGAGGGATGAATAGAAGGAGAGAGATACCTACCACTACAACTTGTCTCAGGGGGTAATGGGTATCCGTGACAGGGTTGCTAAACTTGTGTCGCGACCCAATCCAGCAGATTTGGAGCATGGACTTCATCAAGCACAACATCAGATTACTGCACTACAACATTCCTATGCAGCGCTTCAACACTCCCAACGCGGCACTAGCGGCACAGGTCGCCGCCCTCCAAGCACAAATGGCAGCCCTACAGGTTCAAGGTGCTCCTATTCAGGAAGAAGAGGAGGAACCCTTCAAGGAGGAACCTTTTGAGGAGGAGCCTCAAGAGGACATGGAGGAAGAACCAGATGTTATTGATCCATGATCTAATCTATCTTCTTTTCTGTTATTTTTTTTACTTCGAATAAATTGACTGGGTGTTCATTTTATTTTGAATATTTCAAATACTGAGATGCACTATGGTTGGATTCTAAATTTTGTAATGGATATTACATCTTTACTTTTCCAATGTGTTTTTAAAAATTATGTCGTGTGATCGATGGATGCATGAATAATTGTTTAGTGATTAATGCAATTAATATTGGATATATTAATTATTTAATTGTTTGCGTGCTAACGTGTATAATGGAATTAATATTGGGTATATTAGTTATTGGAATGACTTGTATGGCAAATAGAATCATGGCTGAACACCTCACAGCAGCTCAGATCCATGCTTTGATAAACGAAAACGTTACGGCAGCACTCGTTGTGGCTCAAGCACAAGGAAACAACAATGGTGGTATGTAATACAGACGAAAAGTTGACTACATTTTTTTTTCTCACTCTCAAAAATTATTCTCTAAAATAATTTTATAAAAAAAAATCCAGGCCCAGCTCAGTGCACCTTCAAAACTTACATGGATTGTAAGCCGTTCACATTCAAGGGTGGTGAAGGAGCCGTGGGTCTGCTACGATGGCTCGAGAAATCAGAAAAGGTGTTCTCAATGTGCAACTGCCCAGTTGCAAATCGGGTCAATTTCACAACCGCTACACTGGGAGCTGCCCTCACTTTGTGGAACGCACAAATCCAAATGCTAGGGCTCGACGCAGCGAATGCTATGACTTGGCAGGAATTTAAGGATGCCATGATGGAGGAGTATTGTCCTCGCGACCAAGTCAAAAGGTTGGAAATCGAGTTCCAAAACTCGAAAATGGTTGATTCCGAAATTGAAGAGTATACCACTCGCTACCACGAGTACGCGGTGCTATGTCCTATGATGGTTGATGCTGATTTCAAAAGAATTGAAAGGTACGTGGATGGGTTAGCTCCATAGATCAAGGGAATGGTTGCTGCCTCAAACCCTGCAAATGTGCAGAATGCTATCAGGTTGGCTCATAAGCTGACTGGCCAGGCCATAGAGCAAGGGACATTGCCACCCAGAAAGGTCCCCAAAACTACCCTAGATGGGAAAAGAAAGAGAGATGACGACTCTAGCAACAACAACAACAATGGTAGTGGAAACAACAACGAGAGATCCTCGAACTCTCACAATCAAAACAAGAGGTACAACAACTCCAGGGGTGACTATAATAACAGTAAAACCAATAGCGGGGGCGGTAATCAGAATCGTCAAGGTGGTAGTAATGAAAATCACAATGGGTACAAGGGACGAGCGCCTTTTTGCAATCGGTGCAACCAACACCACAATATGGCATGCAAGAAACTCACTTGTGAGCGTTGTGGTAAAGGGGGCCATGAGGCTAAGAACTATTGGGGTGAATTACCTAACCGTCCTAACCAAAATCAGAATCAGAACAAGAGGCAGAATAACGAAGGCCCGAGGGGGTGTTATGAATGTGGAAAGCTAGGGCACTTGAAGAGGGATTGCCCGCAGCTCTGAAGGAATAATAATAACAACGTTGGCAACAACAACAACCACCATAACAACAATAACAACGGTGGTGATGGTGGTAGGAATGGTGGAGATGGCGCCAATGGGCGAGATTTCGTTATGGGTTCAGGTGAAGCAAGAAACGATGCCAACATCATTACCGGTAAGTTTCTTCTAAACAACTACTTTGCAAATGTCTTATTTGATACGGGTGCTGAGAAAAGTTTTATCTCGACTAAGTTCTGTAAGTTGATTAAGGCTACCCAAACTCCAATAAAAGCTAGGCATACAGTTGAATTAGCAAATGGTAAGCTTCTTGACACCACTCACTTAGTTGAGGACTGCACATTAGAACTATCTGGTCATAAACATAGACCTTATGCCTTTTACCATTTGTAGTTTCGACGACATAGTGGGCATGGATTGGCTATCCAAACATCAGGCGGAAATCGTCTGTCAAGAAAAAGTCATAAGAATACCCGTAACAGGAGGAGAAGTACTCTTGATTCAGGGCGAAAAGGGAGGTGCTGTCTCCGGAATCATATCATACCTTAAAGCGCAGAAGTGTCTTCGGAAAGGACACATGGCAATCCTGGCCACAGTTACGGACCAAACCAGGGTGGAGAGGAAAACCAATGACTTTCCGATCGTACGTTAATACCCAGAGGTATTTCCTGAGGAATTACTTGGCCTTCCTCCGTTTCGGCAGGTAGAATTTGGGATTGACCTCGCTCCGGGAGCAGCTCCGATCGCGCGTGCACCATATCGTCTAGCGGTGAACGAATTGAATGAGCTATTCACACAAATGCAGGAACTGCTAGATAAGGGTTTTATTAGACCTAGCTCATCACCATGGGGAGCACGGTATTATTCGTCAAAAAAAAGGATGGCACATTGAGGATGTGCATTGATTACTGCGAACTCAACAAAGTCACTATCAAGAATCGATACCCTCTTCCACGAATAGATGATCTTTTAAATCAGCTTCAAAGATCCAGTTACTATTCCAAGATTGATTTAAGGTCTGGTTACCATCAGCTTCGAGTCCGTGAGGAGGACACCGAAAGACAACCTTCAGAATGCGCTATGACCATTATGAATCCTTGGTTATGCCTTTCGGGCTGACAAATGCACCAGCTGTGTTCATGGATCTCATGAACCGTGTGTGCAAGCCCTACCTGGATAAATTCGTCATAGTGTTTATTGACGACATCCTCATCTACTCCAAGAAAAAGAAGAACACGAGGAACACATACGGTTAATCTTAGAATTGTTAAAGAAAGAACAACTCTATGCAAAATTCTCTAAGTGTGATTTTTGGATCCGAGAGGTTCAATTTCTGGGTCACATCGTCAACGGGTAAGGTATCCACGTTGACCCAGCCAAGGTCGAGGCAATTAAAAGTTTGTCTACCCCCAGAGCTCCTACAGAAATTCACCAATTCCTAGGTTTAGCGGGTTACTACCATCGTTTTATAAAGGGATTTTCTCAGTTAGCTCATCCACTGACCGCTCTTATACACAAAGGGGTTCAGTATAGATGGGGTGACAAGGAAGAGACAACCTTCCAAACTCTGAAAGAGAAACTTTATACTGCACCTATATTATTTTTACTTGATGGGATTGACGACTTTGAGGTCTATTGTGACGAGTCAATCCAGGGACTCGGATGTGTTTTAATGCAAAGAGGTAAAGTCATCGCATACGGGTCAAGGAAATTAAAGACTCATGAGAAGAATTACACAACTCACGACTTAGAGTTGGGCGTTGTTGTATTTGCCTTGAAATTTTGGAGACACTACTTATACGGTACCAAGTGTACGATATTCACTAATCACAAGAGCCTCCAACACATATTTGAACAGAATGAACTCAACATGAGGCAACATAGGTGGGTCGAATTGCTAAACGACTACGTCCTTGCAATAAAGTATCATCCAGGAAAGGCCAACGTGGTGGCCGATGCCTTGAGTAGAAAGGAACATGTTAAACCTATAAGGGTTCAAGCTCTCCAATTAACGATCCATACGGGGCTACCGGATAGACTCCGGGATGCTCAGAAAGAGGCCCTGAATGAAGAAAATTTCGCTCCTGAATCTTTACGTGACGTCGATGGAACTTCTGAAGTTAAGTCCGATGGACTTCGTTATTATAAGGACCGTATATGGGTACCTCTCCATGGAAATCTTTGAGAACTGGTGATGGACGAGGCCCACAAGTCCCGTTATTCGATCCATCCAAGTTCAGACAAAATATATCAAGACTTAAAAGGGTTATATTGGTGGCCCAATATGAAAGCTGACATCGCTAGATATGTTAGCAAGTGCTTGACGTGTGCAATGGTCAAAATGGAACATCAAAAGCCAGCAGGATTACTACAACAACCTAAAATTCCTGAATGGAAATGGGAAGAAATCTCGATGGACTTCATCACGGGATTGCCCCGTTATTTTGGTGGAAAAGATATGATTTGGGTTATCGTTGACCGATTAATAAAATCCGCTCATTTCCTAGCTATCAAGGAAAGTGACAAAACAGAGAAACTTGCAAAGATATATCTCAAGGAGATTGTCAAACTCTACGGAGTGCCTCTATCTATTATCTCTGACCAAGATCCTAGGTTTGCTTCAAAATTTTTGGGATCCTTACAAACGGCAATGGGCACCCGCTTAGATATGAGTACCGGGTATCATCCTCAAACAGATGGACAAACTGAACGTCCATCCAAACTCTCGAGGATATGCTTAGAGCATGTGTGCTCGACTTCGGGAAAAATTAGGAGACTCATTTACCACTGGTAGAATTCTCATATAACATCAGCTACCGTACCAGTATTGGAGCCGCTCCATTTGAGGCTCTTTACGGACGAAAATGCAGATCGCCGATCTGGGGCCGAGGTCGGTGAGAGCCAACTCAGTGGACCTGAACTAGCGCACGAGTCCACTGAAAAAAATTGTGCAAATCAGAAACCTCATGAAAGCGGCAAGATATAGACAAAAGAGTTATGCAGATAAACGCCAAAGACCGTTAGAATTTAAAGTCGGCGACAGAGTACTATTAAAAGTCTCGCCTTGGAAAGGCGTAGTACGCTTTGGCAAGCGCGGGAAGTTGAATCCCCGGTTTGTAGGACCATTCGAGATCACCGAGAGTATTGGTCCGGTGGCTTACCGTTTAAATTTACCTCCTGAATTGGATGGAGTACACAACGTGTTTCACGTTTCGAACTTGAGGAAGTATTTAGCTGATAACACTCTCATAGTTCCATTAGAAGAACTGCAAATCAATGAACAATTGCAATTCATCAAACAGCCCGTGGAAATCATGAGACGTGAGGAGAAAACATTGACAAGAAGTAAAACCCCCATCATCAAAGTGAGATGGCAGTCTAAGCGTGGACCGGAGTTGACGTGGGAACGAGAAGATTAATGAGAAAGAAATATCCTCGTCTATTTGATCCAGCGTCAACATCTAATTAAGGTAATAGTTAAATTTTGGGATAAAATTTCCTTAACAAGGGGATGATGTAGCAACCCTAAAACTTTTCTTTTCCTTCCATAGAAACCGTAGCACCTTAAGGCAATTTTCGGGACGAAAATTCCTTAACAAGGGGATGATGTGACAAACAGCAATTTTCCAGTTTAACCCTGTTAATAACTTGTGTTATATTTCAATAACGTCCGTTACCTCAGTTAACTAGAATCATTACGCGAACATTGCACGTGAGTCTAGACGTCGATTAGCCAACTTGAATATATATAATTTATAATTTTATATAAATTATATTTTATGATTTCATAAAAACTTTTTTTCATTCTATGTGCCAATTATATTTATTATTTTTATGTGTTATATAGGTGTATATATACATGTCATTTTATGATTTTATGGGACGGTGTGTCACGTAATCATATAAATGTTTCTATAATTTTATAGGAATTTAAAAACATATAATTATGGGGTTATGACTACGATCTTATGTGAAATGTATATTGGTTATACTTTTATAAAAGTTCGTTCGTTAATATTGTTTTGACGTACACTCGAAAATCATCCCCTAGTTACTCTTCGTTAGTCCCCGTTAGCATTCGTCAAATGTCTCTAAACTTAGGGAGACCTATCTTGTAATTTTATGAAGTTGTGTTATAATTAATAAGTTGGAGGGACTGTTACTGTAATTACGCGAAACCTGCTTCCTTTCCTTGTAAATCTCTAAGGACCATTCTTGCAAATTCATAAAAGTCATTTTAATGACTTTCTTAAATGCTCGACGGTTTGTTCGCCGACAACCGAAAGAAAACGATCGATCACCCTCGGTTACGTTCCTCCAATCATACAGATTATTCAGTCAATTGATGTGTTTGATAATTCCTCTCGTTCACTCCTGGAGCCTCTCGCGTTTCCATTTTTTTTCCTTTTACTCTCCGACGAGAAAACACAAAGAGATTACGGTCACCGCTATTAGCGCTCGTTCCCGACCGTCGGACCTGCCTCACCATCGGAGTCGTATCGCGAGTCAGCCACAATCACAGCAGAAACTACAACATCGAGTTAACTTCAGGCGACGGGTCCGTGTCGATCGCGTACATCACCGAGACGACCGATTCGTTTCGCATCCAAGGTAATCCTAAACCACACTTTGTATCATTTACGTCGTGCCTATAGCCTCTGTGACTCTCCCTACAAGCTTCTGTAACTATCTGTGTCTGTCCATGGCCGACGGGCATAATAGGCTTTGTAGTGAAGAAGATGACACCCTTCTGGTATATGTTAAATATTTTATTTTCTGGTTAAAATCGATCAGGGATTGTAGCGCAGATGGTAGCGGCGTTCGTTGGGGGACCAAGAGGTCCCGGGTTCGATCCCCATCCAGCGCAGTTCTTTTTAATTCTTTTTCTAAACCTGATTTCATGAACTGTTAGTATTTAAAACAATTCTGGGCGAGATCTAAACCAAGATGGGGCGTTGGTGTGGTGGCTTAGGCTTCGCACTATAAACTTCAGGTCACGGGTTCGAGTCCCGTGACCGCCGTTTCTATTGTTTTAATTTTCTTTTTAGTGATTTCAATTTAATTTTTTTTTAGTGATTTCAAGCATTTCATGTCCAAAATCCCAAAACTACTATTACACGATTGTGAAATCACGACCCGCGAAGTTTACGAAAACCCGTTAGAGTTCTCGTTAAAACGTTTGCATCAAAAACAATACGATCTAAATATATCAAAATTTTATAGTCTCGTTATAATAAATAAAAATTTCTCTTAAACATAGAAATATATATATATATATATATATATATATATATATATATATGATTTATTGTCATGTACATATACGCATGCATACATTTTTAAGATTTTCCTTTAAACTCTTGAAATTTCAACAAGACATATAAATATGTATATTGACGTTTTATTTTTAACACACTTGACTACGTCCTTGTAATTGTATATAGTTTAAGGACACATATGTTTTTCCGATCTTCTTTATGTATGTTATTGGTAATAATATACTCGCATCGGCTTTCGTAAATCCTTGCCATTGTGTCTAAATGTTTCCTTTAACTCATTTCGTAATAAACGATTTTTATCACGTGTTGAAATTGTCACCTACGTCATATTTGGAACTACTTGATATTTTACCGTCGTCTAGGCTATGTGACTCATGTGCGGACACACACTTACGTATGTTAAATCGATAGGTGATCGGTAGTAGCTAGACTTGGAGTCTTACCAAATTGTAGCAGCGCACCCTAAGGTGAGTTACACATCCTTTTACGTTACGTCCGGGTTTGGACGATAACACACACAAACACGTTACGCCCGGGTTAGGGTGATAATACAACAACTTTTATGTATGATTAAAGTATAAATCCAGTATATATCACATGTTCACGTAAAATGCTTTATCTTTGAAAGTCCTTACTTATCGAACCGTTAATAGCATATAGCGAGGGGATATTGGGTAGTACTACTAGGGTCTGACAAACCCCACTCAGCGGGCACGAGATGCACCACCCGACTGGCGGTCGGACTGAGGACAATGTCAGCCTAACTTACCGTGATCGAGAAGACACAGGGAAGGCAAAACACGTAAGGATTATTCCTACAACTAATTGGTCAGCTTCGGTTGCGAACATTTTAGTGACATGAACTTAGGCTCCCTACCTACGATATGGATTGTACTTGTAATATACATACTTACATACGAATAAAGACTATTGTATTCGTACTGCATATTTATACTAGTTATACTTATGTGCTTATGTGAACTCACCAACATTAGTTGACACTTGCTCTTATGCATGCTTTCCAGGACGCTAGGAGAATCTGATTTTTGGGCACGTACGTTGGCTAAAACCTTTTATTTTGGGAATCTTCTTTCATATCTTTTCAACTTGAACTGGTATTTACTTATCGGGCGCTTGTTTTGCGTAACATAACTTTTATGAGCTTCCGCTAAACTGTAACTCTAGCTTGATATTTCCTGTTTGGAAATATATTTACATTTTGAACCCTTAACTTATGTTTGATGTAACTAAAGACTCGGGTCCTGGTCTGGATCACACCCTACACGGTAAAACGTCGTTAGTGGAAATTGTGGGTGTGACATTGATGGAACCACAAAGAAGCCAATCTACTTCTCTTCAATGAGCACCAAACCTATCTTGCCTGGCAATGGAAAGAAACAAGCTGAAATAATTCAAATTGACTTTGAAGCATTTCCGGTTGAAGTCCAAGTGGAACTCGCTTCTCCGGTTCTAGTTCAACCGGAAAATTCAATTTCAGAAACTGTGGAGAACACTGATTCCGGGTCAAGTGAACCTGAAAACTCCAATGATGCTGCATCTAATGAGTTTAGTTTTGAGCATCTGACCCACAATTCATAAACCAGTTCTCATGAAGCAGTTGAAGTTTCAGATCCTGTATCACACTTTGGTAATGTTGAGCTTGAACACATACTTCCTACGCTCAACATACCTTCAAATGGAAGAAGTCATGAGTTCCCTATGCTCATAGACATAATAATCAACAAGGATCATCCATTGGATAATGTTATTGGAGATATATCTGCACCTGTGTTAACAAGAAGTAAATCTGTTGATGCAAATATTTGTTTGCACGCTGGAAGAAATTTTATGGCTTTTACTTAAAAATATGATCAAAAGCCCCATAAAAATATGATTAAAAGCCCGTTAACTACCTAAAATTCTTTTTCAGGGGCGCTGCCCCCGAACCCCCGTTAGTCCCCGCTACCCCTGATATACTTTCCTGGATCCGCCACTGGCTGAAGCCTTAGAAGATAACAGCTGGGTAGAGGCAATGCAAGAAGAATTATTTCACATAAACAAGTAGAAAGTTTGGGAATTGGTTGATCTGCCTGCTGATGCAGAACAAATTGGTACCAAGTGGGTGTTCAGAAACAAAAAGGATGATAGGGGCATTGTAATTCAGAACAAAGCAAGACTGGTGGTTCAAGGCTATGTACAGGAAGAAGGCATTGATTATGATGAAGTGTTTGCACCAGTGGCTAGATTGGAAGCAATCAGAATTTTTCTAGCCTATGTTGCTTTGAAAGACTTCCAATTATTTCAAATGGATGTCAAAAGTGCCTTCCTGTATGGCCTACTAGAACAAGAAGTGTATGTCAAGCAACCTCTTGGCTTTGAGGACCCTCATCATCCAAACAGGGTATGCAAGCTAATCAAAGCCCTCTATGGCCTTAAACAAGCACCTAGAACCTGGTATGAAACTCTTTCAAACTATCTTATGGAGAATGGCTATAGGAGAGGAGCTATTAATAAAACAATGTTTGTCAAAACAGTTGGTAAAGACATGTTTATGGTACAAATCTATGTAGATGATATTATATTTGGTTCATCTAATACTTTGTTGTGCAAGGAATTTGAAACTTTGATGCAGTCGAAATTTGAAATGAGCTCCATGGGAGAATTAACCTTCTTATTAGGACTACAAGTGAAGCAAACTACAGCTGGGATCTTTCTAAACCAGTCAAAGTATATCCAAGACATGCTGAAGAGATTTGATATGCTGACATGTTCAAGTGCTAAAACTCCTATCTCCACTTCCCATAAGTTAACCAATGACTTAAGTGGCAAGCCAGTGGAGGTACACATGTACAGAGAAATGATAGGATCACTTATGTATCTCACTGCTAGTAGACCTGACATCATGTTTAGTGTTTGCTTAAGTGCATGATATCAGTCATCACCATAGGAGTCACACATGCTAGCTGTCAAGAGAATTTTCAAGTACTTAAAGGGTCAACCAAAACTGGGTTTATGGTATCCCAAAAATTCTGACTTCTCTTTCAAAGCATTCACCGAAAGTGACTATGGATGCTGTGACATAAACAAGAAATCAACATTAGGCGGATGTCAATTTTTGGGCGAAAGACTTGTTTCCTGGCAGTGCAAGAAGTAAACCTGTGTTTCTACATCAAATCTGAATACATTGCTGCCTCAAGTTGCTGCAGTCAAGTTCTTTGGATCCAAAATCAGATGCTTGATTATGGAATCACCTTCATGGAAACTCCCATCTTTGCAGACAACAACAGTGTTATCTCCATTATCAACAATGCAGTCAAGCACTCCAAAACAAAGCACATTTATATAAGGTATCATTTTATTAGAGATTGTGCAGAAAAGAATCTGATTAAACTGTTCAAAGTTCATACGGATCACTAATTGGCTGACCTGTTTACCAAAGCATTCGATGAGGCAAGATTCTCTTACCTCATCACAGCCATTGGGATGATGAACTTTGATTAACTCAAAGCTTTTCACAACCTCAATAAAAAGAAACAAATTTTTGTCTAAGAGTCTGTATCTTGATACAAAAAGAAGAGGAAAAAGAAAAAGAAAGTCTCTTGTGTTAATTAGAAACCATTTCAGTTCACAGTCAGCAACTGCTGTTAAACTATGAAAAATTAACACAAATTTTCAAAAATCATGTATTTTGGTTTTCCAGTCCAAGTTCCGGTTCAACCTGTTAGAAAAGAACTTTTAAAAATCTCCGGGTGAACTTCAACCGGAAAAATGCTTTGTATCTTATGTGGATAATATTTTTGAAAGCAATTCTTCCAAGCGGAAAAATCTTCCGCTTGAAGTTCACACGGAAGAAATTTGGTTTTTAAGATAAAGGAGAAAATGGGTTCCGCTTGAACTTCCGGGTCAACAAGTCAACTGTCACTTTTCATTAAATTACCCGGAAGGCACATCTTTTTAAGCGGATACACAATAAATTACCCATTAAGTTTTTACCCATTAAATATCCGAGGTTTCAGTAAATATACTTCTGGATAATGACATGCTTTAACGTGTTGTACCGTATAACCTATAAAGCACTAGTCACATCAGTTACTGAACAGTTGCGTTAAAACCTCTATCCTCCACGTCAGCGACGGAAAAGGTAAAAAGCCCTAAATTACCGTCACTTCCCCATTTCTCTCAAACACCACTCCTAAATTTCTCGCAAACTCTCTCCATAACTTCCAAAAACCAAAGACTTTTCTCAAATCCTACATCAACAATGGCTCCCAAGGCGAGTTCAAGTGGCAAGAAGCTTGCCAATGACTCAAAGTTCCCTGTGGAACACAACTTGGTGGCTTATCTTGAAACACCCAGTAAAACAGACATTTACAATGGCATGATCGACTTCATGAAGAACCCTCACCTTCATCATGCGCTGACAGTTGAAGCGGTGATATTTGAAGAAATTATGGAAGAGTTTTGGTCAAATGCTAGGGTTGCTGAAGGAAACAACGGTGGTGAGAAAATTGTGTCAACTGTTCAGGGCACGATAGTGGAGATAGATGAAGCAAAAATTAGAAAAGTGTTGAAACTAAAAGATAAAGATGGCTATGTGTTTGTTGATTCAAAGATGTACCTACCTCTATTTAGAGATATTGGTTATGGTGGTTCACTGGGAAGCAAGACAATCAAGAAAGGGCAACTACCATATAAATGGAGGTTTCTGGCTCACACACTCTTGGTTTGTTTAACTCCCAAGAAAGGCGGTTTTAATGAACTCGCTGCTGAACAAGCCTCAGCATTCTTTGCCGTGGTCAAAGGTGAAAACTTAAATTTCTGGAAACTGATTTTTAAAGGCCTCAAAACAAACATCACACCAGAATATGTCTATCTGTATCCTAGGTTTTTGACTTGCATTCTCAGGGAGGAATACCCTCAAATTATTTTGGAGGTTCAGTTTTACACCCAAAACTCCTAAATGAGAAAACTTTTTCTAATCTTGCTATGAATAAGACAATTTTTCTTGGAAGGGATACTGACGATCCGCTGCTAATTCCAAGGTTGTTTCCTGATGAACCTGCTCAGGCTGAGGTTCAAAAGGAAGTTGTGGCTGCAATTGAGCAACTTGTTCAAGATGACAGGACTACAAGCCCAATAGTTCCTAATCCCACATCTGTCCCCACTTCCTCTACCATAAAAACATACCAATCCAAAAAGAGGGAGTCCACTGCTAAATCAACCACCATCGCCACTTCCTCATCTGAATCCCCTCATATCATTTTCAAAAGACAGAGAAATGTGGTTATTAGGTCTCCTCCACCTACTACCACCAACCAACTTGAAGCTTCAAGCCCCGCTAAAGGCAAAAAGCCCAAGCGGAAGCTAGCCAAACTAGGATTTTCTCTTAGGGATGAACCTTCTTTTGAGGGGGAGTCAATAGACATGGATGTACTATCCCATTCTCAAGGTTTTCACCCCTGCAACCCCTATCACCCAGGAGTGACAGTGCACCCATTCTTGATCCAAATGAAGATGTTATTAACTCACCGACCTCATTACTTGATAATATTCTGAGGAATCAAGACCCTGCTGTAATGAACTCCCACTCCTCACCGGAGGTGAATCTCAGGAGTTCTGAAGAGATTCATACAAAGAGGGATGTTGCTGCCTAAGGATCCCCACTTGATCTTGGTGCTAGTAATAACATCACTAAGACCCAATCTGTAGCAATCTTCTCTGAATCAGCACCTACAGGTCCTTCATTGGAACCAAGGGTTGTTGAGACAGTAGAAGAAAATCCCAGGTGCCAAGAAGCCATGGGTACCAGGATTGACTAATCTCGGATTGATAACTTGGTTTCGTCTAGGGATACTGGTAAAAAGCTAGTTGAGGACAGATATACACTACCTAAATTGACGAATTTGTATCTTTCTCTCCAACAACAGGTTGATTCATTAAATGCAACTGTTACCACCTTAGTCAAGGGTGTTCCTGTTCAAGCTGAAGCAGGTCCTTCAAACCCAAACAGAGCTGAAGATAAAGCTGATACTATCAAATTGGGGGAGAAGATGACTTCAACACCTGCCATTCTTGAAATTGAAGAAACAGATAGAATCCCGGCTGAAGTTAGAGCCACAGCTTGCAGGAAAGTTGGTGTTCAACCTTTTTCAGTCGAAGCGAGTTGGGTGAATGTGAAGAGGAGCCAACTCATAGCTATCTCACCATTTAATGATCCAAATCTCACTGAACTGGTTCAGTCTTCAATGTTGATTGATGGTGCTCTCCCTGATCATATAAACATGATTACTAGGCTGCTGAAGGATGTCATTTGTCCGGCTGAAAGAGCCAGTAATCAAGCGAAGAAGAATATTGCTTCCACCAGTAAGGCAACTGCTGAGAATCTTGAAGACAGCACTGAAACTGTAGCAGTGGGAACCATGACTGAAGGATGTGATGAAAATATGTTAGGAGAAGGTGAAGGAACCGAGGTACTAGAAATTGTTGATACATGGTTTCTGATCGTCATGTGAAGTATCGAATACAAGACTAGGACAAGCTAGTTTGCTGTGGTCCGAACTCCTGGCGAACCCAGACTTCGGACAGGTCCGAACTTGTCCGAACCTGAGGTTCGGACCAGCGGGGTTTAGCATGTATAAATATGTGTCTTGTGTTCAGTTTAGAGAACTTCTTGTCTCATTCTACACTTTATGTGTGTGTTTTTTGTGTGGATTCTCTCACAAGTTTAATAATACAAGTTTCATTTGTATTTACATTTTGATCTCTTCTACATCTCATAATCACTAGATTAGCAAACGATCCAATGCTCACGCAATTTCAATTGGTATCAGAGCACTTGGTTCCATTTTCTAATCAAATTGAAGTGATTTTTTTGAGTTTTTTCTAGAGAAAGGAAGTGGGTTTTTGCAAAATTTCATCAAGTTTCCTCAAATTCGAGAGTTTTTGTGTTAAATTTGATTTCAGAACGTTCCTATTGCACTTTCGTTCACTACTGCTGAAAATCTCATTCAATAACATCCAAAATCGCAAATTTAAGAGAAAATAAGATTTCGTTCGTCTGAGTTCGGAGCATGTATTTTCAGTTCTTCTCAAGAACACACAGTTCGGACAAATAACTGCTCCGAACACACAGTTCGGACAAATAACTGCTCCGAACACACAGTTCGGACAAATAACTGCTCCAAACACACAGTTCGGATACAGTTCGGACAGAGTTCGGACAAGGTTCGGAAAGAGTTCGGATATGCTTAGTTCGGACAAGGTTGGACGAGTTTGGACACATTTTTAGTGAAGCGTTTTTGTTCAGATACCCCAGCCAGGGGCTCTGCCCCTTGGACCCCGCCACGGGCTGCCGCCCCTTGGACCCCGCCACGGGCTGCCGCCCCTTGGACCCCACTTCTCAGGGGCGCTGCCGCCCCTTGGACCCCGCTTCTCAGGGGCGCTGCCCCCGAACCCCCGTTACGTGGGGATTTCCAAGAAGCTTTTGGGTTTGAAGTTTTTGGGGTGTTAGCTTTCAACAATTAGTGCATCACAAGTTAGTCCAATGATACCTATACTGATGAAATGGAAAGATTATCATGAATGGAAAGTTGATTTTGAGATTTATATCAACAAACATTTCAGAGATTTTTAGAAGATAATCAATAAACAATTCAAATGGCCTACTGATTTAAGAGGAAAGGTAATAATTCATCGATATCTTTCTCTAGAAGAAAAGGCTTATTTAGATAATGAAGACAAAGCCATCGACATTATCAAAACAGCTCTTTCAAAAGAGTTATTTTTTGACATCACAGTATATTGGACTGCGAAAGATAAATGGAATGCATTGAAAGAAAATAGTGAGATATGTGCACACATTCAGACCATGAAGGTTGGCTCAGATTCTGTTGATTCAAAATCATATGATTCAGCATCGAGTGGTTTGGAATCAGGAAGTGATAAGTTGTCAGACAAAAAGAGTTGTGATACTGATTCTGATTCTGAAACAGGTTCATGTGTGGTATATGATAAAGAAGATGATGGTGATAGTGAAGAAGTTCAGAATGAAAATGCCTTCATATGTCCAAAGTGTGTTAAACTTGCTAAGATTAATGCTGATTTGTTGAAAGAGAAGAAAGTTTTGAGTGAAGAATGTGAAAAATTTAAAGCTGAAGCTCTACATGTAGCTCAAGACTTTGAGAATTTATTTCAGAAAAGCTATCCTGTTCAGCAGAAGTATGAGAAAGCAAATGCCATTGATATTGAAGCTGCTGCTAGAGTTTTAGGTCTTCAGGAAGAACTTTCTACACTTCGCGATGCGAATGTGCTTCTTCGAGATAAGAATGAAGTTCTAACAAAGGATGTTGGGATCCTTAAGAAGAAGTGGGAAACTGTAACGGAAGAAGTTTTAGCTGAATGTGAGATCAGAAAGCGACAACATTATGAATATAATGATTTGAATGAAAAGTTCATTAAGTCACAGAAAGATTTGTTTGAAGCTCAGCATAAGATTTCAGAATTAAAGTTGGAGATTTTGGAATTAGAAAGGCAAGCGAAGAATTGCAATCTCTCGCCTACATTTCTGAATTTCTTATACAAACAGGATCGAAGCAATGATAGTTCCAAGAAGGATGATATTCACAAGGTCCCTCACCCAGTGGATTTATCTGAATTCTCATCTGCTCCTCTAGATCCAAAGGCAGAATTGCATGATTATTCCAAGTTTGCCACTCTACCAAAGAAGAAAAAAACCAAATCGAAGAAAAAGTCGAAGCCGTTGGGTGAAGCTCCAAAATTTGATTCGAAGTCTACATTTTTGGAAAATGAAAATATATGTGAAAAGGTTGCTTCGAATACTTCCTTTGCAGTAGAAGAAGAAAAAGCTTTGATTCAAAAGAATAAATTGAAAGACATTAAAGCCAAATTCACCAGAGAAGCTAAGGGAAGAGAAGCTTATGGTTCTGCTTCAAGTTCAAATAAGGTTCCAGGATACAAAAACAAACGTTTGGGTTTTGAGATCAAGGAAGTATCGGTTCAAGTCCAACAATAAAAGAAGAAAGAAAAAGGTCCGAAAGAAAAGGTTCCAAAGAAATCATCTCCTCCGAAGCAACAATCTTATTATTCCGGAGGGTTATCATCATCCAGAAGTCCATCTCCTAGGTATGATTCTTTTGATAATTTCTTTGCTTCATTTGCTTCTGATAATGTTTTTGGTTACTATGATTCTCCTGCTATGAATCACAGTTGGAAATCAAAGAATTTTTCAAAATTTATCCCACAACTTCGTGAACGAATTTGTTATGCATGTCGTCGATCTGGACATATGGCTGCCAATTGTCCGACCACTGCATACGTTCACAACAATTCAAAATATGTGGATAAAAATGGTAAAAAATTTTATGAACCATGGTCCCCAACGTACAAACCAACCAGTAAGTCATTTTGGACCAAACCACAAACGCCGGTTGAAAATTTTTCAAGTTTTGATTCAAAAATTTCATCATCAATGATCTGGAGACCAAAAGTTGTTTCCAAGGCCAACACAGACTATGTGGAAGACACCGGGCGACCCGATGTTGTTAAATCGGGTCGATCCCAAAGCATCTATTGTTTTAATTGGCGACAGCAGGTATTTCAAGAGGATCTTTTAGTGATTGGAAAATTGCTGATTGTGGAATATCTGTGCTAACTTAAACTGAATTTCAAAATCAATTTTCGTTTTCAAAGTGCTCACTGAAAGTATTCGTGTTGGTTGATCAATTTTTCATTTGTTTTTCACTCCGTCTCATTCTGAGGGGGAGTTTGTTTTTTTTGCAAAAATACAAAAATAGTGTGTTGTTTTTCAAATGTTAAAAATGAAAATCTATAAATAGAGTTGTCATTTTTAGGGGGAGAAATTTGAAAAAGCTAAAAACATTAAAAACAAATGCAAAAAGTCAAAAACATTGAAAAATGAGAAATTGTATCCGACATGTTTGAGAAATGATGGTACATTGACTGACATTGTCTGACTCATGGATAAAGTAGATGAAAAAGCCATAAGTCCATTTGATCGATGTGTAAGGTAGGCTCGGCAAATCAGAAAGTATACAAATGTGATATACACTAAATCTGATGCTTGACCTAGTGGACAACATCTTGATACATATCTCAT
Source organism: Deinandra increscens subsp. villosa (assembly GCA_039602395.1). Classification (NCBI taxonomy): domain Eukaryota; kingdom Viridiplantae; phylum Streptophyta; class Magnoliopsida; order Asterales; family Asteraceae; genus Deinandra; species Deinandra increscens. The sequence goes on along the minus strand of JBCNJP010000010.1, from coordinate 24,877,798 downwards.
GATATATCAAGAAAAAGATATGTGAAGAATTAAATGAGAAGTCACTGTGTATACATGTGTTCATTTTGCAAAGATTTAACCTTGTTTGATTTTCTTTATTTTGTCAAACGATCGGACTCTCTCTGCGTATCGAAAGATCGACCTGATTGTTGTTCGTTTGACGTTCTGCTTTATTTTCTTTGGTGTTTCGTATAACTCATCGGACTTTCTCTGCGTGTACGGGAGTACCGACCTGATTGTTGTTGAGTTATACAATTTCAACTTGTTTTATTTTCTTATTTTGTTAAATCCGAGGCCTTATCTGCGTATCGAAAGATCGACCTTAAGGTAGACGATTTAACGTTCTTATTTCTTTTTTGCATGGAACACAGTTTACTACATCATGGTTACAATCATTATGTGATTAAAATCACAAATGAAATCACAAAATGTGATAAGCAAAAGCATATCTAAGTATGTTTGATAGTGTAGGGTACACAGGTCAATGCAAACTTAGTCAATACCTTAACATATCCAGATGTTATGAGTATGATTATGACAGAGTTTAAAGTTGGACAAATTATATCTGCAATCGACATGGTTTTTGTGCTTTAATAATTGAAATTGAAATGTAGTTCAGCATGTTATGACCAATATGATCTCAAGTTGTGATCTTTCTCACAAAAGACAAAAATAGTGTCTGATTCCGTATTGCATTTACTTTTCTTATCAGAAAATACCAAAAAGATTTTAAGTGTGTTTTGATATAAAATTTCTTAAAGCCAAAAAAAAATAATAATTTGTTTCTTGTTTGTTTTCGATTGATCAACACGTAATACAAAATAAATTTTCAAAATCAAAATATCTTGGAGTCTCGAAGAGACATTTTGCACCAAGATTATTTATGTTGGCAGGTTTCTAAGTGGGAAGAGAACTTCACAACTTCAAGTCTTCTGAAGTTTGTTGATAAAGAGATTACACAAGATGCAATATCAAGTATTCAAGATTGAACTCATCGTCAAGTTCGAGGAAGAGTTTGATTCAAGATACAAGATACAAGTTTTAGAAGGAAGATGATACTGCATATGCCGAGGGGGGAGGTTTGTTGATACATGGTTTCTGATCGTCATGTGAAGTATCGAATACAAGACTAGGACAAGCTAGTTTGCTGTGGTCCGAACTCCTGGCAAACCCAGAGTTCGGACAGGTCCGAACTTGTCCGAACCTGAGGTTCGGACCAGCGGGGTTTAGCATGTATAAATTGTGTCTTGTGTTCAGTTTAGAGAACTTCTTGTCTCATTCTACACCTTCTGTGTGTGTTTTCTGTGTGGATTCTCTCTCAAGTTTAATAATACAAATTTCATTTGTATTTACATTTTGATCTCTTCTACATCTCATGATCACTAGATTAGCCAACGATCCAACGCTCACGCAATTTCAATTAGGGGGGATTTGTTAGTGCATGAACCTTATGTGGTCGTTACTGTTCGAATTGACAAACAGACAGATTTGAGAGTGGACAAGATCTGGGGTCCGAACTTTAGCCGAACTCCAAGTTCGGGGTGTCCGAAGGTGGTCCAAACTCTAGGTTCGGAGCCGGTTCGGACCGGGTTCGGAGGTACCCCAGTTCGGACAGAAAGTTTAGTATAGATCGTGTTATCTTTGTATTTCTGTGTAAGTTTTTGTCCAGTGTCTTTGTGTTGAGAGGGGAGGTTTTGTCTAACCTCCCTCGGAGCTTAAACGTTTGTATACTCCTTCGGTCATGTAATCATTCGACACGAATCAATGATAAAACTTCCGTCTTATCCATAGAATCGATCCGTATACGGTTTTTCAGAAATGACTGACAAAGAACCTGAAGTCACCCAACCTCAGGTGGTGACTAAAGTTCTACTTGAAGATGAAGCGGAAGTTCAACCGGAAACCCAGGTCAAAACTGTATTGATTGATGAAAATGCTCCTGATGCAGTATATGGCCCTAACCAGTCGATATTTGGATCTGATCAATTCCCTGTGGTTCAACCGGAAGAACAACCAAGTGATGAAGCTGAGGATATAGCTGAAACATTAATAGCTATGAGTAGGGATGTGCAGAAATAACCGAAATCCGAATAAACTGACAAACCGAATCGTATTCATATCCGAATAAACCAAACCGAATTGTAAATTCGGTTTACGGTTCGGTTTTCAACCGTAACCGAATTGTGAATTCGGTTTACGGTTCGGTTATGGTTTTGAGTTTTGTTTTTATTTGGTTTATTCGATTTATTCGGTTATACGTTTAAAACCAAATAAGATATATATATATATATATATATGTGTCTATGTGTGTGTGTGTTTATTTATATTTATTTATAAACCATTTAACCATTTAAGCTAAGCCCACTTATGACTTATCTACAATCCAACTAAATACGCACCCAAGTTTTTTTAGGGTAAAACACGTTTGTCGTAAAAAGTAGTCGTCGACTCATCGTCTTCTCCTCTTGCACTCTACCAAAAACAAGTGCCTACCTTGGTTGTAGGTATTTTGGTTGGAAGTATTTTGGTTGTATATCAGATTATGGTTTTAAACTCTAGGGATATGTTAAAGATGTTTGTTCTTTGTTTATTTTTTTTCTTAGCAAGAAAATATGCAATGTATGTTATTTGGTGAATACGGTTTGAATGGTTTGAATACGATTTATTCGGTTCTCAACCGAAACCGAATCGTATTGAATATGGTTTATTCGATTCGGTTTGTAAGATTTTCAATACGGTTTGGTTTAGTTATGGTTATCATAAAAAAACCTTCAAACAGAATAAACCGAATCGAATAAACCAAATAAACCGTAAACCAAACCATTGAACATCCCTAGCTACGAGGAGCATTGAGCAAATTCAAGCTGAAGAGTCAGTTCAACCTGAAATTGTCAGAACTATTCAACAGGTTGTTCAAACTCCAGAGTCTGAAGCTGTGAGCAAAATGGTGGAAGAAGCCAGAATGGCTGCTGAACATGAGAGGTTAGCCAAGGAGTTTCAAGATGATATGGAGTTGTATTCTCAAAATAGGGTCGTTGATAGTCTGTTTGAAGAAGCCAAGAAGAGATCATTTTGATTGGCGGTTAAAGGAATATGACTTGGGTGCAATGACTGAAGCAGAAAGGGAGAGGTTGATTGCCATTGCCTCCCAGATACCCACTAAGTTAGTGAAGAATGATGAGAATTACCTATTGCTGAAAAAGGTAAAGAGGGTCCTGATTGTCCAAAATTGGAAATCAGAGGATGAAGTCAACAATATGAAGGTTAAGGAGCTATGCCAACTTATTGATTTAGTATTCCAAGAGCTCAGGGGAATTGAAGTAGCTGTTAATCCAAAACTTGTGTTGCCCTCACCATCAGAGTTCACCTCAGGTATGGCAACTAACATGATGTTAAACTAGAATTTATTGATGATGCCCTACACCTACAGCTGTGCCATCAGTATTTCAGTCACTTGCCATCATACCTTACAAGCCACCCTCAATATCCAAGAAAGTAGCCACCAAACTCTCAAACCCAAAATACAGAACTGACAACTTCACTCCAATAATCCCCTTTAAATGGAAACCTGCACCTACCATGGATTTTTAAGTTATCTTCCCACCAACTCCTCCTTCAAGCCCAACAACTGAAGCCAGCAAACCACCTCCTCAAACATCTCTGCCTCCTCTTACTATAAGAGAACCCTCATCCACCACTGTTCCTACACCTCCTGCCAAACCAACTGTTGATCAACCTGATCCATCTTCACCTTCATTTAAAGGAAAAGCTCCTGCAGTACAAGACTCAGAAAGTGATGAAGAGAGAAAAATGAAGAAAAGAAAGATGTTGCGTGCTGAAAAAGCAAGTAATCACCGGATACGATAGATCGCTAAATCAGGATTAAGAGTAATAGAATAACTAGAATAATCGAGGAAGAAGAAGTAATTTTATTGATATTTGTGAAGAAGGAGAATCCAGACGCATATGTAAAATATGAGATTTACAAGTGAATCTGAAGTCCCTAAACTACACCTCTCGCCGGGTATTTATAGGCCTCGCTCATGATTCCTTAGTCCGCGTCTGCTTAATCGCACCTGTCTAAGGCCTGCACAAACACTTCCGACGGACATCATATCCGGAGGACTTGGAAGTGAACGATCGGATGTGTAAAACACATCCGATGCATCGTTTACTTCATCAAGTCCCCTAAGTCTATTAAGTGAGTAAATGAAGTTAATAGGCTTACTTCTATATATATAGGGTTATTTACTCTTCCAAATATTTTGTATTTCCGAATTCGAACGGTTTCTTTCATATGCGCCAGCTATTCCTGCATGGACTGACACACATTATTGATGGTACAGTTTTCTAGTACCCCCTAATGACGCGTGGCACATCTTTTCACCCTTTCAGTTACCTGTCACAATCAGATATAATGAAAAAGTAAATTTTTGAAATTTTTTAAAAGGATCTATTCCGTTTTTACCACCGTAAAACCGCTCTTGCAAAAACCGTCTCGCAAAAACCGCCGATTGAAACAACTTATTACTCTTCTATATATATATATACCTTTCCCTAAAAAATTTTACCAAAACATTTTATCTTCTTCACCACATTCCTGCAACACTCTGCACCAGTATCTTCTTCCCAGGTCAGCACTTTTTCCTTCACTTCTTTTTCCATCTACTTTTACTATTCTCTTCTTATGGCTGAACCTAAGAAGATCTCATCAAAACATAATCTCTCTATTTCATACTCCTTAATTTCTGAATCTGAATTGAATGATTTTGTGAAAGAATTCCGTATCCCCAAGAAACTTAACCCGCTTCCTGCCACCGAGGGTACACCAATCCATCCTTTCCCTAACAAAAAATTTGGAGTTTACTTTGATTTCTTTCGCCAAGCCAATTATCGAATTCCTTTTACCCCTTTTCTTCTTGAAGCTTAGACTTACTTTGAGATCCATATATCTCAATGCAACCCTACTGCCCTGAGTATTCTGAACCATTTCGAACTTTCTTGTAGAGCTTTAAATCTTGAACCTCAGTTGATCCAATTTCATGCGTTTTATCGCCTTACCATGTCCGGCGACTCGTATACCTTTGAGAAGCGTCGTGATATCACCCAATTGTTTAGTAGAAAACCTCCACAGAATCGTCAATGGAAAAATCAATTCTTCTATTTAGATGATTCATGGCTTCCTAAATCAATGACTTGGAGGGAGATTCGCTTGACTGTACATGTTGTGATACCCAAGGCAGCTAAGGTTCACCAAGCTACTTATGAAAGCATCAGCAAGTTTATCCATCCTATTCGTAGTGTTCCGGAATAAATTCTAGTTCTGGCTAAAATTAGTAGAAACTGGTTTTTTCCCACAGATACGACCTGTAATCTTGTGTGGGAAAGAAAGTGCGTTTATTTTCCATAAACTTTACGTTTTTCCTTTTGTTACTTTTCCTTTTTATATTCGTTTTAATTTTCTGACCTTCATATGCAGTTATGGATCTATCAAATGCACTCTTGGTGAAGGATTTCAGCCAAATTCAGTTCAGCAAAACCAGCATTGAAACCAACACTTCCACATTAGCAAACCCAACCATGACTAATACTGATGCTACCCCAGATGTGTCTGATACCATCCCTGTTGAAGCCCTTTCTCCTCAGAAGGTATCTCAACCTCCTTCTCCACTGATCCAAAAGAGGAAGAAAAGGTGTGCTAAACCCAACAAAAATGCTCCATCGATGGATGAAGAAGAGAGCGATGTTGCACCCAAAAAACCTAGAAAGTCACCAATCACTCGCTCAATAGCTAAGTCTTCTCCCATCATTGAAGCTTTTTCCGAAAACCTTGGTAATGAAACCACTGAAAGAACACCTTCTCCAGTATCTGATGACGGAAACACCCTTATCATGTCTCCCCCTAGCCTAGCTCATCTGATCAATTCTACAGTTGCAGAATTCATGCAATCACCTTGCCCCACCATTAATCTGACAAGTACACCATCTCCCACTGTTTCACCTTCTGAGGGTAACATCACCACATTTGCTACTCAAACAATGATACCATCTCCTGTTCTTTCCACTACTCCCCTGGTAACCCAACTTTATCCAAGTGGCTCTTCAAATTTTTCCCCATCCGTTCTTCCCAACTTTTCGGACTCAATGTGGATTCTAAATGAAGCACGACTAATGGCAGCTCGCAACAAATCCGCATTCGGTCTGGACGAACTGTTTATTCTAACATGGAATATCACTAACCGTGACAGCATTTCCGATCCTGCATGTGCCAAGGACTTTTTCCTAAAAGCGATAGGCCCGGGAGACATTAGGCGATCAGAAGAAATTCCCGCTCCTGAATTTGCAGCTCACGTTGTGTCATCTCATGCAACCAATAATGTCATTATTCCCGAGCTGTATAAAAGATGGATAAAAGCAGAATTCCAATTACAATCCCTGAATGCTAAACTTGCCGCAGTTTCGAAATTGGATATGCAGGAGAAAAACCAGACGCTTCAGAAAGAAAACCAAGAGCTGACCCGATCCTTCTCTGTTGTTTCTACTCATTTGTTGGATGTGGAAAAATCCTTGAACCATTCCAGAGCCATGATAGAAAACCTTGAGAAACAAAAGCAGGATCAGTTTTCCGAGTATACATCGGAACTGAAGAAAAGAGATGATAAGCTTGAAGACATGTCCCTTCAACTTCAGCGATCAAAGACTGGTATCACTTAATCGCATTTTTGTTTCTTCCAATATCACTCTTTTTCCTTGTACTTATGGGTTTTATATTCCTTTCAGAACATGATACTGTCAAATCCACACTTGATGCTGAAACACAGAAATTGGAGGAACTCAAAAGAGTTTTTGAAGAAGAGAAAAAATGGTTGGTTGGTGAGGGTATCCCCGGAGTGGCAAATAAGATCTTAAAAGGCCCAATTCTTAAGACAGCTATTGCTGCAGCGATCAATGCGATGAACGCATGTGGGTACAATGAAGGAGTGAGGTCAGGGTTATTCCATGCAGCTAAAAACCCAAAAATTACTGCAAAAACCTGTCAGGGTTTTGATCCTAAAGCCGGCAAGAAACTTCATGAAGCAAATGCCTCATTTCAGAAATTATCATTTCCATTCGTTGAAGTTTGCAAGACCCTTCATGATGCTCCCCTGGATGTGATCAAGGAAACTTTGGCAGCTGACTCAACCAACCTACCTCAACCATGATTCTTCCAGGTAAATCTCTTCATATCAACCCCCCCCCCCTTTTGAACAATGAACAATTTGCTCCACCTGCGAGTGGACTTCTCTTTTGATTGCCCGTATGTGTAGGGCTTTTAACTACAAACAACCTTTACTTTTATGTACTTTTCGTGACATATGGTATGCTTTTTATTTTGGAATGGAATGTCATGACTTTATTATGTCATTATGCTAATTATATTTTGCATTTGCTTGTTCGCATGCCCATGAATTACGTTATCAACTTAAGTGGTCACATGCGTCCATGTTAACACATTTGGTTCCCTGACTATAATTATACACATGTATCTGAACTTAGCAATTAGTAATGCGTAATTAATTTTTCGGTCTCATGGACCATTTCCGGTGTCACAAGAGTAACCTTAGCCTCTTTCGTGATTTTTCCCAGAATTTGTTGGGTAGCGCATAACTACTTCTTATGACCCCATAGGTCGCATCTTTACAAGGATGCTTTTTATACTTTTTTCCGGAATTTTTTGGATAGTGCATGACTACCTCTTATGACCTCATAGGTCGTATCTTTACAAGGATGCTTTTTATTGATCAATTTGACTTCACATCTATTTTTAGATACATGGTAGCCAACAATACTTTAGTCCTTTGGACTTAAGTTTATTATATGCAAACTCAACATATTACTTACTATTTTATTTTATTTTTAAAACAACAATTGCTCATAGCAACGAAACTTTTATACTAATATAGGAACATATCCGTTTCTGCATCTTTTTTGTTTACAACCTTCTTTTCAAGGAAAAATTACAAATAATATCTTTTCAAATGTACGCCATTCCACGGTCTTGCTAGCACATTTCCGTTTCCATCCTCCAACAAATAAGACCCTTTGCCTAAAACTTCTGCTATTTTGTATGGACCTTCCCACTATGCAGCTAACTTTCCTTTTGGTTCAATTCTACTAACATCATTGTTGCGCAGAACCAGATCTCCCTCTTTAAATTGGTAAAGTTTGACATGCGTATTATAATATCTTTCCATTTACGACTTATACTTACTCTCTCTTATGGATGCCATCTCTCTCCTTTCCTCCAATAAATCTAAATTTGCTCTTAACTGTTGATCATTATCTATAACTTCCATCATCCGTTGAGTAGGCAACCCCACTTCCGCTGGGATGACGGCCTCAGTCCCATATGTCAAACTGAATGGATTTTCTCCGTTGCTTGTTTTGGGCATGGTTCTGTGTGCCCATAACACGTGCGATAACTCGTCCACCCAGCCACCTCCAGCTTTTTCCAAACGTACCTTAATTCCTTCAACCAAACTTCTATTAACTCTTTCAACATGTCCATTGGCCTGCGGATATGCCACAGATGCAAAAATTTGCACTATACCCAACTCCTCACACCAGCTTCGAAAGGGATCATCCGCAAATTGTTTTCCATTATCTGAAACAATGTATAAGGGTAAACCAAATCGACAAATAATATACTCCCATACAAACTTTTTCATATGCTGCCCAGTAATGCTCGCAACCGCTTTTGCCTCCGCCCACTTTGTAAAGTAGTCAACCGCTACAATAAGAAATTTGATCCGCCCAGCTGCTTCCGGAAATGGTCCTACAATGTCTATTCCCCACTTCTGAAAGGGCCATGCTGTTGAAATAGGAACAAGCTCATGTTTGGCTTTTTAACTTACTGGGGCATGTCTCTGGCAACTGTCACACTTTCTAAGTTCTTCTGTAACGAATTTATGCATACCAGGCCAATAATATCCTAGTATTATCAACTTGTTGACAACCATGCGGGGACCCATGTGATTCCCACTCCATGCACTTCCTACACCACTCTTCTTGCCTCTTCTTTAGTTAAACACCTTAAAAGCGGTCCAAGGTATGTTTTTCGATACAAGATCCCATTCTGCAATTGATATTGTAAAGCATTTACGCGAATTTTCCTTGCTTCTTCTCTCTCCACCGGAAAATATCCTTCTTCCAAATATTTCCAAATTGGCCGAAACCAAACTTCTTCATCAAAGGATACAGCCACCACTTGTTTAACCAGAACCGATGGCTCTTCCAAAACTTCTACTCTTATCTCTTTAGCTAAATGCTGGAATGAAGTGGATGCGAGTTTACTAAGCACATCTGCTTTCTTTTTCTTTCCCCTTGATATATGTTCCACTTCGCATGTTGCAAAAGTACGCATCAACTCCTTTACTTGCGATAAATAAAGAGCCATCATGGCACTCTTTGCCTCAGAATCTCCCCTGAT
>JBCNJP010000010.1:24758739-24863739 GCA_039602395.1 Deinandra increscens subsp. villosa | reverse complement strand
CTGCAGACTCCGCCCAACTGCCGCCCCCCACCTCCGCCATCCAGATCTAGCCGTCGGAAGCCCACCCCCAAACTCCGGCCAAACTCCGGCCGAACTCTGGCCGAACCCCGGCCGAACCCCGCCGATCCCGAACCGAACCCCGCCGATCCCGAACCGAACCCCTGCCGAACCACCAGCCGAACCCCCACCGAACCTGTGCGCTTCTTCTCGTCGGGACTAGGGCGGCGCCGTACCTCTTGTAACGGTCCGTCGTACCACTGCTATTACTCCGACTGGTACGGTGGTTGTGGTACGCCGCCTGCTGGTACGCCGGCATCTGGTACGGCGGCGGCCGATACGTTGTTCTGCTAGGCCACCCACCCCCTACCACCCCGCTCACCCCCTCGTCCCTGAACAGTGGTACACCGTTTTCTGGTATGCCACTTACGTTGTTACGCCCTTTGTTCGGGTCGCCGGTGACGCCTCCTGCGAACCAACCCGAGCCTACCTTCCCTTCCCGAAACCTTCCCCGTTCTCTCAGTTGCCCTCCCTGCCCCGTTCCCGCCGGTTGTGGGAGGTGATGTAATTTTCCCTTTTGGGGACCGGGGCCTACCAACCCTCTGTTGGTTTGCCCGGTGTGCTTTCTTAGCACTCTTTCCTCCTCGCGGTTCTTCTCGAACTGCATGTTTCTATGGCATCCACCTCGGTGCCGTCTAGGGGTTCCATTCAGTGCCCCTTACGATCCTTCAATTGTTGCCCCGATAGTTTTATTAGCTCCAAAGGGATCTCCCACCTCATTTCGCATCTCAAGACCTTTCACCTTTCGTCCGATGAGCACCGGGACACCATCCGAGACGCGCTGGCATCTGATGGTGGGGCTTTCTCTGCTATGGACGGGGCCTTAAGAGGCTGCGGATATTGGATGGGCGGGGCCTCTGGTGATGATATCGTTTGCCACATCGTGGGATCCCCAGATCGCCCCCCTTGTCCATGTGCCAATGATCCTTGTTCGATTCTGTTGGATGGGGGGCTGCTTGACCGGGTCTTTAAGGCCCACGTTACTATTGTCAAGTGTATCCCTCACAGCTGCCGGTTAGCCTTCTCCCAGGTGATTAAATTTTCCCTTCTTCGAGTGGCAGCCCATCCTGGCTCTGATGAGGCATGGGTTAGGCTGCTTCTTCTCCCTCGGTGCACTTTGTAGGTTTTCAGACCTCAGAATCGGTATGATTGCCGCTCCGGGAACCGGAAGGCTCTGCAGTGCAGGTCCATTATAACATTCTTGACTACTTGGGGGCGTGAGGGTGGTTTTGAACAGTTGGTTAAGGGTATCCTTGACAACCTTAGGGAGGGGGCTAAGGGGTCTTCCAACACAATTTCCGATGAGAAGGGGGACCATGTGCCGCCCAACGTCAACCGATGCATCCGGAAAATCACAAACAGTCACTTCACTGCGGCCGTGAAGGTGCTATCTTCTTATGGGGTGGCGCCGTACAATGACGAAACCACGCGTGCCCTAGAAGCCAAGTACCCGCACCTCCCTTCGTCGTCCATGCCTTCCGCTCCCTTCTCCGAGCCTCCGTTTGTCACGTGTGGTGCGCGGGTCCTTGAATGTATAAAATCCTTCCCCAAAGGGACGTCATGTGGGAGAGATGGATTGTGTGCCCAACACATTATGGACAGCTTTTGCGGGGAAGGGTCGGCTACCGCTAGGGATCTCCTAGACGCTATTACCACGGCCGTTAACCTTTGGTTGGAGGGGAGATGTCAGGTCGGCTTAGCAGAATTTGTTGCTTCGCCCCCCCCCCCCCCCCCTTAACGCTCCTTAAGCCTGATAATGGGAGTCACCCTATTGCCGTTGGCACTATCTGGAGGCGGCTGGTCTCCAAGGTTGCGATGCAAGGGGTTTGTAAAGAAATGGCTAAATACCTTGGTGATTTCTAGTTTGGGGTTGGTGTGTCGGGTGGCGCTAAAGCAATTCTCCATAGCGTTAACCGCCTGGTGGAGTAACGACATCGTGATGGGGGGCTCGCTATGCTTACGGTCGATTTCTCCAATGTGTTCAACATGATTGATCGGTCGTCCCTTCTTCATGAGGTCAGGCTTAGGTGTCCGTCCATTTCGCCTTGGGTTGACTTCTTATACGGGCAGCATGCCCACTTATACCTGGGGGATGATCATATATGGGCCACTACTGGGGTTCAGCAGGGTGACCCTTTGGGGCCCCTCCTGTTTGCCCTCGTCCTTCACCCGCTTATGCATCATATCCGTGACAAATGCCACCTGCTGCTCCATGCTTCGTATCTTGACGATGGAACGATTATTGGGGGTACTGGGGAGGTTGCTAAGGCCCTCGGGATCATCAACGAGAGGGGGTCGTCGTTGGGATTGACCCTTAATATTCAGAATATGGAACTATTTTGGCCATCATGTGATGGTGAGAAGGTTCGGCCGGGTCTCTTCCTTGCTGACATTACCAGACCCACCAAGGGGGTGAAGCTCCTTGGGGGGGCTGCGAGGAGGGCCTCTAGTGTTGCTGATCTTATGCGCCTCCTCCTGCTTCGTTCGTGCATGGGGCTCGCCAAGCTTCTCTTTGGCCTAAGAACTTGTCCCCCCACTCATATGATGGCGGCTACGGTTGGTTTTGATAAAGATTTGCGGACGGCTGTCGAGGACATTGTCGTGTGTGGGGGTCCCTTCTTTGGGGACTTGCAATGGCGACTTGCCTCCTTGCCGATTCGGCATGGGGGTCTTGGGGTTTATTCGGAGGTCGAGGCGACGTCGTACGCCTTTGTGGCTTCGTGTGCCCAAACTTGGGCTCTGCAAGACCATATTCTTCGGGAGTGCGGGGGATGTGGTATGGGCCCTGACCACGAGAATGCACTGGCTGGTTTCCATGACATTATTCTGGGCTTTGATCTGATCGGTTTCACCAATAAGGACTGTTGGGCTATATTTTATTTGAGGCATGAACATTAGTTTTGGGCTAGCTTGTTATTGCTTTTGGGCTTAATTAGTTAATGTTTTGGGCCATGTGGGCCAATTTTCTTTAGTTTATGATTGGGCTTATTGTGTTTACTATTGGACTAGGGTTTGTAAGAAGGCACTATATAAGCCTTTCATGTTTATGATTAATGCAAGCTTTTCAAACATTGTTTATGATTTCTGTGCTCATTGCTAGTTTACGATCAGCTTCAACTTGTAGTGATTCTCATTCAAGATTAGATGTTCACCTTAGATCTAGTCTATTTCTTCTACTTGTTTCTTGAATCAATCACACACGAGGATTCCGCACTCGTTTGTGATTAGATATCGTGTTCGTGATCAGATTTCGGACCTACAATTGGTATCAGAGCCAATAATCATTGATTCGAGGCTCACACGATATTGATTCAAGCTGTGTTTCTGGAAAAAGTGTTGGTTTTTGAAGTTTTGAAGGATTTCTGGAGTTTACGATCACTGCTGCTGCTGTTCTTCGAGTTTCCGATCATTTTTCTGGGTTTATTTGGTGTTTATGGCTGCATAGTTTGAAGATCTTCATCAGTTTTGGGTTTACGACATCAAGACTCGATTTTTATCGTGTTTACGATCGAGCAAAGTGAGTTTACGACTGTACTTGGGTCGTGATCGTTGTTTACGACTTTGTTGGATCGGGATTGGTGTTTACGACTTTCAGCAATCGTAATCAAGGAGCGTAATCGTGTTTACGATTCTTTTAGGCGATTTAAGTGTTCACGATTCTGGTTTGATCGGAAACAGTGTTCTCGATTGTAATCAATCATTTACGATCGTAATCGTGTGGTTTTTATCGTAATCTCAGTATTTGGATGTTTGGACTTTAGATTTTTGTTCCCTAAGCTACCGTAATGGATTTTGAACCAAGTATGTATCAGAAGCTGGATTTTGAGATTGGATCCATCATTCGTCCACCTAGGCTTACATCGGCGGATAATTTTTTGGAATGGAAATATAGGTTTGAAAACCACTTGAAGAGTGTAGATCTAAGACTCTGGAGGGCAGTAATTCATGGACCATTCACACCTACTCACGCAGAAGGAGTTAATGCAGGGAAGGTTAAGACGGAAGATGAGTATGATGATGATGATTGGGAAAGATGCAACAAAGCAGAAAGAGCATTTGCTATCATGACTATGGCATTAACACCAGATATTGCTCAAGGATTTAAACACTGCAAGACCGCTAAGGAACTCTGGAACGCTTTGGTTGTGGCTTATGAAGGGAATCCTGACATAAAGGCAAGCCGCAAGCAAATGCTGAAGCAAAAGTTTAATCTGTTCAACCATGTACAAGGTGAATCCTTTGAAGCTCAGGTGCAGAGGTTTGTGTCTCTGATGGCTGAAATGTCCAGCTATAATGTTGAACCAGACAAGGATGACAAGAATCTGAAACTGTTGAATAGTTTACCCAAATCCTGGAACACCAACATCTCTATCATTAAGGACACCAACAATCTGAGTGAACTATCTCTTGATGAGTTAATCAACAAACTCAAGTCCAAGCTAATCGATGACAAGCAGAGAGAGTTGAACCATATAAGCTCTCTTAGTTTGGCGGGAAAACTAAATCAAGCTCTGTTGTCAGAAGATGTGGAGACTAAGCATGAGGGGAAGTCAACTGGGAGTGGATCAAGCTCTGTTGCAAAGTCAACTGCTTTTGTGGCACAACCTCAAGGAAGTTTAAGTGGAGGCGTCAACCCTGATGATACGAATGATCCCAATTTTGCTCTTGGTATGGGTTTTATGAACAGCTACCATGCTCTCATGGCCGGAACTCTTGTACCTACTGATATGTTATCGGGTGAGCTAAACCAGATAAATCCTGAAGATGTTGAGATGTTGGATGTCTCATGGCAGATGGCTATGGCGGTCTTCAGAGCAAAGAAGTTCATGGCGAAGACTGGGAGAAACGTCTGGAAAGATCAAGACAAGACGAGGATGGGGTTTGACAAAAGCAAGCTGAGGTGCTACAACTGTGATGAGTATGGGCATTTTTCAAGAGAGTGTAGCAAGCCGAAGAGAGAAAGGGGAGAAGAAAGGAAAGCAGGTGAAGGAAAGGGAGAGGCAAAGGAATTGGTTGTTCAAGAAGGTGGTGGTTATGATTGGACACCTCAGTTGAAAAAGTTTAGTATGTCTCATGCAATGATTGCTGCCATGGAAAGGGATGAAGAGGAAGAGCATGCTTTTGTTGTTACTGATGAAACTCCTGTGGAAGATAAGGAAGCCTTCGTTGCTGAAGCTGAAAACCTCAAGGTATGTTCTGATCCCACTTGTGCTCGTTTAATTCCTGGTCTTAGACAAATCTGTAAAACAAGTCTAAATCAGAAACTGGCAACTGAGAAAACTCTCCTGTATGACAATGCTAAGTTAGAAATAGCTGAGCTTAGGAATCAGGTAGATGAGATCACACATAAGTACAATGAGTTGCAGATTAAATTTGATATGAATCAAACAAAAAGCAAAAGAATGTTTGAGGCTAGAAAATCTTTGAAATTCCTGTATAACTGATGTTAGAATGGGAAAGGACAAGGGTGGAATAGGAATTAGTTTCTCAGACAAGGGGAAGAACAATGTTCCTCAAGATAACTCTAGAGATATCATAGGAATAATCTTTGAGGAGGACCAGATAGACAGATCTGAATCAGGAACACATGAGATAAGACCTCCCTTAGATAGTGTTCTGGTAGGAGTGACACCTTTGACTCCTCAGGAAATAGAAAATGAGAAACACATGTCTTATGGGTTGGGTAATCAGGATAAAATTGTGACAGACACTTGTGAATCAAGTACTTCCCAGGAGTCATTAAACAATGATGTTGGACCTGCTGATAGTTTTGTTTCATGTGCAGATGAAGTAGGTATTGAAGATGTATCTGGGAAGGATGCAGAATGTTTGAGAGTTAAACAGTGTCATGTGTCGAGTAGTGTAGTTTCTGATTTACCTAAAGATGATGTACTGGCATCAGTGTCTGAATTGAATGAGTCTAGGTCTACGCAATTAGTTGTGTCTAAGTCCTTAAAACATGTTTCAAATTCTAGTAATGCAATTCATGGTTTTAAAATTCGTGTGCCTAACACTAAAGTAGGACGTGAGACTAAACCCAAAGATTTTGTAGCTTATCCTCAGGTTGTGTCGTCTTTTAATAGAACAAACAAGTCTAAATCAGAACAATTTTTTTTAATTACACAACCTGAAAAGGATACAAAACATGTTATACACAAATGGGATGATAAGCCAGAGTGGAAGTCATCTTACCCAAGACGTTCATATTTGTGTAGTCATGTAAATGGGCCTAGACCTATGAATTGTTTTCAATGTGGAAAACCAGGACATTTTGCTGCGAATTGCTTAAATGGACCTTATCAACCATAGTGTCCGCAAAACCCACGGACCAGTATGTTGTAGAAAATGATGGCAGGAGAAAACAAAAATCAGAAACAACAAGCTTTGTCTCAGGGGAAGCAGAGTTTAGAACCAATGAAGACTCAACAGTCTCAGGTTTTGAACACAAAAGCTCCAGTAACAAAGCATGTTGAAGAAAAGTGGAATGTGACTAGACTTCCAAACTCATCTAACAAACCTAAGGGAGTTTGTCAAAGAAAAGACAAAATGAAACAAGAATTTGATGAGAGGCAAATGCCTAAAGTCAAACATGTTGTTAAACCTAAGGGCAAATCAGTAATTGAAAAAACAAAAGATGTCACTAAAACGAAACAATTGGTTTATACAAAATTAAAACTTGAGTGGACACCTGTTGTCAAGCCAAAAGGTAAAAAGGTCACATCTCCACCAAAGAAACTTTCACCTGCACAAAACTCAATAAATAGTTCTAAATCTCAAAAACAACCTAATTGGAGACCAAAAGTCAACATTCAAAATGTGAATGTGTCTGAACCAAAACCAGAAATCGTCCTTCAAATAGTTAATTACACTGACTCCAAAGGAGTGCCCAGATCTGTTATGGCCTGGGTACCTGAATCTCACTGATTTCTGATTTTTGTAGGGACAGCCAAGTAGATCTATCGACAATCTCTGGTACGTTGATAGCGGTTGCTCCCGACACATGACCGGAGACCTATCCCTTTTGGAAGAGGTACAAGACTTCAATGGCGGAGGAGTATCTTTTGCAGGTGGGGTAGGTGGAAGAATTAGTAAGAAAGGGATAGTGAAGAGTGGAAGTTTGACTTTTTCTGACGTGCACTACGTGGAGGAATTATCTCACAGCTTGCTCAGTGTGTCGCAAATGTGTGATAGAGAATTTTCTGTTTTGTTCAACAAGAAGGAATGCATCATCCTCAGGCCTGGTGTCAAAATTCCAAAGGAGTGCATCTTGATGCGTACTCCAAGAAGAGGAAATTCTTATCAGCTGAATTTGGGCAAACCTCCAACTACTGAAGAAGCCTGTCTTATCTCCAAGCAGAATGAGAATCTAGCGTTATTATGGCATCGTCGACTGGGGCATGCTAATATGAAGAATCTGTCTAAGCTGGCTAAAGGAGAGCACGTCAGAAACTTACCAATCAAAGATTTCTCGTCTGTGGAGAAATGTGTGGCTTGTGCTAAGGGGAAGCAACACAAGTTGCCACACCATCCAAAGGTTGCAAATTCTGTCTCATCTGTTCTTCAACTCTTACATATGGATCTTTTTGGTCCCATGCAGGTACAAAGCATCAGCAAGTTTTCTTACTGTCTCGTGATAGTAGATGACTACTCGCGATTCACTTGGGTCTTCCTTTTATCGAACAAGTACGAAAGTCCGGCCCTTGTGAAACAGTTCATCACACTTATAGAAAACCAGCTGAACAAGAGAGTGAAGGGTATAAGATCTGACAATGGGACAGAATTCAAGAATGCAGAGTTGAACATGTTTTGTGGTGAGAAGGGTATTGAAAGGTAGTTCAGTGCTCCCTACACACCACAACAGAATGGAGTTGCAGAAAGAAGGAATAGGACACTCATTGAAGCAGCAAGAACAATGATGTGTGAAGCGAAACTACCAATCTTCTTTTGGGCAGAAGCGGTGAATACAGCTTGTTATGTGCAGAATAGAGTACTTCTGAACAAGCGACATGAGCAGACTCCGTACCAAATTGTTTATGGGGAGAAGCCGAGGGTGGGGTACTTCAAGACCTTCAGGTGTCCATGCACGGTGCTAATTCAGTCCGATGTAGGGAAATTCGAAGCTAAAGCTGATGAGTGCTATTTTGTCGGTTACTCAGCAAATAGTGCTTATCGCGTGTACAACAAAACCACCAAATTGATTCTCGAGGCTTTCGATGTGGACTGAATGGAGGATAACCCAACCGATGCGGGTACTGGACCAGATTGGATCTTCGACTATGGGACATTGTTTGAGGGGTTCAATTTCTCCAATGTGTTCCATAATCTGGGAGAAGAAGAAGATATTATTGCTCCTAGTTCTGAAGTGAGGCCACATGTGGAAAGAGCATCAGCAGAGACTTCACGGAATTCTAATGCAAATATTCCAGAATGTTCAGGAACACATAATGCTCCAGTGGATTCTCAAGGACCAGGTATGTCTGATAATATTATTAATACTAACCTGCCTGTTACTGCTTCAGTGCCTGATGTCCAAGTGAGTAGAATAAACAGAGATCATCCACTCAGCAACGTGGTTGGGCCAGTGACAGCAGGAGTCACTACTAGAAGCCGCACGGGAAACATTAACTTCTGTATGTATTCCTGTTTCATTTCCCAGATTGAGCCTCCTAATGTGATGGTTGCTCTCAAAGATCCAAGTTGGACGGAGGCCATGCACAATGAATTGAATCAGTTCTCAAAGCTGGGAGTGTGGCGACTTGTGAAGAGGCTAGAAGACAAGAAGGTTATTCCTACGAGATGGTTATATAAGAACAAAAAGGATGACACAGGAATAATTGTCAGAAACAAGGCGAGATTGATAGTACAAGGGCACAGGCAAGTTCATGGGATTGACTATGATGAGGTATACGCTCCGGTGGCAAGATTGGAAGCAATTCGGATCTTTCTTGCTGTGGCAACGTATCTCGATTTTACGGTGCACCAGATGGATGTGAAGACTGCCTTCCTTTATGCAGAGATGAATGAAGAAGTTTATGTAACTCAACCACCAGGGTTCATAGATGAGGAAAATCCAGACCATGTTTATCTGCTGGATAAAGCCTTGTATGGTTTGCATCAAGCTCCGCGCACCTGGTATGAAACTCTGTCCAATCACTTGGTGGAGAATGGATACACAAGAGGAGTAGTTGATCAAACGTTGTTTAGGAAGAGGGTGAAGGAGGACATAATCATGGTGCAAGTTTATGTAGATGACATTATCTACGGGTCAACAAACGAGGAATTGTGCACTGAATTTGAAGAGATTATGAGGAAGAAGTTTGAAATGAGTGACCAAGGGGATATGAGTTTCTTTCTTGCATTACAAGTAAAACAGGATGAATCTGGAATTCTTATTCATCAGGCAAAGTATGTGAATGAGATTCTGGAGAAATTCAAGATGCAGGATTGCAAGCCCATTTCCACTCCCATGGCATCCAGACCATTTTTGTCAGCTGATCTCAATGGGGAATCAGTGAGTGAATTCCAGTATCGGTCGATGATTGGATCACTTATGTACTTGACAGCCAGCAGGCCAGACATCATGCATGCAGTTTGTGTGTGTGCACGCTATCAGGCTAATGCTAAACTTTCACATTTATCTGCTGTTAAGCGTATCTTTAGGTATCTGAAGGGCAAGCCTAGGCTTGGTCTTTGGTACCCAAAGAACACTGATTTTCAATTGTATGCTTTTACTGACAGTGATTATGGAGGTAGTGACCTTGACATGAAATCTACTACTGGAGGATGTCAGTACCTAGGAGATAGACTCATTTCTTGGCAGAGCAAAAAGCAGCATACTGTATCAAAATCAACTGCCGAAGCTGAATACGTGGCAGCATCTGCCGGTACCTCACAGGTAGTATGGATCCAAAATCAGCTCACAGATTACGGTATGGAATTCGTTAACACTCCTATCTTTTGTGATAACGCTGCTTCTCTGGAAATTGTCAAAAACCCCGTCCAACATTCCAAAACCAAGCATATAGACATAAAGGTACATTTTATTCGTGATTGCTATGATCGAGAGTTAATTCAGCTACAAAAGGTAAGCTCCGATCAGAATGTTTCGGACATTTTTACAAAACCCCTTCCTCGTCCAAACTTTGAATCATGTGTTGAAGGCCTAAAGATGATTGCCTTCGAGGAATGATCTGATCATTTTGTTTTGTACAAAGTCTTTGTTAATTTATTTAAAAAAAATGAAAAATGACTAAAAAACTGAGTCTTATTTCAAAAGTCTCACAAAAACAGGGGAAGAAATGGTGCTGGTTGAACTAAAAAGTTTTTATGATGTCTTTTGATATGACGTGCAAAAATGTTCAAAGACGGTCGGAGACTGACACGTGTAAGGCTGATGTGAAAGACTGCTCAAAGATGATATGTCGGTAAGCTCAACCAAAACTATGACCATCTATGTAAGTGCAGTAATCCTAAACTCTATAAATGTTTACTTTCCCATCCTAGTCTACATGGTTTAAAAAACTGAGTCCCGGCAAAAATGGGTTGAGAGTGGTAATTACCTAGTATTCACTCTCTCACACGCCATGCTTATACTGTAAATGACAACACCACAGAAAAAGAAAAAGAAAAAGAATTCAAACAATGAAAATTGTGAAAAAGAAAAAGGAAAAAGAAAAGAAAAGAAAATAAAATTATTTTGTTGGTCTTCTCTGCGTGCTTATGCGGCCGACCTGATCACCAACTGATAATTCATGAAAATTGAAATAAGTGGTAGTTAAAGCAGTGTTGCATGGTTCCTCAAGTTGGGGGTTTGTGAATCCTCAATAAACTCTAAGGTTGGGTAGGTTTTGCTATGAAAAATTGGGTGTGGGGACGGTTAAACATGTCGGTAAAATTGTACCATATTTAAGCACTTAACTGGATGTGAGTTTATGTGTTCGAATCACCTGGCAATCGTCTAGAGCGTCAAGTAATGGATGTTGAAAACGGTTCCTCAGTCAAAGACTCGTCTGATATTATCAATGAATATTATCAGCACCAGGCAAGTAAATATTCAATTTCTGCGGTAAGTTTGTAAATATTTCAATTTGGGGCTTTTATCTGTTTTAATTTTTTAAAATTTTTAAAATTTATGATCATGATCAGATATTCGGGGCATGAGTCTGAGGGGAAGTTTTGTAAATTCTCAAAGGTCAAAATTATCAAATTTTATGAGAATTATCATTTTTTTTTAAAGTTTGGGGTGAACTTTGAATGTTTGTGAAAATTGAGGGGCCATTGTGTAACATTTTTTTAATCAAAACCCCCTTTTCCGATTCTTGTTTCACATTTACGATCCACTCATCTCTCTCCCTCGTTTACGACTCTGCCAACAAAAACCCTAACTCCGCCATCTCCTCGCCGGAAAACCATCTACACCCATCTCCGACCACCACTGTGCAATCCGAACTCATCTTCGACCTCGCAAACGAATTCCGACCAAGAATCCCTTCTCAATCGACTGTTTCCTCAAGTTTGAATCGATTTCTTGACAGATTTTGTGTCCGAAACCCTAACTCGAGTTCTTCACTGTGTTCGAGTCATTTTTTACAAGTGTTGAAGTCGGATCTGTGTTATAATCAGTTATAAGGTAGTGATAACCTTTTATATCTTGTTCTTGATGGGTTTTAACGGGTTTACGAGTTTTTGCGGGTTTTAACAATGGCGGTTTTGCTCGTTTACGATCGTCTCGACGGACAAGACAACGATTGGAGTTTCCGATCGTCGTTTACGATCGGAGTTTGCGACTGGAGTTCCCGATAGGAGATTACGATCCGAGATTACGACAAACCTTGATTACGATCGGGCTCAGTGATTAAATCGGTGCTTACGATTGGGCTTGAACGATTTCGATAGAACCTAAATTGCCCTGATCGTAAACCCGTTTAGTAATCGTAAACTCACATTTTTTATCGTAATCTCATGACTAAGGCTTATTCACTTATATGAGAATTAAAATCATAAACACTTAATTCTTTTTGGAATCTCATTGAACTCAAAAAAAAAAATTTAATGGTGTTTGTGATTTTTGTGAGCGTGTGTTTAATTCAATTATTTTCCCTAAGTTTAAATTGAAATTTTGTGAACTTCAAAAGTAAAATTTGATCTTCAATTGAACTTCATCAAGGGTTAATAAACTTAATTGCTCTTTCTCAGATGGCATACGAGATGCTCGATGAAGAGATTAAGTTTGAACCAGATCATTGCATTCCAGCATACCTTGAAGACCCACCAGAGAAGCACATGCCTTTATTTTATTCTCTGGTGGCAGGGATGAATGTTTGCAAAATCAACCATGCACTGAGGACAAGTGTGCTGATTGACGAGCAACTTGTGAGAGAGTTTTGGGGGACAGCTAGAGCCAGTACAGACAAGACACAGATTTCAGCTACTATTCAGAACAGGCCGATTGTAATTCTGGAGGAAGATATAAGGAAAGGGCTAAACATCAATGATCGAGCTGTTGATCCAATTGAGTATCCCAAGGAAGCTGTTTTAGCGGGTGCTCAATCCATGGGATATGAAGGAAAGTTCCCGCCTATCTTTAAGAAGCTGTTGCCACATTACTGGAGGTGCCTGGCTCATTACATGCAGAAATCTTTTCTGGGAAAAAGAACAAGCTTCGATCAGCTCAATAAGCTTCATGGAACTGCTTTCGTCGCATTCGCCTTGGATTGGAACTTTAACTTCTCCAAGATGATGTTACTTGACTGGATAGGCAATGCGGACCTGAGCGCACGTGAACAGTTCCTGATGACACCTAGGTTTGTTCAAATGGTGGTCATGGAAAAGTACCCAATGATAGAAGAGAGAATAGAGAAGCTGGATATAAAGGTTATGGATTGTGGAGTATTTGGTCTTCACACTCAAGATAGAAGAGGTAGAAATAGCTTTGAAGGAAGACTTGAATGGGTAAAGAGGGGTGCATTTCCCGAGGTAGCCAGAGAGCAAGAAATTGAAGAACCTGAGCCTGCAGCCGATGTGCCAATTGTTAATGCAAGTGTGGCAGAAGATTAAGACATAACAACAACTCCAGCTGTGAATGTGATGGAAGAATCTGAGGTGATCCCGTCTGATGAAGAAAATGTCATGGATGATATTTTTGCTGATCAAGATGATGACATATATGGGGATTTGGAACCCATCAGTCACAAGAGATTGAGGGATGACATGCTCATTTCTTCGAGCAGCGATGCAACCCCTCCCGAGCTGAGTCTGAATATGGAGGATGTACTTGAAGAACCCATCCCTGCTTGTGAACCATCTCCAAGGAAGAAGACTGATCCAAGAAGCATAAGGTTCAAATTTACAAAGACTAGCTCAAGTCTGATGCTGATTCAACCAACTGGTGAAAGTTCTCAAAGTCAACCTACTCAAGAAGAAAACCCTACACAAACTGCTGAAGTTCAACCTGCCCAAGCACAGACTGAACGTAGCCCTGTTCGGGAAGAAAGGCAATGTTTGGAAGTTGACAACACTTTTGTTGTACCCAGTCCAGTGAGAGTGAGCGTCTCAACTGTGACAAGCCTGCCACCAACCATGCCTAGCTTTCGTCCATTCCAAGCAGCTGAGCTCCCAATCGAAATTAGGATAAGCGCTGATCCTCATATTAACTTTCTGATGTCTCAGAACAGAATCAGAGAGAATGAGATAAAAGCTCTCCAGGCTGAAAACAGAAGATTACAAGAGAAGGAGGTGGCAGATAAGAACAGAATGAAGTATCTTTATGAGGCCCTGATGGACTTGAAGAAGAAATTTACTGGTTTAAAGAGTGTTGTGGAGTCCAACACTTCAGGTGCCGCAGGTCAAAGTTCTTCTCAAGGAGTGCAAAGTTCAGAAACTGTGAATGTAGATGATGGAGATGACACGATTGATATGTCTGACTATGCCCGTAGTGGAAGGGTCATCTCCAAAGCACCAGAAGGTCATGACAACTGGTTCAAGGAGCTCTTTCAAGGACCAGCCCCCACTCAATACACCATTGATGTGAGTGAAAGCTCAATAGACAAAAGAGGGAGTCGTGAACCCATTCTGTGCTGGCACTATGATTCAGAGAAGAAATTGTTTGCCGTAATCCGTGACGGCTACAGTCCAGTGGAATACTACAGAACACGTGCTCAATTTCATACCTGGACTGAGCCTGAGATTAGAAGCCTCCTGAGAGCTCCTTACATCAACAGATGGAACAGCCTTGAAGGAGATCTTATTAGAAACAATTTGCTGAGCCATCTAGATGATAACTTTGCAAACTTCGAGCTAAAGCAAGTAAGGTGGGTCGAGACTGAAACTGACCCAGTAACTGGAGAGCCCATAGGAGAAGCAAGGAGACCACCCACCAAGCGCACAAGAGTAATCAACATGTTGGATGAGATTAAAGACGGTACACTGGTCAAAAACTTTGACTGTTGGTGTTATGATCCAACAACTCATGAGGTGGTGGTGCTCTGCAAAAGGATGAGGCAATTTCGCTTTTACGATCCGGTCAATCTGCTAAGATTTGGAGAGAGAGACATCAAGCTGCTAGCCTCCCAACCTATTCTCGGAGATGAGAATGATATGGAAAACGCTATAAGGGTGGGGATCTTCCATGGTTCAGCTAACCGGATTGTAGCGAATGGATGGTGGTCGAACAACGTTCAGAATACTTTCAGATTCGATCTGCTGCTGCCGTAAGTGGTCTAATGATTCATGCCTAGGGGAAGATTGTTGGGCTATATTTTATTTGAGGCATGAACATTAGTTTTGGGCTAGCTTGTTATTGGTTTTGGGCTTAATTAGTTAATGTTTTGGGCCATGTGGGCCAATTTTCTTTAGGTTATGATTGGGCTTATTATGTTTACTATTGGACTAGGGTTTGTAAGAAGGCACTATATAAGCCTTTCATGTTTATGATTAATGCAAGCTTTTCAAACATTGTTTATGATTTATGTGCTCATTGCTAGTTTACGATCAGCTTCAACTTGTAGTGATTCTCATTCAAGATTAGATCTTCACCTTAGATCTAGTCTATTTCTTCTACTTGTTTCTTGAATCAATCACACACGAGGATTCCGCACTCGTTTGTGATTAGATATCGTGTTCGTGATCAGATTTCGGACCTACAAGGACACCGCCCCACCAAAAGCCCAACACGTTTTGGCGAATGCCCACTTTGGTAAAAGCATGCCCGAGATGGTAGCAACTTATGAGATGACAGTCAGGCAAAAGGCCGTTTGGGAATGCCTCCGACAACCACATGCGTAGGATTTCCTCCATGCTCTCCCTATTGACGGGTTGGGGCAACACATGTCGCCTGTCGAATACCGGGCAATTCTCAAGTATTGCCTCATGGTTCCCCTGTTCCCTGTGGATGAAAAATGCCCTATCTGTAACAAGGCATGTTTGGATTCGTTTGAGGAGCATGCTGTCCACTGCAAAGAGCTCACGGGGTTTAAATATCGATATGATGTGGTTCGGGACGTTTTGTTTGACATCTTCAGGAGGGCTGGGATCTCGGCCAGGAAAAAAGCTCCTGTAAATTTCCTGTATGACCCCCTGGACAGGTGCTCAACATCTTCGGCCGACCGACATACTTTATTTGGGTGGCAGAATGGGAAGCACGCTAGTGTCAACTTAACAGGGGTTTCCCCTCTTGTGGGGCTGAGAGCCAGCAGCTTCACAGCGGGCCAGGCGGCGTCCAGGGTGTGACATCCGTCACTTTAATTTTAGATTAAGAATGATAAGTTAGGATTTATTTGGATATATTTAGAATTAATTATGATTGTGTGGATTATTTGAATATTATAATATTAGATAAAGTCCCGTCACTGTGAACCGACCAACGAAATGAATAAAATATTTCTTTTTGTTTAAATAATAAGCCTAATATAAGTTTGAACCTTTAGAGAAGGACTTACGTTCGGTTAGTGATGAAATAAAGAAAACTACACGATTATGGAAACGAAACGTCTAAAAACGTCACGAAATTTGGTCACCGATCAAATGCGACGAAACCTGAAAAATAATTATACGTGGTTTAGAGCGTAATTTAATTTCATGAATTTTCATGTAATTATGTGAATTTATTGGATTCGGAAAATACCCACGAAACATGACATACACTGTGTTATTACTAGAGTTTATAAAAATTGGAAGAAGTGGGTGTGTGTTATGCATGCATGTCTTGAATATCTATACTACTATATAATACATATTGGTCCTCGGGGCATTTTGGTCATCAAATTTTCTTAATCCTTAAGACGCGTACAAAGGTTTTTGCAGTGTGTACAAGTGTTTTAAACATAAAAAAATAAAGCACTATCGAACTGCCTTTAGAAAGGTTAATCCCGTTCAAAAAAATGAGGTTAAATTGGGAATTAACCTAAGTGTCTTTTTAGCATTTAATCCTATCACGCACGCTTCAAGCTTCCATCGAACAACCACAACCATCAGTGCGCCGCCTTAGTGAACCACGCTTCTCCCACTCTCTCCTCCCTTTAATTGGCCATCGCTGGTATACTCTCATCATCTTTGTTAATGTGGTATGATTACTGATTGGAAGGCCAGGATTGAAGATCGTTGCTCGGCTATAAAATCAGAAGCAATCCTCCATTTCGAATTACAGATTCAGCAACAACTTAAAATCCGATTTCAGGTAATTATGCTCCTCCATCTATGTAGCCCCCAAACCGATTCTGCTCCTCCATCGTTCTTCTGTGTCATTCCAACTAATTTTCTTCAGTCTTAATTCTGGTTTTTGTAGAATCTGATTGAAGCTCCCTCACTGTGGACGATCTGGTTTTGGTAGAATCGGATTTTGAGGTAAATTGTTCAATCTCAACTACTCTTTGTTTTTAGTTTTTAATTTTATTTGATATCTGTTGCTACCTGTATTTTGTTTTATGTTCAAGGGTAATGGTATTGTTCAATCTCAATCTGGTGTTAGTTGAAAGAATGGTATTGTTGAAATACATAATTCTTAACTAGAATTATTTGATATATGCTGCTACCTGCTTGTGTGAATAAGGATGGTGACCAAGGGAATATTAGAAGACTAAAATTTGATGAGCATATTATTAGATACTTGACTGTGTTTGCACACTTAACTGCCACTTTTGTTATGATGTGTTAATTTGATAATAAACTAATGATAAAATCCGAAGTTTACTGGAAATGATGTGTAAATTTGATTACAAAACGATGAAAATTTTGAGTTTTATTGGATATAATATGTAATCCATAAAAATCAGTTACGTGTAAGGTTTTTTCTTGCAGCATTAGAATCAGATTTTCTACCAAATGTATAGTTTAATAAGAATTTTGATTATATATTGGGCTCTTGATAAACCATGTTTAATACATCAGTGCAAAAGATTTACTTTGACTTGGTTAATTTGGAGATTGTAATCTGTTTTTTAAACTTAGAGGTCATAATCTGCTTTGTTAATTAGGAGGTTATAATATGGTCTGTTCCAATGAATTTTAATCATGTTGTAGGTTACTTTTGTTGTGATCGTGTCTAATCCAGGGTAATCTTCAAGCAGATAGCTATCAGTACAATTGACCCATTAGGCCAATTTGATAACACAAGACTTTTTACCATACTGTCAAAACTATTAAGTGGTTGTAGTGTTTCATGTAATAGTGGGTCAAAACTCTCTAGAGTTCTATTTTAAAATCAACTGAATTTTAAAATAGTGGCAAGAGACTTAAACTTATAAGCCATATTAAAACATAAGCACTTTCATTATCAGATTTTCCAATGACTTGAGAAACTGGCAATGACTTGTGAGTTCTACTTAAACTGTGTTGTTATTTGACTCAGAAATATGAGATATTTATAAAAAATACTGAATTTATCTGATGCTTTCTTAAAGGGGTTTCTTAAATTGTACATTTGTTTTGTAAAAGATGTGATGCTTTCTCCTTTTTAACACTTCATATGTATCAACTGCATACCCTCAAACCCAAAAACCATTAAAAAGTGATTCTTTGTTTTCTGGTTAAAAACACTTTTTATGGATATTTCTTGCATTAAAAAATGGATCTACTATAGTGTCGTCTATGCTTGTAGATTCAGGTCTGCTCTTTGTGGATTGTTGTTGATTCATTAAAAACCATTATGTTCAAACTAGAAATCTTTAATTTTTTACCACAGTATCCGTTTCAAAGCTGCACATTTTTTTCATATTTAAAGGCTTGATATTTTACGTACATTTAGAAATTAGGTTACTTTCTAATGTATTTTAAGGTTTAAATATTCACTATTGAGTTGAGACGGTTAAAGTATATGAATTGAATATTCATTAGAAGATGATCTATCATAATTATAAACATATAACTTTGTTTTATAACCTAATTATGACAGATCATCTTCACCGAGCACAAACTACAAAATTACCTAATAAAAAAAATAACTCTAAGAAGTACCAAGCTGAATTCAAGATAAAATATCAAAAGAAAAGTCATAATAAATTAAACATTTATAACTTTTCTCTTGATATTTTTGAGTAAACTAAGGGCGTTTCAGGAAGATTTAAAAAAAAATCTTTTATACTGAACAAGAGGTTTATTTTTATAAATGTTTAATTTAATATGACTTTTCTTTTGATATTTTATCTTGAATTCAGCTTGGTACTTCTTAGAGTTATTTTTTTTATTAGGTAATTTTGTAGTTTGTGCTCTGTGAAGATGATCTGTCATACTTCTTAGAGTTATTTTTTTTCTTAGGTTAAAGTATATGAATTGAATATTCATTAGAAGATGATCTGTCATAATTATAAACATATAACTTTGTTTTATAAAGTAAGTTTTATTTTAATATAATAATAAGCACAAACTAAAGGCTCTTCAATAAGATTTTTAATAAGCCTTTTATAATAGAAAATTGTTGATTTGAAGGTTTATTTTTATAAATGTTCAATTTAAGGGGACTTTTCTCTTGATATTTTTGAGTAAACTAAGGGCGTTTCAGTAAGATTTTAAAAAAAAATATTTTATATTGAACAAGAGGTTTATTTTTATAAATGTTTAATTTAATATGACTTTTCTTTTGATATTTTATCTTGAATTCAGCTTGGTACTTCTTAGAGTTATTTTTTTTATTAGGTAATTTTGTAGTTTGTGCTCTGTGTTTGTAGTTTGTGCTTTGATTAGAAGCTAACAATTTGGTGACTGTTACTTTGTGTATGTGATTAGATTAGATCCAAAGCTAACAGTTACCAAAGAAACCGGTCTCAGCCACCACCATAATAGCCCATGAATCCGTTACAAATGTTATGTTCTTGAACTAGTTTTTTGTGTTATCTTCTATTTTGGTACAGGTTCAATTTCTTTGCTATGACTCTGAATTCAATGGGTTTTGCAGTGTACGAGCAATAACTAATTTTTTTACTTACACACAGGTCATATTTTTTTAAAGGAGTGTTTTGCTTACACTATATTGTATTTGAGTATCTTTGTTTGTTTAATTTTTGTGTTTCTTAAATGTTGAATTAGGTGGAGCAAATGCCAAAATGTTGAATCAAGAGGGTATTTCTTTTGTGGAACATACCTGGTGGTATTAGTGCAATCCATTTCATCAGGGGGTTTATTCAAGGTCTACATATCAGGTGGAATAAATCATAAAGAAAATTATGACCAAGAAAGAATATTGTGAATGGCTAATTTAATGTGTGGGGTGGGATAGGAATAGGAATAGGGAGATCGAATATACAAGTGGGGTGGGTTAAACTTTTGGAGAATAGGCCTGGAGGATGATATATTCATAATCTTTTATAGAGATTGCTTTTGTCAAAAGAAGAGATGTGAGGCCTCACTGCTACATGATAGGAAGCTTTTTGGGATACTTTTCGCGAAATGCAGGAAAGGTACAACTTTTGGGTTAGGGGAGTTCGTGAAAAAGAAAGAAATTAGCAGAGGAGGCCTTTTGACCATAACATGTCAACAAATAATGAATAACGCATTATAAACTGTTACCGCCGCAAAGCGTGGGCACCATGCTAGTATATATATATATATATATATATATATATATATATATATATATAGGGGAAGGATCCTGCGAAAACACCCTTTTTTGTGAGAACTGCGTAAACAAATTTTAAAACCTACATAACTTTTTCATACGTTAATATTTTTTTTTTAAATTTGCACCAAAAGTCTTAAAATTATATTATCTTTAATCCTATAAAAGTTTTAAAAAACTTAACGCTTTTTTTAAATATTTTTTTTGTGTGGTGCAAATGTGCACCACAAAAAAAACTCATACTTTTAGTATGAGTTAATATTTTTTTTTCTTAGTCGCACCATATGTCATATAATTTCATCATTTTTTTGCGTTTTTATTGAG
Organism: Deinandra increscens subsp. villosa; assembly: GCA_039602395.1. Lineage (NCBI taxonomy): Eukaryota > Viridiplantae > Streptophyta > Magnoliopsida > Asterales > Asteraceae > Deinandra > Deinandra increscens. Next base: position 24,843,314 of record JBCNJP010000010.1, on the reverse strand, counting down.
TGATGCACATGTGCATCATACCAAAAAAACGCTCATACATGTGATATACATTAATAGTTTAAAAAGAAATTGCACCCTAAATCTTATAGTTGTGTTATCTTTTGATTTAAAGAAAAAAATAGCATTTTATAATTTTTTTTAATTATATGATGCACATGTGCATCACAGGGAAAAAAAACGTTCAGTTTTTTTTTAATATTTTGCTCCAGATTTAAAGATAACGTAATTCTAAGACTTTTGGCGCAAATTTTATGAAAAATCGTTAACGTATGAAAAAGTTACGTGAGTTTTAATATGTGTTTTCGCAGTTTTCACAAAAAGATGTGTTTTCGCAGGATCCTAACCCTATATATATATATATATATATATATATATATATATATATATGGGTTATATATATATATATATATATATGGGTGGAGTGTGTTTATAAACCACATTTATGTGATGTGGTGTGCATGTAATAATAAAAGAGTAGGTTATCATTACTAGATTTTATATTTATAAACCTACATATATACATATACATGCACATGAGACAAAAATTAAAACACAACTTCTCTCCCTCTCTTCTCTTTATTTACGGCCGAACCCCCCACCCCTCTCATTTTCTTTCAACCAACTCTCTCTTAAACACACACACACAACACCAAGCTTCTTTCATACACTTTCAAGATCAAGAACCTTCAAGAACACCTACCATCTCTCTCTAGCTTCAGGGTAAGAAAAACCCATCTAATCTTCTTCTAAAATCTCGAAACCCGCCTCCAAATCCAAGAACCAACATCAAGCTATTGATAAGTTATGGTGGATTTGGATGGTTTAAGCTTCAACATTTGTGTGAAACCCCCCCCCCCCCCCCCACACACACAAAAATTCGTGAAAGTGCGTGTGAGTGTATGTTAGTGTGTGTTGAGCTCATGGTTAGGGTTTGATCATTAAGAAACTCACATGCATGTTAAATCTAAGCCTAAAATATGAGTTTTGTGAAAGATTAAATGGATGTTCTAAGATGAAACACAAAGTTCTTGAAGGAAAAATAAAACTAGTAACTTTGATGACACATGCATGTATAGAAATCATGATTTTATGTGATTTTATGTGATTTTTGTGAGTTTTCATATGTGTTTATGTTCATAAGTTGCTAGTATTTGATTTTGGGGTTATGTGATGATATGTGTATACATGATATTAAGACATGAAACTCTTGCATTTTTATTAAAAAAACGAAAATTATAAGAAAATATATAAATACTTGATCTTGAAATAAAAGGTTAAATAAAATAAAGACTTGGTGTTACAATTGTAGTAAATCCGCCTCATGGTCGTCTATGACGCCTACACGATCGGTGACGATTGTCACTAAGATAAAACCCCGTGGTTATTTCTCAAAGTAATCCCGCCTTAAAACGGTCGGTTATGGGAAAACACGAGCGGTACACGTTAAATATGTAATATATGTATAATTGCTAAGTATATGTGTAATTTTTATAATAAATAAATAAAGATTATAAAAAATAATTGAGGTCAGAATATTCATGATGAAAAGTGACCAAATCTAGTATTAAAAACTTGGAGTAAAGGTACCCTATGTATGGGTAGGGGTGTTCATCTGTTCAGTTTACGGTTTATTTGGTTTAATCGATTCAGTTTATTTGGTTTGTAATTATTTTTATCGAATTCATATCCAAACCAAACCGTTTTGGAAAACTTACAAACCGAATCAAATAAACCATATTCATTACGGTTCGGTTCCGGTTCAGAACCAAATAAACCATATTCAAACCGTATAAACCGTATTCAACGGAATAACATATTTTGCAGACTTTAAACATACAACCAAAACAAATATGATATGAAGTGAACAAAAACAAATATGAAGTTTCTTTTTGCATACATACGACATACAACCAAAATACCGATAGTTTAAACAAAAAAAAACTACAAACTTTTCATGCAAAATAGAACTTCCAACACATGAAGTGAACAAAAACAAATATGAAGTTTTTTTGCCAATTGCCATGCCACATTGTCGTATAACTCTTCAATCAACCTCGACCGTTATCTTTCTCATGTCTACAAGAAACAAAAATAATTAAATAAAAATATTAGGTGTTAAACTATAAAATATAATAAAAAATATGTTGGCTAAAAATATAAATAAAAATATTTAAATGACCTTCTTTCAGTTTATCAATGTTTTTAACGTTTTCTTCTACATTGCAATCAACACTATTTGAACGAATCCAATCTTGACAACAAATTAATGCTTCAGCTGTTTTAGGGGTTAAAGAACTCCTGAATGAGTCAAGCACTCTACCTCCTGTGCTAAACGTAGACTCGGAAGCTACTGGTGAAATAGGAATGACTAATATATCACGAGCAAGAAGAGACAATACAGGAAAATTATATATATATATATATATATATATATATATATATATATTATATGTATATATAAATCTTATTTGGTATAAATGGATAACCGAATAACCCAAATAAACCGAATAAAAACAAAATCCAAAACCATAACCAAACCGTAAACCGAATTCACAATTCGGATACGGTTTGAAACCGAAACGTAAACCGAATTCACAATTCCTATACTGAATGATGAATTTGGAATTTGAATAATTTAGAACAATGCCTCATTAATGTAGTGTGAGATGTATTGGTAGATCTACTGGGGTTGACCACCCATACTCACTGATCAGTCGCTCTGATCGCGAAACATGGTGAGAAATACGATCGAATATGGGTCTAGTTTTGATTTAGAGCTTACGACTAGTTTGTGCATCGTAAACCTAGCTAGTTTACGAACCATAAATATTCTCCATTTGGATTCACGTCCTTGATTCATGATTTGAATAAGTGTGATTAAATGACAACGTGGAAACCAAACATTTTTGTTAGTTGACTCACCAACCTAGTGTTGACATTGTGGTTTTAAACTGTTTTCCAGGTAACTAATGGGATGCATGGAAATATGGATTTGGTGGTACGAGGATGACTACGTGACGTGCTATCGAGTCTATATTACGTTTTATTAATGGTGGACTGTAGAAGGGAGCTAAATATGAGATGATAGATTCAACCCAAATCTTTTGTAAAAACTTTAGGAGATAATTAGTATATCCCAATTTTGTAATGAAAAGTGTTTTAATATAAAATATGTTTCACTTATTAACACTACTAAAGCAATGGGTTATATAATAAATTACAGCCATGTAAGCCTTCCGCCATGATAATAAAAAATTGGGGTGTTACAGAAAATGGTATCAGAGCCTGAGGTTATAGGGACCCAAGAATATTTTTTTTTATTTTAAACTATAACCTAAGGAATGAGAAATATGATAAAGGGTAGCACGTGCAACGAAAGTACACCAATCCAAATTGCCAGGAATCCTATGGTAAAAATTACTTGTTCATTTTGTTAATAATTTGTTAATTTATTGCTAACTATTTAGTTGCTTATGTAATTTCATATGTCACCCTCTCGAAGGACTATTTTCATTGTGGACAGTGATTCTGAGGACGTGCCTCAAAATGCTGTCGTTGGACCGAAACAACCGCCATCACCAACCTTCGATTCGTTTGGAACGGAGGTGGATTCGATATGGGCTTATTCCGGTAACGGATGGCTTAGCGAATCTGACAGCGAGCCAAGCGAAGAGTCGGGAGAACCAGATGGAATAATGACGGAGAATGCTGAGAGGTGGGTGGTGCCGCTATCTATACTTGAGTTACCTTCGTGGCGCGAGAAGGGATACCTCTTCAAGTTTATACTCACCTTCACAAAAGGAGGTTTACTCGGGAAGAGAAGGGAAAGGCTCCAATGAGTGAAGAACCACAACCTCCGACAGCGGTTCGAAGAAGCGAAAATGATCCTGGCAGCGAAACCAATCCTCGAATCGCAAAGATCAATGAGGAAATCATTGGTTTGAAGAGGAAAGTGAATCGAACGATCGGGCAGCTGCAACTTATTGAGCAGATTTGTGTCTTGGACAAGGGATCCTTGGACAAGATGCATTATCGAATCAGTGAGCTCGAGGAGAGTGACAGGAGGGTGAAGGAGGCAATGGGTCTCCAGTAATTTGTGGTTATTTGTTTGTGATGAATTGGTTTATTTTGAAACTATTTGGATTGTATGTTAAATTTGAATGTTTGAATGTGGGATGTGAACCCACTTAAGACATTGAATTTTGGATTAAATGAATGCATGATTAGTAGTAATTAAAAATCTTCCCTTAGTTATTATATATGTACATATATATATATACATATATATATGCACTTTTTTATTTCCGCCGTAAGCAACCAATTAATTTGAATTGCTATCATTAAAATGATAGATAGCAATGGCAACTGAAGCTGATCTAAGTGCTCATGGTTCAAACGCTGGATTTCCAACAACTCAAGAGGAATTGACACGACTTATTTCCCAACGAGTGGAAGCGGCAATAGCAGACCGCAACGTGAACGACATGCGAGAACATGGACCACAAGATCGAAGCTCAGATGGTCAAACAATTGATTGTTCTTATAAGACGTTCCAAGGATATCATCCACGTTCGTTTACTGGTTTGGAGAGACCACTTAATATCGTACGTTGGATTGAAAAGATGGAGTATGTCATGGCGATCAGTGGTTGTAGTGCTAACCAGAAGGTGATGTATGCTACTTATTCATTCCACGATGAAGCTCTCATGTGGTGGAACGCTCAGGTGAAGACACTAGGAGAGGATGTGGCAAACAAACTCTCTTGGGAGGAACTGAAGGAAATGCTAATGCGAGAGTATTTCCCACGACAGGAAATTCAGAAACTTGAGACTGGATTCTGGAATCATAAGATGATAGACGCTGGGATTAGAGAGTATACTACTCGATTCATGGATTTAGCTAGATTGGTGCCACGTATGGTTACTCTAGAATACGCACGTATTGAGAGGTACATTTGGGGATTAGTTCCTCAAATCAGGAGCATTGTTACGTCAGCCAACCCTAGCACAATCCAGGACGCAATATCTCTAGCCAAGTCGCTGACTGATAACGCAGTGCGAGAAGGAATTCTAGGGAAGAAGGGTGAGTCTTCCAAGACGTCCGACCCAGAGTCCTGATGTGGCAAAAGAGAAAATTTAGGAAGCAAAATAGGAGTAAGAAAAATAAGAGAAACAAGGAGTCGGGCCAAGTGTTTGCAGCTACCGTGGACAAAAAAGCTGAGGAAGCAAACCCGAAACCGGCGTGTAAGACGTGCGGTAGGATTCATGGAGGAGTGTGCAAGAGATGCACCGGATATCACCGTTATGGTCATCTGCTCCAAGATTGCTACGCTAAGATCCCAATTGAGGAGGATAAAAGGAGCGACAAATGCTTTAATTGCGGAGACTTGATAGAAAATGATGAGGTTTTTCGTAAGTGTAGTATGATTCTAGGCGATAGTAGCTTCGACATCGATCTGTTTCCCATTAACCTAGGAAGTTTCGACATCGTGGTCGGAATGGATTGGTTATCCAAAAACGGTGAAGAGATTGTATGTTCTGATAAGTCGATTCGTATACCGCTTTCAGACGGCAAGGTCTTAACAATTCAAGGTGATAAAGGAGAAGCCAAAGTTAAGGTTATAAGCATTATGAAAATGCGTAAGATGTTAAGAAAGAACTATCCTGCATTTTTAGTTAATGTTATAGACACAAAGGCTAAAACGCGTAAGTTAGAGGAAATCCGTGTAGTTCGGGAATACCCCGATGTATTTCCAGAAGATCTACTTGGACTACCTCTAGCTAGGCAGATAGAATTTAAGATTGACCTTATCCCTGGTTCTGCACCCATAGCCAAATCTCCTTATCGTTTAGCACCCTTGAAATGCAAGAGTTGTCGAATCAACTCCAGGAGCTTTTGGATAAAGGATTTATTCGACCAAGTTATTCACCTTGGGGAGCCCCAGTATTGTTCGTAAAGAAGAAAGATGGTTCGTTCAAAATGTGCATAGATTTCAGAGAGTTGAACAAGCTTACCATCAAGAATAGGTACCCGTTACCAAGGATTGATGATTTGTTCGACCAATTGCAAGGATCCACGTATTACTCTAAGATTGATTTAAGATCTGGAAATCATCAATTGAGAATCGCAGATGAAGACGTTCCTAAGACCGCATTTAGGACACATTACGGTCATTATAATTTCTTAGTTATTCCATTTGGATTGACAAATGCAACATCGATATTCATGGATCTTATGAATAGGGTTTTCAAACCTTATTTAGATAAGTTTGTGATAGTCTTTATAGACGATATTCTTATTTACTCACAAACCAAGGAAGACCATGAAACGCATTTGAGATTAGTCTTAGATATATTAAGGCAAGAGAAGCTTTATGCAAAAATTTTAAAATGTGACTTTTGGATGCGAGAAGTCCACTTTCTCGGTCATGTCATAAATGAAAAAGGCATACACGTGGACCCATCTAAAATTAAAGCATTGAAAAATTGGGAGACGCCAAAATCTCCAAAAGAGGTACACCAATTTTTAGGACTGGCTGGATACTATAGGAGATTTATCGAGAATCTCTCCTGGATAGCTCAACCGTTGACATTGCTCACTCAAAAGGATAAGAAATATGAATGGACGCAAAAGCAAGAAGACGCTTTTCAGTTGCTAAAGCAAAAACTGTGTAGTGCACCCATTTTGTCCCTACCAGAAGGAACAAATTGATTTGTAGTTCATTGTGATGCATCTAAACTAGGTCTTCATTGTGTGCTCATGCAACATGACAAAGTTATAGCCTATGCGTCACGACAACTTAAAGTGCATGAGAAAAACTATACGACTCATGACTTAGAACTTGGAGCTGTAGTATTTGCTCTAAAGATTTGGAGACATTATTTGTTTGGCACCAAGTGTGTGATTTTCACCGATCACAAAAGTCTTCAACATATATTCAACCAAAAAGAGATTAATATGAGACAGCGACGTTGGATGGAATTGCTCAACGACTATGATTGTGATATCAAGTATCACCCCGGGAAAGCCAATGTAGTGGCAGATACACTAAGCAGAAAGGAAAGAGCCAAACCATTGCGTGTACGTGCTCTAGGATTAACGATACAAACAAATCTATCAGAGAAGATTTGGTGCGCTCAACAAGAAGCCTTAAAGGAGCATCACTTAAGGAAATGAAGGACTTCGAGGCTTAGAGTGCGAATTGGAGCCTAAAGTAGATGACATTAGCTACTTTATGAATAGGATATGGGTCCCGAAGTACAAAAACCTTCGTAGATTAATCCTTGATAAGGCGCATAATTCGAAATATTCGATTCATCCTGGTGCTACAAAAATGTACAAAGACCTTCGAGAATTCTATTGGTGGCCCAACATGGAAGGTGATATTGCGATATATGTAGATAAATGTCTCACCTGCTCCAAGGTAAAGGCAGAGCATAAGAAGCCACCTGGCTTATTGCAACAGCCTAAGATACCAGTTTGGAAATGGGAGAAAATCGCAATGGATTTCATAACGAAACTGCCCCGTACGACAGCAGGAAATGACACAGTTCGGGTGATTGTCGACAGATTGACCAAGTCAGCTCATTTCATACCCATGAAAGAGAAAACTGATGCAGAAACTTTAGCTAAACTGTATCTGAAAGAGATTGTAGCTCGCCATGGAGTTCCAGTATCTATTATTTCAGATAGGGACGGTCGATTCACCTCTCGCTTTTGGCAATCGTTTCAAGAGAAAATGGGTACTCGTTTAGATATGAGCACGGCTTATCATCCCCAGACTGATGGTCAGAGTGAAAGAACGATTCAAACCCTGCAGGACATGTTAAGAGCTTGTGCTATTGACTTCGGTGGTAATTGGGATACTCACCTACCCTTGGCCGAGTTTTCTTACAATAACAGTTACCACTCTAGTATTAAAGCAGCACCATTTGAGGCTCTATACGGAAGGAAGTGTAGATCCCCTCTGTGTTGGGCTGAAATTGGTGTAAAGCAATTAACAGGCCCGGAAGTTATTCAGGAAATGACCGATCAAATAGTATTGATACGAGAGAGAGTGAAGGAGGCGGCCGATAGACAAAATAGTTATGCGGATAATAGACGACGCCCCTTAGTCTTTAATGTAGGAGATCGTGTCATGTTAAGAGTTTCACCCAGGAAAGGTATCATTAGATTTGGTAAAAGGGGTAAGTTGAGCCCTCGATATATTGGACCTTTTAAAATAACAGCTCGTATAAGCCCCGTGGCATATAGACTATTACTTCCTCCTGAGTTGGAAGGTATACACGACGTATTCCACGTGTCCAACCTAAAGAAATGATTATCCGATGAAACATCGATCATACTCGCAGGAGAGGTTCAAATCGATGATAAACTTAGGTTTAGTGAGGAACCTGCTGAGGTTTTAGATTGAAGGGTTCAGAAACTTCGACGAAGTCGTATCAAACTGGTGAAAGTTCGCTGGAATTCCACGTATGGTCCGGAATTCACATGGGAAAGATTGGATCAAATGGAAAAGAAATATCCCCAGCTCTTTCGTCGAAGGCCGAAAGGTACGTAAACCAGGGGAGACTGTGACATCCGTCACTTTAATTATAGATTAAGAATGATAAGTTGGGATTTATTTGGAAACGAACCGTGTAAAAATGTCACGATATTTGGTCACCGATCAAGTGTGACGAAACCTGGAAAATAATTATACAGTTTAGAGCGTAATTTAATTTCATGAATTTTCATGTAGTTATTTGAATTAATTGGATTCGAAAAATACCCGTGAAACACGACATACACTGTGTTATTACTAGAGTTTATAAAAGTTGGAAGAAGTGGATGTGTGTTATGCATGCATGTCGTGAATATATTTATATATATATATATATATATATGTGTGTGTGTGTGGGTGTAGTGTGTTTATAAACCACATTTATGTGATGTGGTGTGCATGTAATAATAAAAGAGTAGGTTATCATTACTAGATTTTATATTTATAAACCTACATATATACATATACATGCACATGAGACAAAAATTAAAACAAAACTTCTCTCCCTCTCTTCTCTTTATTTACGGCCGAAACCCCCCCCCCCCCCCTCTCAATTACTTTCAACCAACTCTCTCTCAAACACACACACACACAACACCAAGCTTCTTTCATACACTTTCAAGATCAAGAACCTTCAAGAACACCTACCATATCTCTCTAGCTTCAAGGTAAGAAAAACCCATCTAATCTTCTTCTAAAATCTCGAAACCCACATCCAAATCCAAGAACCAACATCAAGCTATTGATAAGTTATGGTGGATTTGGATGGTTTAAGCTTCAACATTAATGTGAAAAACCTACACACACACAAAAATCCGTGAAAGTGTGTGTGAGTGTGTGTTAATGTGTGTTGAGCTTAGGGATAGGGTTTGATCGTTTAGAAACCCACATGCATGTTAAATCTAAGCCTAAAACATGAGTTTTGTGAAAGATTAAATGGATGTTCTAAGATGAAACACAAAGTTCTTGAAGGAAAAATAAAACTAGTAACTTTGATGACACATGCATGTATAGAAATCATGATTTTATGTGATTTTTGTGAGTTTTCATATGTGTTTATGTTCATAAATTGCTAGTATTTGATTTTGGTGTTATGTGATGATATGTGTATACATGATATTAATACATGAAACTCTTGGGTTTTTATTAAAAATCCGAAAATTATAAGAAAATATATAAATACTTGAACCTGAAATAAAAGGTTAAATAAAATAAAGACTTGGTGTTAGATGTGACACCCGAGAATTCCAAGGTTAACTTCCGTTAGACAATCTCCGTTAGTTACGTCATAAGTGTTAACTTAAGTAACTAATGCATAACTAGGCCGAATACGTCCACGACCTTTGGTTGATCACCGAACCCGCCCATATGTGTTATGTGCTTATTTATTGTCCTTATGTGCAATGTGATTTAAATACATGACTTAGTATTGTGAATTGCATGACAAATTGTAAATACTTGATTATGTGGAAAACTTGTCTTTTTGGTCGCCAGCGAAACTACCGGGCGAAACTGTAGTGTCGCCCGGTAGCCAGCTGAACTACTCGATCAACATGTGACCAGAGCTAGTTTCGCCTGGCCAGCGAAACTGCCAGCGAAACTAGCCTCTGATATAAATAATCTTAATAAACCCTAATAGCCTCATTTGCTCAAACCACACAACAAACACACACACACTCTCCTCTCTGATTTCGGCCAAGGCAAAGAGGTCACCAAAGAATCGATTTCCAGTCCCTGAATCATCATCCATCATCATCTAAATCATCCCGTGAGTCCCAAACCTTGAGTTCTTATGTTTGCCTTAGGTTTTTATTAAAAAGCATGCTAGAATCTTCATGTTAACGCTTGAAATTGAATCTGAGATGTTGTACATGTTAGATCTATCTGAAAGTCATCAACTTTACGTCCCATAATCATCCATGCTATAGATCTAGGTAAATTAGGTCATTTATGTGATTTTTGCCAAAACTGAGATTTGATGATGATATGTATGTTAGGAGCCGATAAAAATGTTTGTTTTATGCCTAGGAATGATTATCTATGCCTAGTTATAACGTATGTGCATTACAGAGGCCAACAGATTGATTATTAGGCTGGAAAACCCTTTTTTCGCGACTAGCGAAACTGCATGATCATCTAGCGAAACTAAGGCAATCTTCAACCAGCGAAACTGTGTAAACTATTTGAAATCGTATGCGGCGAAACTACTAGCGAAACTAGTAGTGTCGCCGTGAATTTTTGTGCATGATTTACTTGCGAAATTGCTTGCGAAACTAGACCTTGACCAATGTCCCTGAACGAAAGTTCAAATCAGTTTCGAGAGAAACTAGCTAGCGAAACTATGCCAGTTTCGAGAGAAACTAGCTAGCGACACTATGCCGGTTCCCAGCGAAACTAACTAGCGAAACTGAGCCATCAGTTTCGGAGAAACTAGTTAGCGAAACTGTGCTAGTCCGAGCCTCACTAGTTCCGGGCGAAACTAGCTTAGCGAAACTGTTATGTGCCTAGCGAAACTGCTGCCTGTTTGTATAGAATTTGCTAAGTGTTGCACCATGCTAAGTGTTATATGCTATGCCATGACTTATATGATTATGCTATGATGAAACATGTTATGATTTCTGTAATATGTGAACCCTTGTTTATGATCAACCATTGGTGCCGCGTGTCGTTATGTCGTGTCATAGTTCCAACGTGCTATGTTATGGGCCATAGTGGCGTTAAGTTAAAGAATAGACACAACCTAATACTTAAGACCTTAATGTGATTATTAGGTCTTCGTTAGCAAAACATAATCTGGATTATTGAAGTGTAAGCCGAGCAACCTAAGGTGAGTTTCACAAACCCTTAAATTGTGAGCCCGTTTGGGTCACAACGGATAAACTTAATGGAAAACAACGCTGACATTTTGAGGTATTGCCAAATGGGATACCTGTTATGGAAGTTGGAGTGCTTTATGGGAAGCATTTGCAACTGTCCATCCTTGGGGTTTCAAATGAAATCCGGAAACAACCACTTAAACACTCAAACTCTTTTGGGATTTCAGACGAAATCCGGATTAAACGATTTTAATATGACTAGTGTAGGTTAAAGTCGAAACCAAATGATATCACATGTTTTCTAAGTAATGCTTATTAAAACTTAAAAGTCCTCAACTTAGTACTGTTGATCTGAAAAGAGAGGGGATGTTGGGTAGATCTACTGAGGGTTTGACAAACCCTGCTCCGCGGTACACAAATGTGTAGCCAACCGGTTGGAGGCCGAACGGAGTTCAATATCAGCCTGTTTTAGTTGTGGGTCCTGGGAGGGACACAACTGGAGGCAACAACCATCGGTAAATACCGAACTCTGTTACGTCAGCTTTCAGCCTAGTACGACTTCCTTAGTGCATGGAAACCGGATTAGCTACCCGCGATATCGGTTGACAGCTTTAATTTTAACTAATCAATACTTAACTAGTGCATATTCTGAAATTCAAACACTTATATATTGATGAACATGATTACGAGACCGGGCCAATGCATGTCATGCCCACCGTGAACTCACCAACCGTTAGGTTGACACTTGTGTGGTTTTCACTTTTGCAGATCGTTGAGGAGTATCCACCTAGGGTTGGCATGGCACGAGAAGACATTTACTTACATTAAACTTAATTGAGAATTTGAATTTTGGATCAATGATTTGTAAAGCACGTGGTTAGTGCTAAGATACAGTCGATTACTTTTCCGCTGCGTACTTTAAACTGTTTTATAATGGACACTTGGACTTTACTCTGATTCGTTTAGTATTTGTAACTATGGTTGTGGATCCTGGTTTGCTCACACCCCTCGACGGTATAAACTCCGTAAGTGGCTAAATTGAGGGTGTGACAGATTGGTATCAGAGCGCAGAATTGACGACTACCCGATAGTCCGCGACTTTCCAGATGTATTTCCTGAAGAACTGCCTGGTTTGCCTCCATTTCGACAAGTCGAGTTTGGGATCGACTTAACTCCCGGCGCCGCTCCGATTGCACGCGCACCGTACCGTTTAGCAGTAAGCGAGCTTAACGAGCTTTCCGCCCAACTTCAAGAGCTACTCGACAAGGGATTTATTCGTCCGAGTTCGTCTCCATGGGGAGCACCAGTATTATTTGTTAAAAAGAAAGATGGAACGTTCCGAATGTGTATCGACTACCGAGAGCTCAACAAGGTTACAATTAAGAATCGGTATCCACTTCCTCGAATCGACGATCTTTTCGACCAGCTGCAAGGTTCGAGCTACTACTCAAAGATTGATCTGCGGTCAGGTTATCATCAACTTCGTGTTCGAGAAGAAGATGTCCCCAAGACTGCCTTTAGAACTCGGTATGGACACTATGAGTTCCTGGTTATGCCGTTCGGGCTAACCAATGCGCCTGCTGTGTTTATGGACCTGATGAATCGAGTGTGCAAGCCGCACCTCGATAAGTTTGTAATAGTCTTCATTGATGATATTTTGATCTACTCCAAGTCAAAGGAAGAGCACGAGGAGCATCTGCGACTCATCCTGGAATTACTCCGCAAGGAACAGCTTTATGCCAAGTTTTCGAAATGCGATTTTTGGATTCGCGAAGTCCAGTTTCTTGGACACATTGTCGACAAGAATGGAATTCATGTCGACCCAGCCAAAGTGGAAGCTATTCAAAATTGGTCTACTCCGAGAGCGCCGACTGAAATTCGACAATTTTTGGGACTTGCCGGATACTACCGAAGGTTTATCAAGGGTTTCTCACAAATAGCTCAACCCTTGATAGCTTTAACGCACAAAGGAGTGCAATATAGATGGGGTGAAAAGGAAGAACGAGCGTTTCAGACTCTTAAGGATATGTTATGTTCAGCTCCGATTCTTGCATTACCCGATGGGGTTGACGACTTTGTGGTTTATTGTGACGCATCCATTCAAGGACTTGGTTGCGTGTTGATGCAACGAGACAAGGTAATTGCCTATGGGTCCAGGCAACTGAAGGATACTGAGAAGAATTACACGACTCATGATTTGGAATTAGGAGCCGTTGTTCATGCACTCAAGATTTGGAGACATTACCTGTACGGAACGAAGTGCACGATATTTACCGACCACAAGAGCTTGCAACACATCTTCGAACAAAAGGACCTTAACATGCGACAACGACGATGGGTCGAGTTACTGAATGATTATGATTTGGCGATTAAGTATCATCCCGGAAAAGCCAACGTTGTGGCTGATGCCTTAAGTCGGAAAGAGTATGAAAAGCTTCGACGAGTACGAGCGCTGCAACTGACCATTCACACGGGATTGCCGGATCGGATCCGCGATGCCCAGCAAGAAGCATTGAAGGAAGAAAACTTCGCAGCTGAGGCACTGCGCGGTATAGATGGTCACTCTGAAGTTAAGTCCGACGGACTCAGGTACTACAATGATAGGATTTGGGTTCCTCTACTTGGAAATCTTCGTGAACTCGTGATGGACGAGGCTCACAAGTCTAGGTATTCGGTGCATCCTGGATCGGATAAGATGTACCAAGACTTGAAGAATCTCTACTGGTGGCCGAATATGAAAGCCGACATCGCACGATACGTGGCTAAATGTTTAACGTGCTCAAGGGTTAAGGTCGAATATCAAAAGCCTGCTGGATTATTGCAGCAACCAAAGATCCCAGAATGGAAATGGGAGGATATCTCCATGGATTTCGTGACGGGATTACCTCATCGATCGAATCGACCGGATGCGATTTGGGTTATCATTGATCGATTAACCAAATCTGCACATTTTATTCCGATGAAGGAAACTGATAATATGGACAAGTTAACGAAGCTGTACATTGACAGAATTGTGGCACGTCATGGAGTGCCTAAGACAATCATCTCCGACAGAGATCCTCGATTTACTTCCCGACTATGGCAATCTATGCAAGAATCACTGGGAACCAGACTGGATATGAGTACAGCTTATCACCCGCAGACAGATGGTCAGACGGAACGAACTATTCAAACTTTAGAAGACATGCTCCGAGCTTGCGTTCTCGACTTTGGTAAAGACTGGGAGGCTCACCTTCCTTTAGTAGAGTTCTCCTACAATAACAGCTACCATTCAAGTATCGGTGCTGCACCTTTTGAAGCACTTTATGGCAGAAAATGTAGATCGCCCGTGTGTTGGGCCGAAACGGGTGAGAAAGGACTCACTGGACCAGAACTCATTCATGATACGACTGAACGGATTATTCAAATCAGAAAACGAATAGCTGCAGCACGTGATCGACAAAAGAGCTATGCCGACAAACGCCGCAAACCTTTGAAGTTTGAGGTGGGTGACAAAGTGCTGTTGAAGGTATCTCCTTGGAAAGGAGTGATACGCTTCGGAAAGCGTGGAAAGTTAAATCCTCGCTACATCGGTCCGTTTGAAATTATTGGGGAAGTAGGCCCGGTGGCCTACCGATTAAGACTCCCTGCTGAACACGACGGAGTTCACAACGTATTTCACGTCTCAAACTTGAAGAAATGTCTGGCTGAAGACACCGAAATAATTCCTTTGGAGGAATTGGAAATTGATGAACACTTGAGATTTATTGAGCAACCAGTAGAAATCATGGGACGCGAGGTGAAAGCCCTCAAACGTAGCAAGATTCCGATCGTCAAGGTACGATGGAACTCAAAGCGTGGACCTGAATATACTTGGGAACGAGAGGATCAGATGAAGAAGAAGTATCCTCACTTGTTCGAGCAAACGTCCACGGAAACTCAAGGTATGATTTAATTTTGGGGACCAAAATTCCTTAACGGGAGGAGGATGTGACAACCCTAAAACTTTTGCTTTCTTTCTCCAGCAACGACAGCAACGACGACAGCTGATGCTGCGAACGCTACAACGCTAGAATAATTTTCGGGACGAAAATTCCAATTTCAAGGGGATGATGTGACACCCGAGAATTCCAAGGTTAACTTCTGTTAGACAATCTCCGTTAGTTACGTCATAAGTGTTAACTTAAGTAACTAATGCATAACTAGGCCGAATACGTCCACGACCTTTGGTTGATCACCGAACCCGCCCATATGTGTTATGTGCTTATTTATTGTCCTTATGTGCAATGTGATTTAAATACATGACTTAGTATTGTGAATTGCATGACAAATTGTAAATACTTGATTATGTGGAAAACTTGTCTTTTTGGTCGCCAGCGAAACTACCGGGCGAAACTGTAGTGTCGCCCGGTAGCCAGCTGAACTACTCGATCAACATGTGACCAGAGCTAGTTTCGCCTGGCCAGCGAAACTAGCCTCTGATATAAATAATCTTAATAAACCCTAATAGCCTCATTTGCTCAAACCACACAACAAACACACACACACTCTCCTCTCTGATTTCGGCCAAGGCAAAGAGGTCACCAAAGAATCGATTTCCAGTCCCTGAATCATCATCCATCATCATCTAAATCATCCCGTGAGTCCCAAACCTTGAGTTCTTATGTTTGCCTTAGGTTTTTATTAAAAAGCATGCTAGAATCTTCATGTTAACGCTTGAAATTGAATCTGAGATGTTGTACATGTTAGATCTATCTGAAAGTCATCAACTTTACGTCCCATAATCATCCATGCTATAGATCTAGGTAAATTAGGTCATTTATGTGATTTTTGCCAAAACTGAGATTTGATGATGATATGTATGTAATGAGCCGATAAAAATGTTTGTTTTATGCCTAGGAATGATTATCTATGCCTAGTTATAACGTATGTGCATTACAGAGGCCAACAGATTTATTTTTAGGCTGGAAAACCCTTTTTTCGCGACTAGCGAAACTGCATGATCATCTAGCGAAACTAAGGCAATCTTCAACCAGCGAAACTGTGTAAACTATTTGAAATCGTATGCGGCGAAACTACTAGCGGAACTAGTAGTGTCGCCGTGAATTTTTGTGCATGATTTACTTGCGAAATTGCTTGCGAAACTAGACCTTGACCAATGTCCCTGAACGAAAGTTCAAATCAGTTTCGAGAGAAACTAGCTAGCGAAACTATGCCAGTTTCGAGAGAAACTAGCTAGCGACACTATGCCGGTTTCCAGCGAAACTAACTAGCGAAACTGAGCCATCAGTTTCGGAGAAACTAGTTAGCGAAACTGTGCTAGTCCGAGCCTCACTAGTTCCGGGCGAAACTAGCTTAGCGAAACTGTTATGTGCCTAGCGAAACTGCTGCCTGTTTGTATAGAATTTGCTAAGTGTTGCACCATGCTAAGTGTTATATGCTATGCCATGACTTATATGATTATGCTATGATGAAACATGTTATGATTTCTGTAATATGTGAACCCTTGTTTATGATCAACCATTGGTGCCGCGTGTCGTTATGTCGTGTCATAGTTCCAACGTGCTATGTTATGGGCCATAGTGGCGTTAAGTTAAAGAATAGACACAACCTAATACTTAAGACCTTAATGTGATTATTAGGTCTTCGTTAGCAAAACATAATCTGGATTATTGAAGTGTAAGCCGAGCAACCTAAGGTGAGTTTCACAAACCCTTAAATTGTGAGCCCGTTTGGGTCACAACGGATAAACTTAATGGAAAACAACGCTGACATTTTGAGGTATTGCCAAACGGGATACCTGTTATGGAAGTTGGAGTGCTTTATGGGAAGCATTTGCAACTGTCCATCCTTGGGGTTTCAAATGAAATCCGGAAACAACCACTTAAACACTCAAACTCTTTTGGGATTTCAGACGAAATCCGGATTAAACGATTTTAATATGACTAGTGTAGGTTAAAGTCGAAACCAAATGATATCACATGTTTTCTAAGGAATGCTTATTAAAACTTAAAAGTCCTCAACTTAGTACTGTTGATCTGAAAAGCGAGGGGATGTTGGGTAGATCTACTGAGGGTTTGACAAACCCTGCTCCGCGGTACACAAATGTGTAGCCAACCGGTTGGAGGCCGAACGGAGTTCAATATCAGCCTGTTTTAGTTGTGGGTCCTGGGAGGGACACAACTGGAGGCAACAACCATCGGTAAATACCGAACTCTGTTACGTCAGCTTTCAGCCTAGTACGACTTCCTTAGTGCATGGAAACCGGATTAGCTACCCGCGATATCGGTTGACAGCTTTAATCTTAACTAATCAATACTTAACTAGTGCATATTCTGAAATTCAAACACTTATATATTGATGAACATGATTACGAGACCGGGCCAATGCATGTCATGCCCACCGTGAACTCACCAACCGTTAGGTTGACACTTGTGTGGTTTTCACTTTTGCAGATCGTTGAGGAGTATCCACCTGGGGTTGGCATGGCACGAGAAGACATTTACTTACATTAAACTTAATTGAGAATTTGAATTTTGGATCAATGATTTGTAAAGCACGTGGTTAGTGCTAAGATACTGTCGATTACTTTTTCGCTGCGTACTTTAAACTGTTTTATAATGGACACTTGGACTTTACTCTGATTCGTTTAGTATTTGTAACTATGGTTGTGGATCCTGGTTTGCTCACACCCCTCGACGGTATAAACTCCGTCAGTGGCTAAATTGAGGGTGTGACATTAGAATTGTAGTAAACCCGCCTCATGGTCGTCTATGACGCCTACACGGTCGGTAACGATTTTCACTAAGATAAAACCCGGTGGTTATTTCTCAAAGTAATCCCTCCTTAAAACGGTCGGTTATGGGAAAACACGAGCGGTACACGTTAAATATGTAATATATGGATAATTGTTAAGTAAATGTGTGATTTTTATAATAAATAAATAAAGATTATAAAAATTAATTAAGGTCAGAATATTTATGATGAAAAGTGACCAAATATAGTATTAAAAACTTGGAGTAAAGGTACCCCATGTATGCGTATAAATTAAATGATATAGAGTTACACTTTTAGTGACTTTAATGCATTAAATGGTTATAAAATGTGAAAATATAGAAAAATTCCGAAAATTTAAGTTAGTTCAGTAGCATAAGGTTAGTAATCAGTAGAAATTGGTTAGGAAAATATTTTAGAATTTTTGGAATTTATATAATAATTAAAATGGAATTATGTGCTTAAGATGGCTAAAAATACTTAAAAATAGAATAAATTGGAGAAATAATATGAAATAATTTGAGAACTTATTTTATACAGTAAATAACTAATATAATTAAAAATAAATGAAAACTCAAGTGAAAATGGCACCCAAGCCCTTAAAACGATAAAATTACGCGTTAAAATGTAAAATTCGGTAAAAATAAGGCATAAATTATAAAAGTGAATAAAATCAGTAGATAAAAGATGTTGTAACAGATTAGTAAAGCATAGGAAACATATAAAATATTGAGGAAGTGAAAACTAAAGTATCGGAGAAAATTTGGATAAAAATCACTACCGAAAAAGTCGTAAAAACAAGTAATTTGGCAAGAAAATAAGGAAAATATATAAAATGAGTCATATAAAGTTTGTAATGATATTAATTAAGTTTAATAGCACTTATTGGGCTTTAGAATAAAATTTGATGGGCAAAGATTAATTTCTTTCGCCTTATTTGATGAAATTAATCAAATAAGGGCAAAATCGTCATTTTATCCAAATATTCTAAAAATTCAGAAATTGCCCCATTGGTTAAGTATAACCTCATAACTAATCTTATATTAATGGAAACTAGGACCAAGGTACCCGAAACCTTTTCAAATAGAAGCACATACGCACTAAAAAGCAAAGGTGAGTTTCACTAACTAATGCCCTAAATTGAATTGATATATTTTGTTAAATGTTTTGGGCTTATTATTTATGAATATGAATTTTGAAATGAATGATTGATTGAGAATATTGTGGGTACGAAATTAAGCGTGAGTGTCGGTGCACGCTCATAGAAAAGATGAGCTAGGCCTATACTGAATGATGAATTTGGAATTTGAATAATTTAGAACAATGCCTCATTAATGTAGTGTGAGATGTATTGGTAGATCTACTGGGGTTGACCACCCATACTCACTGATTAGTCGCTCTGATCGCGAAACATGGTGAGAAATACGATCGAATATGAGTCTAGTTTTGATTTAGAGCTTACGACTAGTTTGTGCATCGTAAACCTAGCTAGTTTACGAACCATAAATATTCTCCATTTGGATTCACGTCCTTGATTCATGATTTGAATAAGTGGGATTAAATGACAAAGTGGAAACCAAACATTTTTGTTAGTTGACTCACCAACCTAGTGTTGACATTGTGGTTTTAAACTGTTTTTCAGGTAACTAATGGGATGCATGGAAATATGGATTTGGTGGTACGAGGATGACTACGTGACGTGCTATCGAGTCTATATTACGTTTTAGTAGTGGTGGAATGTAGAAGGGAGCTAAATATGAGATGATCATAACTAATCTTATATTAATGGAAACTAGGACCAAGGTACCCGAAACCTTTTCAAATAGAAGCACATACGCACTAAAAAGCAAAGGTGATGTCACACCCCAACCAACGGCGGAATACGTTGGGGCATGAGGATTGTTCAGATGCTCATGACAACTAACATAGTTACCAAATTTAAACATGCCACTCATTTAAACACAAATAATGTCATACAACTAGTGATATCCAAACAAACAAATATTTGTCTTATTTTAATCTTAATCTAGGTCCAAAAGCATGTCCTAAAACGTCCACGATAAATCATCAGTTATGTCCTGCAACATGTACAACATAATAAAGTCAACTACTAGAGTTGGTGAGTAAACATAGGTTTGGCATAGAATATAAGTAAAACATGCGATCTAACGTTATGTGGAAATGCATAAGTATGAAAGAACATGTAATGAAATAGAGCAGGTACAAGTGGAGTGCATAAACCAATCCTGACACTTAGGTTGCCAATCACTCGACGCCAAAACCGGTCAAGTCAAGTGGGACGTCACCCCAATAGATCTATTATTGGAACCCAGGCTTTTTACAGTTAATGTTACGCGAATGATCATGAAACATAACGAACGAACAACATGCAATATGACATACAGTCCACATACAAGCAAAGCGCACAATAACGAACAAGAATCGCATTTGAGTTAAATGAAAAATATATAGTATGAAAGTTCGATAAGTGTACATGTTACACCCCAAAACATAAAACAAAAATGGGGCTATGAATACTCACCTGCTAAGCTAAGCAGGTGACAAAGAACGAGCAACGAACGAGAATAACTAACCCTGACGATGACCTAGTGATTGGAAGGACCGAACAAGTATAAAGACAACTACGATTAAACAATGATTTAAATGGTTAATTGGGGAATGTATTTATTATTTATGTTAAAAATATTTTATTTAATAGTTGTTGTTACTAAAAGACCCTTTTATGATCATGAATGCCACTTTTGATAATTATGTAAAGTTTATGGTTAAAATTGTAATTTCACAAACTTAGGGGTTAATTATGTCAATTCAACAAAGTCTTAAAAATATAATTTCCAGAATTTAGGTTTTATTATATAATTACTAAAAATTATAACAATTCTGAAAATTTCATATCTTTAGTAAAATTACACTTTTACCCCTTAAGTTTCAATAATTACATAAATGGCCTAAAGGTTGTAATATTTTGCGACGGTCATATTTAGACTTATAAAAACCTTAACATATGTTTATTAACACCCAAGAAGTGGGTTAGTAAGTTTCATTTGCTACAAAATTGTTAGATTGGAAAACTATGTGATAAAACACTTACTTTAACGGGTCAAAACGCATAACTCTTAGGTTTTTGATAAAAATTCAGTTTTTATGGTTTGGATACATCATAATATACTTAAAATATTACTTAGGACAGATTACAACCCTTGGTAAATGGTAATTGTGAATTTTGGTAGTTTTTCCCCAATTAAAGTGTGCGTTTAAGGTTTGACTTTTGATACAGAGAACATTTGGTCAAATCCAACAATGAGGTATTATAAAGCACACAAAAACAAGAAACTTTTATGAAAAAACTTACCCTTGAAAGTCGAAGGAGAATGATCAAATCGGAAGGTCAAACTGCTGGACTTTGACTTTAAAAAACGCAAACGGTTGGACAATGCACGAAATTGAGGCTTCAATAAGCTTGATGGATGTTCATAGGAGCAATATCAACTGGTATTTATAGGGTAGAGGGTCGTTTAGGGTTTAATTGAACATAATAGTGATTTTTGGTAAGTCTTGGAGAAAAAGTCTAGAAAATTAAGAAGGGAAATGATTAAAATTGATTATGGAAATCAATTTAATCATGGAATTGGCTTGGAGAATAAGTTAGGGGACATTATGAACGAAATATAGAAAAAAACTAGACCAAAAACGAGTTAGAAATGAGGATTTTAGGCCAAAAATACCTCCAAAGTCGAGCTGGTCGAGATCAGGTATGGAAAAGTAGATATAAGCTGTGGAACGGGATACAGATCATAATTGTAGCCTGGCCAGAGTGGTTAAATCGCTGGAGCTTAGCCCTGAGGTCTTGTGTTCGAATCCTGGCCGCCACAATCTCTTTTTTATTATAATTTTTTTTCTTTCATTTCTTCTTTCTTTTTTGTATTTCTTTTCTTTTGCTCGCCACTCATTCGTTACTTATCGGATTTATCCCAAATTTGAAACACAATTATACTAGACCCAAAAGAACTTGATGAAATTATAAAAAAATGATTTTGATCTTTTATAAGTCTCTTGATTCGCGAACCGAAAACGCATAAATATCGCGAATCAATAATTTTCTCGTTTTAACTCGAAATGACCCCAAATTTTCCTAGGAGCTATATTAGTCATATAAAAACATCGTGTAATATAAAAATATGGTTTTTGAGACTCACGGGTCGTCCGGTTAATACCGAAGTTGCGCGAACACCGAAAAATCATTTTACTTGTGTTTTACGCGTATTGTTTGTCTAAAAATCAAATGAATAATTCCTTTAATTTGGAAAAATGATTATGAGGCATTTAAAATCATTATTTGAACTTTTAAGTTGATAAATATGTGAATTTCCCTTTGATTATCGATCGGACGAATCTCGAACGCGCGTTTTAAATTGAGAATTTGATTTATTCATTGTTTGAAAGCGATTCTAGTTATGCAACCAACCAAAAATGTAAAATTGAATTTTGATTATGAAAACTTGTGCCAAAAGTTTAATCCAATGATCGAAGTGCTTTGATTGACTTCCAATCCAAAAGGTGAACTCGAAACGGTCGGGTTTTGCTACACGGGTCGAAGGCGGATGTTACAGTCTCCCCTACTTTAGGGAATTTCGTCCCGAAATTAGTAGAGACTTAGTAGACCTGAAGAATTTTGTCGAAGGTAGGGATATGTTTCTGTTAGTTGAGACAAAAGTATGAGGCTGACATAAAAGATTTCACTGAAAACAAAAATACATTTTCAGTCACTGAATGTTTTATGTTGTCGCCAATTCTTCATTTAACTACAAGGCCAAACGAATCACTGGTGACAAGGAAATTTGACATAGCAAGCGATTTTTGACACACCGACTTAAGCCAGTTCCCAGTCCGACACCCAATGCACCTTGAGAGTATCATAAATGCTTATATATAGGGTGTACCGCAGCTAACCCACCACATTTCTAATACTCCTACAATGTACTGGTTGCCTACGAAGAACCACCCAACACACACATCAACGAACGAGTTTTGATAGAGAATCAGAGATTGCGATTACGAGATATAGTTTGAAAGACCCAGGTGATTTGATGGCATGAGTAATGAGTTGGAAAAAAGCTGAGAATTAACAAAACGTAGACCGAACCAAAAATCAAGAATGTTTAATTGACCAAAACAATTTGACCAGGATGAAAACCACATTCTCCCCTACTTTAGGAGCGAGACCGGAGAAGGCAAAACACGAGAGGGGTGGATGTAACATGTATCCTTTGAAAATCGCAAAATGATAACACTATCCAAGGATAATGAATTTATTCCATGAGATAAAAATAAATAAATAAATAAATAAAATTCGGATTCCTTACAAGAGAACACGTCCGCTTCAGGAGAACTTAGATGTGTCGCGATTCACACCTAATCCACCTATCACGAGACGCGAGGTCTATATAGATTCCAAAAGATTCTTGCCAAATCACAAGACCAGTGTCTACGTTCCCAACCCGATTGCATGCTGGAGCTAGCATCACACACAATCGTTGGTTACCGTATGGGTGGTCCCGCTTTCGCAAGGATGATTGAGATATGCGATCTTGAAAACATAATTGATTGCAAATGATAAATGATCAAAGTGTGACGTAGTGCTATCATAGAGTATTAAATGATTTAGAGTGTGTATGATACCAAGCTTTCGATAGGATAAATGATAAAACCTTTAGAATTTGATGTAGAACACCCATAGATTTAAATCATTAAACACCAACAAAACTGAGTATCATAATTTGAATTAGTTACCATGCGGCAAACTACATGAGTCGAATGGCATGATTCGGTTTCCATGTCTACATGGCCGAACACACGACTCGAGCAACATGAGTCCCATGGGTTGGAAAAACGCACTTCGAATATAAATTGATTTCAATTGAGTAGCGTGTTACAGTAATCGAAAAACATAAATAAATTAGTGGGTCCAAAATCAAGTAAATCGATCATAGGAATATACGTGTCTAAAACCATAAATCGAGTATTAAATTTCGAATTTCATAATTTGAACAAAAGCAGCAATCATGAAACGAACAAGGGTCACATTCATGATGCGTTTGTTGTTTTAACAAAAATCAGATCCACGAGAGTAGAATTTGTGTACATGCATTTTAACAATAAAAGATGGATTCGACTTATTGAATTAACAAAAAGTCGAGCCCGTGAATTAGACAACCAAAGGTGGAACACAAATATTGAATATCAAATTAATAAAATGAATTCATGAGTTTAAACCTCAAGAGTCAAATTCATGAACCGATCATTGAATCACCAAAAATCGAGTTCATGGATTTAAATACCAATGATGAGTTTCATGCATCGACCGTTGAATCACCAAGGTCGAGTCATGCGTTTAGATGACAACTGGAATTCATGGATCATCTATTGAATCACCAACATCGTATCCATGATTTGAAATGACAAAAGTGTGATTCACGGATCGACTATTGAATCACCAATAATCATATCCATGAATTGAAATGACAAAAGTGTGATTCACGGATCGACTATTGAATCACCAATAATCATATCCATGAATTGAAATGACAAAAGTGTGATTCACGGATCGACTATTGAATCACCAATAATCATATCCATGAATTGAAATGACAAAAGTGTGATTCACGGATCGACTATTGAATCACCAATAATCATATCCATGAATTGAAATGACAAAAGTGTGATTCACGGATCGATTATTGAATCACCAATAACCGCATCCATGAATTTAACCAACTGAAAGAGAAATTAGTGGAATCAAGGAATTTAAATAACAAAAATCGAGTTCATGAAACACTTGTTGAGTTGAAATTCGGAAATGAACAACACGAATTTTCCCCATGAGCTTATCATTTAGGTGGCACGAGTCCCACGATCCAAAAATCAAAGATAGATTTATAGTAAATTCGAATACCACTGATGAAGGCGATCCCGAATTTGGGGGTGTACACGACTATACGTGAGTTCTATGGAACATTGGCTTGCTGGTTTAACATGTGGTAGCATCCGGGTCGTGGTTGTGATGATTGGAAAACATGTATTTGAAATCACGTGGGTGGTGTGCGAAGAAATGAAAGATGCGAAATGCAAATCAAGAATAAGATTGTGACGTCATGGCACTCATGGTGCCAATAAAATGCAAAGTGAAAACATATGAAATCGTAAACTTGGTAAAATAGATCTGTAATTGTGTAATGTAAATCATGATATAGCATGCAAAACAATACAAAGGTTGTATGCAATCTTAAATTTTTCAAATCAAGCACCAAAGAAACGTAGTTGTCAATGATACCATATAAATAGTATGACATTCAAAGTGTAAATTGATTGAATAAAAAATGCATGTGAGAGAATGTGTAAATCATGAAAGTAGGTGTCCAATAATGAAAGTCATGAGAAAAATGTGTCACGAAATTGAAGAATTGTGGAATGCGAGGAATCATTATGTAAAACATGCATGTTGATAATCACGAGGTTGTAAAACACAAAACATCAAGGTCGTTGAAAAACATAATAATTGACAATAGCACGTAAAACACGAAATTATGTTGACTTAAATAAAACATAATGGAATGGTTCTCGTAACCCGATTGGGAAACTACAACCGTGACTAATCAGAGTTATTTGGTGGTTTCTAGCAGACATGCTTTGGCCTAATAGGTTCAAACACTCTCATCAGGGCGTCTCAGGCAGGCATCCGGGTCCGGCGGTTGATTCGAATTTATACGCAACACCTGCCTGATGGAGACCCTAAATCACGGTGTTTTCCCCCTTCTAGTTACTACATGTCTATTGCTAGAAACCTAACCCCGATGAGAGTACAAAATCAAGAAACCAGTTTCCTAAATGGTACGTAAGGCACCATTACTAAGGAAAGAGGCTAGGAAGCCTCGAGTGTTAGTGCATAAGTGCGTGTGTTGTGTGTGAGTTCGAGAAGGCATGTTTAGGAAGCATCCAAGAACAAATAGCAAAGTAAGGCATTCTAACATGAGCTAGTCATGTGGGACACCTAAGGTATAGTCTAGGTTATCCATTTCTAATAACCTAAATCCCTATAGCCAAGGCTCTGATACCAATCTGTCACACCCCAACCAACGGCGGAATACGTTGGGGCATGAGGATTGTTCAGATGCTCATGACAACTAACATAGTTACCAAATTTAAACATGCCACTCATTTAAACACAAATAATGTCATACAACTAGTGATATCCAAACAAACAAATATTTGTCTTATTTTAATCTTAATCTAGGTCCAAAAGCATGTCCTAAAACGTCCACGATAAATCATCAGTTATGTCCTGCAACATGTACAACATAATAAAGTCAACTACTAGAGTTGGTGAGTAAACATAGGTTTGGCATAGAATATAAGTAAAACATGCGATCTAACGTTATGTGGAAATGCATAAGTATGAAAGAACATGTAATGAAATAGAGCAGGTACAAGTGGAGTGCATAAACCAATCCTGACACTTAGGTTGCCAATCACTCGACGCCAAAACCGGTCAAGTCAAGTGGGACGTCACCCCAATAGATCTATTATTGGAACCCAGGCTTTTTACAGTTAATGTTACGCGAATGATCATGAAACATAACGAACGAACAACATGCAATATGACATACAGTCCACATACAAGCAAAGCGCACAATAACGAACAAGAATCGCATTTGAGTTAAATGAAAAATATATAGTATGAAAGTTCGATAAGTGTACATGTTACACCCCAAAACATAAAACAAAAATGGGGCTATGAATACTCACCTGATAAGCTAAGCAGGTGACAAAGAACGAGCAACGAACGAGAATAACTAACCCTGACGATGACCTAGTGATTGGAAGGACCGAACAAGTATAAAGACAACTACGATTAAACAATGATTTAAATGGTTAATTGGGGAATGTATTTATTATTTATGTTAAAAATATTTTATTTAATAGTTGTTGTTACTAAAAGACCCTTTTATGATCATGAATGCCACTTTTGATAATTATGTAAAGTTTATGGTTAAAATTGTAATTTCACAAACTTAGGGGTTAATTATGTCAATTCAACAAAGTCTTAAAAATATAATTTCCAGAATTTAGGTTTTATTATATAATTACTAAAAATTATAACAATTCTGAAAATTTCATATCTTTAGTAAAATTACACTTTTACCCCTTAAGTTTCAATAATTACATAAATGGCCTAAAGGTTGTAATATTTTGCGACGGTCATATTTAGACTTATAAAAACCTTAACATATGTTTATTAACACCCAAGAAGTGGGTTAGTAAGTTTCATTTGCTACAAAATTGTTAGATTGGAAAACTATGTGATAAAACACTTACTTTAACGGGTCAAAACGCATAACTCTTAGGTTTTTGATAAAAATTCAGTTTTTATGTTTTGGATACATCATAATATACTTAAAATATTACTTAGGACAGATTACAACCCTTGGTAAATGGTAATTGTGAATTTTGGTAGTTTTTCCCCAATTAAAGTGTGCGTTTAAGGTTTGACTTTTGATACAGAGAACATTTGGTCAAATCCAACAATTAGGTATTATAAAGCACACAAAAACAAGAAACTTTTATGAAGAAACTTACCCTTGAAAGTCGAAGGAGAATGATCAAATCGGAAGGTCAAACTGCTGGACTTTGACTTTAAAAAACGCAAACGGTTGGACAATGCACGAAATTGAGGCTTCAATAAGCTTGAGGGATGTTCATAGGAGCAATATCAACTGGTATTTATAGGGTAGAGGGTCGTTTAGGGTTTAATTGAACATAATAGTGATTTTTGGTAAGTCTTGGAGAAAAAGTCTAGAAAATTAAGAAGGGAAATGATTAAAATTGATTATGGAAATCAATTTAATCATGGAATTGGCTTGGAGAATAAGTTAGGGGACATTATGAACGAAATATAGAAAAAAACTAGACCAAAAACGAGTTAGAAATGAGGATTTTAGGCCAAAAATACCTCCAAAGTCGAGCTGGTCGAGATCAGGTATGGAACAGTAGATATAAGCTGTGGAACGGGATACAGATCATAATTGTAGCCTGGCCAGAGTGGTTAAATCGCTGGAGCTTAGCCCTGAGGTCTTGTGTTCGAATCCTGGCCGCCACAATCTCTTTTTTAATATAATTTTTTTTCTTTCATTTCTTCTTTCTTTTTTGTATTTCTTTTCTTTTGCTCGCCACTCATTCGTTACTTATCGGATTTATCCCAAATTTGAAACACAATTATACTAGACCCAAAAGAACTTGATGAAATTATAAAAAAATGATTTTGATCTTTTATAAGTCTCTTGATTCGCGAACCGAAAACGCATAAATATCGCGAATCAATAATTTTCTCGTTTTAACTCGAAATGACCCCAAATTTTCCTAGGAGCTATATTAGTCATATAAAAACATCGTGTAATATAAAAATATGGTTTTTGAGACTCACGGGTCGTCCGGTTAATACCGAAGTTGCGCGAACACCGAAAAATCATTTTACTTGTGTTTTACGCGTATTGTTTGTCTAAAAATCAAATGAATAATTCCTTTAATTTGGAAAAATGATTATGAGGCATTTAAAATCATTATTTGAACTTTTAAGTTGATAAATATGTGAATTTCCCTTTGATTATCGATCGGACGAATCTCGAACGCGCGTTTTAAATTGAGAATTTGATTTATTCATTGTTTGAAAGCGATTCTAGTTATGCAACCAACCAAAAATGTAAAATTGAATTTTGATTATGAAAACTTGTGCCAAAAGTTTAATCCAATGATCGAAGTGCTTTGATTGACTTCCAATCCAAAAGGTGAACTCGAAACGGTCGGGTTTTGCTACACGGGTCGAAGGCGGATGTTACAGGTGAGTTTCACTAACTAATGCCCTAAATTGAATTGATATATTTTGTTAAATGTTTTGGGCTTATTATTTATGAATATGAATTTTGAAATGAATGAGTGATTGAGAATATTGTGGGTACGAAATTAAGCGTGAGTGTCGGTGCACGCTCATAGAAAAGATGAGCTAGGCCTATACTGAATGATGAATTTGGAATTTGAATAATTTAGAACAATGCCTCATTAATGTAGTGTGAGATGTATTGGTAGATCTACTGGGGTTGTGTCACACCCCCAAAATACCACTAACGGAGTTTATACCGTTAAGGGGCGCGACTAGACCAGGATCCACAACCATAGTTACAAATACTAAACGAATCAGGGTTAGTTCAAACACAAGATAGAAATCAAAGTCTTTAATTACATACGCAGCGGAAAATTAATTGTCTTTGGCACTAACCACGTGCCTTACATAAATGTTGTTTTAAATTCCCAAATAGTTTAATTAAATAAAGGTCTTCACGTGCCATGCCAACCCGCTCCGGATACTCCTTAGCGATCTGCAAAAGTTTAAACCACGCAAGTGTCAACCTAACGGTTGGTGAGTTCACAGTGGGCTTGTCATGCATTGGCCCGGTCTCATAATCATAGTTCGTATCAAAATGTGCTTACAAAATATTCATTTGTGAAAAGCAATGCTTGTATTTAATTCTCAGTTTATAAATGGTTTGTCCGTGACCACGTCATCGGGTATGTACTAGTTCCGTAAAGTTAAAGGACTCAACCGATATCGCGGGTAGCTAATCCGTTGTTCCATGCTCTAAGGAAGTTTGTACCAAAGCTGACTTATTTTGTGGGGGCCGAGCCATCCCGTACAGTGCAGACCAAGTCATCGCGTTTTCTGCCTCCCCCGTGTCCTCTCGGGACCACGGTCATATAGGCTGATATTGTTCCTCCGTGCACTCCCCGTGCCACGGGGCGGAGTTTGTCAAACTCCAGTAGATCTACCCAACATCCCCTCGCTTTCACAAATTAATGGCACAATTAAGTTGAGGACTTTTAAGTTATAAGGCATCCTTAGAAAACATGTGATATCATATGGTTTAGACTTTAACCTACACTAGCCATATTAAAATGTTTTCAGTTTTGTTTCAAAAAGCAATTTGATCAGAATTCACAAGTGTTCCCATAAAACACTTCAGTTCATCAAGTGGGTGCCGAGCATCCCGTGTTCTCAAGTTTATCAGTGAGGTGCCTAGCACTCTCGAGTTTGTCAGCATTGTTTTCGTTAAGTTATTCTGTGTGGCCCATCGGACTCACGGTAAGCGGGTTAGTGACACTCACCTTTGGTTGCACTGCTACACTTCAAGTAAATCCAATATTGTTGTTTAACGAAGACCTAGAACACGTTTAGGTCTTAAGTATTAGTTTCGTGTCTAATCTTTACTTAACGTCACTATGGCCCATAACATAGCACGTTGCAACTATGACTCGACATACCGACACACGACACCAATGGTTGATCATAAACAAGGGTTCATATGAATCAGATATCAAACATATTTCATCATGGCAAAATCATGCAAGTCATGGCATAACACTTAAGCAAATTTCACAAGTTTGGTTTTTAGGTCAGGTCTTAGTTTCGCTAGCATAGTTTCGCTAGGCAGTTTCGCTAGGTGCACGGGCAGCACTTTCGCTAGGCAATGCCCGGTGACACAGTTTCGCTAGGCTAGTTTCGCCCGAAACTACTGACGCAGTTTCGCTAGCCTAGTTTCGCAGGGAAACTGGTTTGAACTTTCGTTCAGGTATTTCGCTCGATAGTTTCGCTCGAGCTGGTCTGGTCAGGTTACCCGGCGACACTATAGTTTCGCTGGTCAGTGTCGCTGGAAGGAGATGCAATTTCGCTACTTAGTTTCGCCCAGAGAACAACAGTTTCGCTGGTCGCGAAAAACATACGGATTTGCCTAAAAATCAACCTAACAGCTTCTGATCATACATGCAATTCACTATCTAGCATCCATAGGCATTTACTAACATAAATCAAGCAACTTTAACAAGTTTAACATGCATTTTGATCATCAAATCTCTAAAATAGGTTCAAAACCCTAAAATGACCTATTTTGCACAAATCTCTAATCATGGATGGATTTCACACGTAAAGTTATCAACTTTATTACAGATCTAGCATCCTAAAGCATATATACAGAAGATCAAGCAATATCATGAAGGTTTGAGCATGCTTTAAGAAGAAAACATATAGAAAACACATAAAGCATAGTTTTTGGGACTCACGGTTGATTCTAGAATCGATAGACGAGATGAGATGATGGTCTAGAGGCTGAGATCTTGGTCTCTTGATGGTATTCTCGGCTGACCAGGTTCCAGAGAAGTGTATGTGTGTGTTGGTTGTGAAATGAGGCAAATGAGGCTACTAGGGTTCATTAAGTTTATTTATATCAGAGGCTAGTTTCGCTGGCAGTTTCGCTGGCTGGCGAAACTGGCTCTGATCTCGGGTACATTGATCAGTCTAGCCAGCTTCCGGGCGAATCTGTAGTTTCGCTCGGTAGTTTCGCTGACTACCAAATCTAGGCAATTTTCACATAATCAAGTATTTACAATTAATCATGCTATTCACAATAATAAGTTATGTATTTAAATCACATTGCACATACAGACAATCAATGATGAACACATAACACATATGGACGGTTTGGTGATCAACCAAAGGTCGTGGACGTATTCGGCCTAGTTATGCATTAGCTACTTATAACGTAACTAACGGGTTTGTCTAACGGAAGTTAACCTTGAAATTCTCGGGTGTCACATCATTCCCCTGAAATTGGAATTTTCGTCCCGAAAATTATTCTTGTGTGTGTTGCGTTCGCAGCATCAGCTGTCGTCGTTGCTATCGTCGCTGGGGAAAGAAAGCAAAAAAAGTTTTAGGGTTGTCACAGGTTGACCACCCATACTCACTGATCAGTCGCTCTGATCGCGAAACTTGGTGAGAAATACGATCGAATATGAGTCTAGTTTTGATTTAGAGCTTACGACTAGTTTGTGCATCGTAAACCTAGCTAGTTTACGAACCATAAATATTCTCCATTTGGATTCACGTCCTTGATTCATGATTTGAATAAGTGGGATTAAATGACAAAGTGGAAACCAAACATTTTTGTTAGTTGACTCACCAACCTAGTGTTGACATTGTGGTTTTAAACTGTTTTTCAGGTAACTAATGGGATGCATGGAAATATGGATTTGGTGGTACGAGGATGACTACGTGACGTGCTATCGAGTCTATATTACGTTTTAGTAGTGGTGGAATGTAGAAGGGAGCTAAATATGAGATGATAGATTCATCCCAAATCTTTTGTAAACACTTTAGGGGATAATTAGTATATCCCAATTTTGTAATGAAAAGTGTTTTAATATAAAATATGTTTCACTTATTAACACTACTAAAGCAATGGGTTAAATAATAAATTACAGCCACGTAAGCCTTACGCTATGATAATAAAAAAATTGGGGTGTTACAGAAAATGGTATCAGAGCCTGAGGTTATAGGGACCTAAGAATTTTTTTTTTATATTTTAAACTATAACCTAAAGAATGAGAAATATGATAAAGGATAGCACGTGCAACGAAAGTACACCAATCCAAATTGCCAGGCATCCTATGGTAAAAATTACTTGTTCATTTTGTTAATAATTTATTAATTTATTGCTAACTATTTAGTTGCTTATGTAATTTCATATGTCACCCTCTCGAAGGACTATTTTCGTTGTGGACAGTGATTCTGAGGACGTGCCTCAAAATGTTGTCGTTGGACCGAAACAACCGCCATCACCAACCTTCGATTCGTTTGGAACGGAGGTGGATTCGATATAGTGCGGCCTCTAGATTAAAAAATGTTGCTTTTATACGTCTAGGGTTTGCTATCCAAAAAGGGCTGGCGGCGCAGCTTGTTTCCCGCCTTCTTTGCGTGTTGACTTAAGTCGTGTATGTTACTTTTCGGTATTAAGATTAGGTTGACCCGCAAAAAAAAAAAACGCAAACTGAAAAAATAAATTCCATCTTTATTAAAACCATCTTCAAAACAAAAAAACAACATCGTCAAAATTCCATCAAAAGAACCCACAAAATGAAGTTACAGAAACATATAACTAGACAAAGGAAACAAGGAAATCGATCTTCAAATCAACAGATACTTTTATTAGCTGCATTGTCTTCCAAATAGCTTAAACCTGGTCCTTGTCAGCTATCCCTAGGCCTGCCAAAAATAAAACAGAAATATCACACAATGACGAAAGAGTCAATGCAAGCAAAGAATATATGATTTTGTCACGATCGGTAACAACGGATTTTAACACCTTCAGGTGTTGCTTCAGAAAATCACTAAACAGAACACCCTTATTGAAATGCTTCATCACTTTATCACGCAATTTCTGTGTCAGTAGATCAGAAGAAGGTGGGGTCGTTGATGACGAACACAAAGTGGTCATTTATGAAGGGACTTAACGTGATATGTAAAGGGTCTCAGGTAATCGGTACGTATCATTTAAGTATATTGTGTCCAGATGTAAATGTAATTCGAAATGCATGTAATTCTTCCCCAAATGAAAACAATGAAAAGGGGCATGAAACTCACCTGGAGCTGTGAGTGATGAGCTGTATGTAGCAATGAAATGTATGCCGACCTAGCGTGCCCTAAAACAGTTTTTAGACAACTATGGTCCCAGTATGTGAATATAGGTAAGTAGGTGATGTAACCTTTCACCCAACACTACGCAGGCTGCATGTGATTGTAAAACGTTTGGTGATGACATGTTGGTGATTTGTATACGTGTGCTGAAATACAAGTATGTTTAAGACGCTCAAAAAATATAAACTATATTTCCTATGTACGCAGTTTATTAACACATGACATGACCCGACTTGTCTTACGTCGTGTAATGAAATAAATATATTTAATATATTTACACTTATGTATTTTTCCAAGAGTTAGTCAAATACCCAGAAATATCACATTTGAATATTATAACTCTAAAATACAGTTTTTCTTTTAAACATTCCGGTTAACTTATGTAACCCCAATTTACCCAAGTCAACCAACACTTATGTATATTTTGTAACATAAATTTTATAACATAAACATTTATGTAAGTTCAACCGGTTATAATAAAATACTATTTTATCAAGTTTTCATATATCACAAAATATCATTTTATCTTATGAACTTTATGTAACCCGACAAGGTCAGCAAAAGTCAAACTACTCGTTTCAACTTGTTTAACCAACTTTTCATATTTTATACGTTTCACTAACATATAAAAATACAACTTTTAATATCTAAATACAATCTATACAACATATCACCAACTTTAGATTTCTTGAAACATTTGAACCACATATAACATCTTTTATTCAACTTGTTAAAAATAATTTTTCATGCATTAAAACCTTATGTTTAAGCAACCAAAGCATGTGTAGCGTGTTAGGCTCATCAAGATACTTAATAAACTACGTAAATAATCAACTTAAAATATCATGAAAAATATGAAGGAAAAAGTGGGTTTTCTCACGTAAACGAGCGACGATGTCGAAGGAAGGAGCCAAGGAACTCGACCAA
The DNA here is from genome assembly GCA_039602395.1 of Deinandra increscens subsp. villosa. Lineage (NCBI taxonomy): Eukaryota > Viridiplantae > Streptophyta > Magnoliopsida > Asterales > Asteraceae > Deinandra > Deinandra increscens. Next base: position 24,808,684 of record JBCNJP010000010.1, on the reverse strand, counting down.
CGCTTAGGAACTTTCCAAACAACTTATGGATGCTTGAAGAGTGCTTGAAATGGGTGGTTAAGAGCTGTTGTGAGAAACAGTAAAAAACAACATGAAAACGTGAGTTTTCGGTGTCTAAACAGGTCCGAACGGAGGTGTTTTCGGGGCTGTTTTGTAACCGAATGAAAGGGGGGTCGAGGGGTGATTTATATACCTGTAAAATGAGTGTTCAGGGGCTGAGATATAGCTCGAAAATCTGCTGAGTTGAGACAGTGAAAACAGTGGATAAATATGGTTTTCGGTGAAGATTTTTGGTAGTTTCGGGGCTGTTTTATAACCGAAACGAAAGGGGGGTTAAGAGGTGATTTATATACCTGTAATATGAGTGTTCTAGGATTGAAAAATGGAATCAAAACACCGCTGAAAGATTGCTGCGAACTGGGTCAGAAAGTGGGTCGAAAAATAGGTTTCTTCATGATTTTATGTGTGAAAAACGTGAGGTAAAGGGGCTGCTGGGTGTGCACGAGATGGGGGGTCTTTGGGTGAGTTTTCTTAAGGGTTTTATGGTTAGAACAAGGGTCTAATGGGCTGCTGTGAGGTGCCTTCGAAACAGCAACTGTGGAGCAAGAAAAAGGGATCAAAATTGGTGGGTTTTGGGTGCAAACGTGAAGGACTCCCTGCAGTGTTGCTGTGGGTTTTTGAGGGAGTTTTTAGGTGTGTTATGTGGTTGAAAGGTGATGTTACGAGACTGTTTTTGAATCCATAATTTCGCAAGTTTGAAGCTGGAAATTCTGGTTTGAAAATGAGGAAGAAATGAGAGGTTTTGGTGTTAATTTGCGATGGGTTTGGAGGCAGGACATGTGAGAAGGTATGGTGGAGAAACCATGTCTTTGGTTCCTCTCTTATGCACAGATTGTGAGGTGTGGAGTGGCAAAAGAAGAAAGCATCTAAATGGCGTTTCTCATTGCAAGTTTATCCTAGACACTAAAATAGTGTTGTTGACTTTGCATGCATGGATGATGTTAGCTGCGATTCTCGGGGTTGGGGTTGCTACACAGCTCCGAAACAAGGAAGGGAGAGGTGGGTTGTATGTGTTTGTTTGAGTTTATTTCATTGATAAGGAAAGTTGGAGCCAATTTTCTTTTGAATGGTTTGTTGTTTTCCTCATGTAGCTTGACGTGGGAGATGGGAGAGTAGAATGAGGCAATTGTTTTATTCAAGAATTGCTCAAATTGGTGTAAGTAGATGTGTCAGGTAGAGTTTTCTTTAATTTGGTGAAGTAGGGAAAAAAGATGAAAAAAGTGTAGTCAACACATCTTAAAGTGTTGGTATTGATTTTTTTTTACATAAGGGTTTTTAGTAAGAAGGAGGAAAAAGCAGATTTAGAGAATATTGATGAATATTTTGTTGAATTTTTATTATTAAGGGTGTTATCTAACGTTTCAGTGAAGGACGGGTATTTTTTTAGTATAGGGGTATAAAACGAAATGAATAAAAATTATTCTTTTACTAAACCACTTTAATAAAAAAAATAGTGTTTGATATTAAATGGTTCATTGGTGATAGTTGAGTATGGTTAGACTCAAATAATAATAACACGCGAAACGTTCGCGTTAAAATAAAATGAAACGTAAATATATTTTTAATCATTAAAATATAATTATAGGCATTTAATATTTATCGAAATATTTATTTCACATATTATGGAAAACGTCACCAACGTTCGTGTGTGCCGGTTAGACCGCGTGTGTAACCCGATAATTCACTAAAATACCGACGCATGATATGAATGTAATGGATTAGCTATGTCATGAAATGCGTTAATCCATGCTAATTAAACTCATGAAATATGTTATGTATGTTTATTGGATATATCGGGAGCGAGAATGACCTGGAAGTTTAACGGTTGTCACAGCGTGTTTGAAAACACTCTTAAAGGTTGTTAGGGTTGACGTAAATATGATCTAATTGCTAATGTTTTTCTTCACATTTGTTATACCCACCAAAAGTTTTAAAGTTGTCTGATGCCAATTCAAACCAAGCTTTTGTACGATTTTGTAGGTTTTATGGTATGTTGCTTCTGTAGTTTTGGGTCCAAGTGGTGTTGGTTATGTTTCAGTATACAATGGATAGTCGCCTGTTCATATTTGTAGCAAATTCCAGAAATAAACAAGTGTTAAGGTAACCACTTTACTTTAACAACTTTGCATCAGCTCAAATTTTCAAGTTCATTAAAAGATGGTTGTTAAAATCTTGTGTTTCTATGATTTTTGAAGGTATTAAGTTGCATGTAACAGAATCCGTTTGAGATCAAGGGCGAATCCGTTTGATGGTTTTAATTTTTGGTTGGAACTAACTTTTTTGCTTCTTTTTTTGTAGCATGTTGGTTTGTCTCAACCTGTGTGTAGCTATGTTTCTTCGGTGGTATTTTACTATATATTTTTTGTTCAGATTGTGTTGCTGTGTTTCTTTGAAAGTCATTGATTTGTATAAAACTATGAGGATTATTTTGTTGTTAGAAAACAACTTTTTTGTGTGCAGAAGAAATGATTATTTTCAAATCACTACTAAGTTTGAGCTCTCATTGGATTTTTTCCCATGTTTCCATAGCCATACTTGTTTAGTATATATTTTATCTGACCCACTCCCACATCATGTTATCTTTGATCATTTGAATATTCTTTATTTTGTTAGTTGCTTATTCATTAGTTAATTAAGCGAAAAATCAATTGATTCTATCTATTGCTTATTCATTTAAATATTGAAGTTGGATTTTAGGTGTTAAGATAGTTGCTTATTCATTAGTCTTTTATATCTAGAGGAAACTGATAACAATCATATGGTTCTGCTTGTGTTTATGGACTAATGAAAATGAGGAAACTGGGCAACAAATGAAGAATGTAAAAGAAAAGGTATGTTTCATTATCTCTTTTTGATAATTAATTGCTTCTCATTGAATTTTCAGTACAACAACTTTATTTCTTTCACATGCTTTTTTCTACTTGTATCAAGATTGTTGAAGAGTATTCAAAGTCGGGAAACTCTTCATGCAAGAAGTGTTTTAAGAAAATTGAATCCAAATCTCTAAGATTGGGATTGCGTAGACGGGACCCGTGAAGTTTTAAAAACACCAAATGGCATCCAAGTCTCTAAGATTGGGATGAGAGTTAATCTTTATAGTCAAATTGTTGACTTTTACTAGTCAATTTTGGTTTAGGTGGGCTTGATTATTATGATCAGATTCTCTGTATTGATCTCAGAGATGCACATCTTGATAATCCCGGGAGGGAAGAATAGGAATGATTTCCCTTGGGAACAAAGGTTGTTGCTACTGGAATGTTGGCTAGGTAGTATATTTTTTTAGTCATAATTTCTCCTTATAGTTATAGTATTGTTGTGCAGTTTTTTTGGCTGGTTCAATGAAGAAATCCAACTGAAAGAACACAGCTTGCTACATGGACAAATATCAGCTTGCTACATTGATAGCATAAATCCAACTGAAAGAACACAACTTGCTACATGAACATATATCCAACTGAAAGAACCATCATACTTTTATCTCCATTAAGCACTTTAAATATCAGCTTGCTACATAGACAAATTAACAGCATAAATAGTTGCTAAGTATTCATTTGATCAGTAAGTGGCTCAAACTACTACTTCCATTTTATTACAGAGTTTTCATGAGAATTTTATTGTAGAAAGTTTTTATGAGAGTATGTACCTTTGTTGGTCAGGTTACTACTGGCTTGTGTACATATCACATGAATGATAACTCTAATTCGTGTATTGCAAGCAATGCTAACAATAGTTTCACACTTAAGGATTATGAATATTTCAAAGGATCTGAATCTGTTTTGCAACATATGTAGAAATTTTCAATGAAGTGACATGAAGGCTCAATTTCCAAAGAGGCTCGAATTATAGAGGTCAAATAATCATATGCACTTATATTTGAAGTATATGTTTGTGTATACATTTGCAATTTGTGGCGTTATTTTTAGGTCTATTATAGATATCTAATTGTAATATACTTTCTAATAGTGGTATACTTGAATTGGTAGAGTTGCACTACACATTTAATGTGTTCTCTCTCTCTCTCTCTCTCTCTCTCTCCATTTTAAAATGTAAATTTAAATGTTATAATCTATTTTGTATAATGCACAATGTAGTCGAAATGGTTTGGTTCTTTTTTTTTTATAAAGAATGGTGGTCGAACTATTGTGATGAGGTAATTGAAATTTGTAAGATTTATGATAAAAGTTAATCTCATAATAGAAGTGATTGACACTTGGATTTTGAGGTTAAAATTACTATGCTTGTGATTTTTGTAACAAAATTATTTTTAATATCATTTAATTGAAATATGCAAGGCTCGTGACATAAATAGAATACACCGATGTTACGAATAAGAAAACTAAGAGACGTACATTGAAATATATCATGAGAGAATCGATAAACTAGCAGAAAATAGAAACTAATATCGTGTTGTAAATTATCGTCGATGCCGAACGCACGGACATAAGACAAATAACGCGACATAAATTGTCGCCCGCCGCAATTGTGACATACTCTTACCATATATTTCTAGACGAAATAAATAGATGTAAAATAACATTATATCTATTTGAAGTCGAGTCGTACACTAAATCTTTTTTTTTAAGTATGTTTTCTCAACTTCTTAACTATGTAAGAGTTTCGACCATCTCTCTTGATATACCAAAACAAAAATGAATTATAATTGTCGTCGTTGATGAACGCGCATGTACCGCATTATAAACTGTCATCGTGTCACATCGTACTAACTGAAGCGAATATCGCGCTGTAAATTGCCGCTCCTTCGTAACACGCAAATAAAAGACGAATAACACGATATAAGTTATCGCCGCCGCAATGCGCGGGCACCATGCTAGTATATATATATATATATATATATATATATATATATATATATATATATGGAGGATCGTTTGAGAACCAATTGGTTTTGAGAACTTTTGAGAACCATTCTGAGCCACCAGTTAGGGAAAATCCCCCCCCCCCCCCCCGATGAATTTGAGTGGTCTCCCCCTGAAATTAGCGGCTGAGATTGGTTCTCAAAATGAATTGGCTATCAAATGAACCTAAACCTATATATATAATCTCATTCCCTGCCTCGATTCAAATGGACATGTTCAAAAAATATATTGTCACACCCCCAATTTACCACTAATGGAGTTTATACCGTTAAGGGGCGCGACTAGACCAGGACCACAACCATTAGTTACAAATACTAAATGAATCAGAGTAAAGTCCAAGCATCAATAATAAAAACAGTTTCAAATTATACGCAGCGGAAGATTATTTGTCTTAGCACTAACCACGTGCTTTACATAAACAAGTCATTGTATTAAATCCCCAAATTTAGTTTAAAACAAACAAAGTCTTCAAGTGCCATGCCAACCTCTAGCGGATACTCCTCAACGATCTGTAAAAGTGAAAACCACACAAGTGTCAACCTAACGGTTGGTGAGTTCACGGTGGGCATGACATGCATTGGCCTAGTCTCAATAATCGTATGTATCAACATATATAAGTAGTATGGTTTTGCAAAACATTGCCAAGAGTTTGTTTACTGAATATGCACTAGTTATGTAAAAGTTAAAGCAGTCAACCGATATCGGGGGTAGCTAATCCGGTTTCCATGCACTAAGGAAGTTGTACTAGGGCTAAAAGCTGACGTAACAGAGTACGGCATTTGCCGTTGGTTTGTGCCTCCAGTTGTGTCCCATTTGGGATGCCCACAACTAAGAACAGGCTGATATTGCACTCCGTTCGGCCCCCGGTCGGTTGGCTACACATTTGTGTACCGCGGAGCAGGGTTTGTCAAACCCTCAGTAGATCTACCCAACATCCCCTCGCTTTCCAGATCGTCAGTACTAAGTTGAGGACTTTAAGTTTTAAAGCATCCTTAGAAATCATGTGATATCATTTGGTTTCGACTTTAACCTACACTAGTCATATTAAAATGTTTATTCTGGATTTCATCTGAAATCCCAAAAAGAGTTTAAGTGTCGTAATAGTTGGTTCCGGATTTCATTTGAAACCCCAAAGATGGACAGTTGCAAGTGTTCCCCATAAAACACTCCAACTTCCATAACAGGTACCCCATTAGGCAATACCTCAAATTGTCAGCGTTGTTTTCCGTTTAGTATGTTCGTTGTGACCCCAAACGGGCTCACAAGTAAAGGGTTTGTGAAACTCACCTTAGGTTGCTCAGCTACACTTGTTAATCCAATTTATGTTTGCTAACGAAGACCTAGTAATCACATTAAGGTCTTAGGTGTTAGGTTGTGTCTAAACTTTAACTTAACGTCACTATGGCCCATAACATAGCACGTTGCAACTAAGACTCGACATACCGACACACGATACCAATGGCTGATCATAAAAAAGGGTTCACATATTACAGAAATCAAACATGTATCATCATAGCATAATCATGTAAGTCATGGCATAATATTCAAGCAAATTGCACAAGTTTGGTTTTCGGGTCAGGTCTTAGTTTCGCTAGCACAGTTTCGCTAGGCAGTTTCGCTGGGTACACGGGCAGCACTTTCGCTAGGCAATGCCCGGTGACACAGTTTCGCTAGGCTAGTTTCGCCCGAAACTTCTGACGCAGTTTCGCTAGCCTAGTTTCGCAGGGAAACTGGTTTGAACTTTCGTTCAGGTATTTCGCTCGGTAGTTTCGTTCGAGCAGGTCTGGTCAGTTTCGCTAGCGACACTATAGTTTCGCTCGGCAGTGTCGCTGAATGAAGGCCTAATTTCGCCACATAGTTTCGCCCAGAGAACACTCAGTTTCGCTGGTCGCGAAAAACATACGGATTTGCCTAAAAATCAACCTAACGGCTTCTGATCTTACATGCAATTCATTATTAGCATACATAGGCATTTACCAACATAAATCAAGCAACTTTAACACGTTTAACATGCAGTTTCATCATCAAATCACCAAAATAAGTTCAAAACCCTAAAATGACCAAAATGATCTAGATCCCTAACATGGTTGGATTCTAAACGTAAAGTCATCAACTTTATGATAGATCTAGCATCCTAAAGCATATTTACAGAAGATCAAGCAATATCATGAAGGTTTGGTCATGCTTTTTAAGAAAAACACATATAAAACACAAAATGGAGGTTTTTGGGACTCACGGTTCGATCTCCTAGCTTGGTAGATGATGGTTTGGGGCTGAGATCTCGACAACTCGGTGTGAACCTCGACTGACCAGAATCTTCAGGAGAAAAGAGTGTGTGTGTGTTTGTTGTGAAATGAGGCAAATGAGGCTACTAGGGTTTATTAGGTTTATTTATATCAGAGGCTAGTTTCGCTGGCAGTTTCGCTGGCCAGGCGAAACTAGCTCTGGTCACGAGTTAACGGGTAGCTTAACTGGCTACCGGGCGACACTATAGTTTCGCCCGTTAGTTTCGCTGGCTACCAAAACAGGTCAATTTTCACATAATCAAGTATTTACAATTAATCGCGCTATTCACAATATTAAATCATGCATTTAAATCATATTGCACATAACGACAACAATAAATGAACACATAGCACATATGGGCGGGTTCGGTGATCAACCAAAGGACGTGGACGCATTCGGCCTAGTTAAGCATTAGTTACTAAGTTAACACTTATAACGTAACTAACGGATATTGTCTAACGGAAGTTAACCTTGAAATTCCCGGATGTCACATCATCCCCTTGAAATTGGAATTTTCGTCCCGAAAATTATTCTTGTGTCGTAGCACTCGCAGTCCCGGCTGTCGTCGCTGGGGAAAGAAAGCAAAACTTTTAGGGTTGCCACATATATTTTCTTAACATCTATGTGTTTAACTTACTTTAGAGACGATAAACTCCGCTTCATCTCTTATTTCTTTCACCTTAACGAATACCTACTCAAACCCTAAATCCTAAACCCATCATTTGGTGGATTTGATACCCCTTTACCTTGCAATGTGGAGGTTAAGGGTTCAAAACCCACCTGACGTAAAATATGTAAAAATATTATAGAGGTGAGTAAGAGGTTTTACCACAGTGGGCCTTTGGGCGGCGGGTTCCTCTGAGATGGAAGTGCAACACAGAGGGTCCTGGTTCCTCGCACGAACTGTACCCGTGGGTAAGGGGAGGTTTGTAGTTCAAAATAATGTATTAACCAATTAACTTAATCTCTATGGTTTCTTGAAATATACCTCAATTGATCCAACAGATGTGGTTGAAAGGAATTAAAAATGAGTTCTTTTTGTACCACTTTTGCATCAAAGGGTATTAATGTAACTTCCAAATACATACTGATTCATGGTCACATCCACCGCCATCTTCTATTTTTTCCCTGCAAGAACAAAAGTCACAGTATTCATTTGTAGATTTCAAGATTTACTTGAAGTTTTCAAGATAAGTTGCAGGTTCTTTAGGGTTATTTATACTACGATTGTTTTCAGCTTCATCAAACGTAAAAGGGTTTGCTTCGGTCATTGTTGTAGCAAATTTCAAGTGAGAAGGGTTATTTTGAGTTTTTTTTTCAAGAATTCGATCTTCAGGTAACATTTTAAAATCTTTTATATTTCACATTTTGAGTTATTATGAACTTAGTTGACTTGTAATGGATGAAATTTGAAGGGTTATAAAGATCGTAACATTACAGCTAATTAACTCCGCCGACCTCTGTTCGAACAAATCCACCGCCTGCTATCCCTCCGGCGACCTTCGGGAACGAACCTTCTTCGGCGACCTGCAAGAAACGAGCCGCCGACCTCCGTTCGAACAGAACCACCGCCTGTTACCCCTCCGGTGACCTGCGAGAAATGAATCTCCGTTCGGACGAATACTTCCGATGTCCGCTGCCACCACCGGTGAAGGTCCATTTTTTTTATATTTTTTTTCCTATATTAATTGGTACTTTCTGTGAATTCATCAAATCGGAGTTGTATTACTTGGAATCATGAACTGAGTTTTCATTTTCTTTTTAAGTTGAGTATGAAATCGTGTAAATCGTGTACTGGGTTCCCGTCGTTGATTATATGCCATGTATTATTGGTTTGTACTATTGTGTGATTATTTTGGTTGATTTTCCTATCTTATTTTTCGTAAAGTTTATTCAAATTAGATACACCAAACGATTTGTATATAATTACTGAACTAATGTAATCATTTTTTTATAGAAGATTGCTTTTTGTAATATGGATTTTAAGTTTACAAATCTTTGCATCTATCTTTGATTTCTTTACATTTATGTTTTTTTACATGAGTTTTTTGTTGAGAATGTCTGGTGGTGCAGGTATAGCATCAGTGTTAAAGTGCATTACCGACTTGTATTTTATACATCAAAAGTTGTACATTTGTCTTTTTTTTACAAATATTTGATAGATTGTAAATAACACCGGTATTAGTAATCATCACACCACCATTAATGTTTATAGCATCAGTGTCTTATTGGTCTTTTTGTTGAACCTTGATGCTTTTACAGGTTGTAATCTATGTATATTTAGTTGTACATTTGATTTTTTTTGTTCTATCTTGATAGCACCAGTGTTTATTGATCATCACACAACTGTTAATGGTTGTAGAATCAGTGTTTTATATGCATATTGCTGCATTTGTATGTTTGTATAGGTTGTAATATATGCATGTATAGTTGTACTTTAGTAGAAGCATGAATGCTATTGGTTATGATTGTATGGATGTAATTTGTTATTATTAATAGTTATGACAATGATGTTAGTAGTTGTAACACTAATGCTACATCATACGTCTGAGGAAACGGTAGTAAAAAATGTCAAGACTATACTTGAATTAAAGATAAAAATGAGACGAGTTTAATGGTGCAATTTTTATAAAAATCCGACAAAGTATAAAAAAGTTATAGGCTTTTTAAAATGAATGGGGTGTTTTATGTGGGTGTGTAAAATCTCTAATTTGCCCTTTTGATTTAAAAAAAAGATGGGGACACATGGCATGATCTGGTGGCTCCTGACTTTTTCCAACCAATGGATGGGGGTTAATGAGTTATTACATTTGACATTGGTTAATATATATTCCTTACCATATATATATATATATATATATATATATATATATATATATATATATATATATATATATATAACGACAAATACTTACACTTGTTTAATACTAAAATTTAAATCTATATTATTGTGTATCATGAAATTTAAACCCTTGATACGGAAGTCAAAAACCAGTCTAATGTCACTGGGTATTGTTGATACCTAATCTGTGCGTCATGTGAAGTATCTGAATGAGACGATGTGAAGATCAAGATGAAAAACCGTAAAACGGAATCTTACTAAAGGTTTGCTTGATCGTAGAGTGAACACGAGGTGTAAATAAAGTTTGTTTTCATTGAAATCACAAAGACTCAATTACAAACTCTCGATAAAGCTCTCTGGAGAAACACACTCAAACACACATAGTTCAGAACTGGTCTCTCTCACTCTGTTCTCGCTTGGTTATAATATTCAAGACAAGCTATCTATTTATACACGTCTGGTCCGAACCTCCTCCGAACTCGGAGTTCGGCCGGTCCGAACCTCAGGTTCGGACCTGGCTCGGCCAGCAGCAATCTTGTCTTGAATCTTCACATCGTCTCGTTCAGATACTTCACATGACGCACAGCTTATGTATCAACAAACTCCCCCTCGTCATGTGCAGTATCTGTTCGCCAGTTAAAACATATTCTCCGAGCAAACTCCCCCTCAACTTGATGGTAGCTTGACCTTGAATACTTGACGATGCACAGAATCTTTCATCCTTATCAACAGCTTCAGAAGACTTGAAGTTGTGATGAACTCTTTCCTTTGAGTACCTGGCCAACATAAATAATCTTGGCGCAAAACTTCTCTTAGAGAATCCAAGATACATGTTTTGAAAATGGTTGTCGTATCTTGTGTCGATCAATCGAAAACAAATAAGAAGTAAAATCTTTTTGGCTTTTTACAAAGTTTATATCACAACAAACCTAAAATCTTTTTGATTTTTCAAACTTATGCTAAAACACATCAAAAATCTTTTTGTACTTTTATTAAAATGAAATAAAATTGCAATACAGAAACAAACTCTATTTTTGGTATTTTGCGAGAAAGATCACGACGCAAGATCATATCAGACATAACGCATCTAACACACTTCAATTTCAGCCTTAATCAGCATGCAAGCCAAGATAATCGCAAATACAACATTTATGTTTATTTCAGCATGCACCAATCATATTTATCGTTTTCAGATATGCTTAAGGTGATTTTATCATGCACTGATAACTCGGCTTCTACTCTATCAGAAATACTTGCAAATCATCATTTTTATCATATAGAAGTAACTTTTATTCGAGATTTAAAACATCCTTGATGAGTCATGCAAAAATAAAGCAGAACCTCAAATACCTAGCAATCAGGTCGGTCTTTCGACACGCAGAGAAAGCCCAAGTATTTGAGAAAATAAGAAAACAAAACAAGTTGAAGTTGTATAATCCAACAACAATCAGGTCGGTTCTTCCGAACGCGCAGAGAAAGTCCGATGGATTATACGAAACACCAATAAAAATAAAGCAGAACGTCAAACGAACAACGATCAGGTCGATCTTTCGATACGCAGAGAAAGTCCGATCGTTTGACAAAATAAAGAAAATCAAACAAGTTGAAATTTTTCAAAATAAAAACATGCATTCATCAGGATATCTCTTTATTCTATTTTTGTCAGAATCATCACATAGCATTCATCAAGAAGCAAACAACCAAAGATTATCAGGCAAGCTTTATTGTTTATATCTTACTTGCAGATATCAGATTAGTCATGCACATTCACAGATCATACAAGAACCTACAGCCTTTAGACTTACTCTATCCATGGCAGATAAACGTATATGCTGATGTACTATCATTTCTTGCTTTTGTCGGATCAATTTCTCAAGTTTTCATCATTTTTTTATATTTTCCAAATTTCTCCCCCTAAAATTCAAACAAATACTATTTTTTGAATTTTCAAATTTTCTCCCCTAACAATATGAATGAAAAGAAAAATGAAAAACAAAAATGAAAATGATTGATCAACATTTGACACATTTTTGAAAATGATTGTTGTAAAAAACAGTGTTCCAAAGATAGAAACGATGCATTTTAACTTAAACCACAAGTATCTCACTGTCAGCAATCTTCAGATCACTAACAGGTCTTCCTGAAATACCTGCAAACACTGGAAAATAGTAAGTTTCTAAAACCCCGACCCTCATCCCCAACGATGATAGGTCGCCCAGTGTCTTCAACAAAATCTGTGTTGGCCGTGGAGACTACTTTTGGTCTCCATTCCTGTTTTGGTGTTTTGATTTCTAGTGAACCATTGTCAACTGATGAGTGACAATCAGAACTACTACCCAACTTTTCCGAAGTAATCTTCTTTTTCCAGAAAAAGTTAGTATTGGATATTGGTTCACTAAAAATAATGCCATCAGGATCAACATACATTGTATGCTTGGCATTCGATGATGAATTGTTAGTTGTCGTAGGACAATTATTTGCATAATGACCCTTCTTACGACAAACATAACACAGTCTTTGACCAGTTGGATTGATGAAAATTGGTTTACCAAACTGATCAGTCAGACATTCATCATGATCTTTTGAAAATACAGGTTTAGACTTCTTTGGTTTATAAAATTTTGAAAAACATTTTGGAGAATCATAAAAACCAGAATCATCTCCATAACCAAAGAATTTATCGTTATGATAAAACCTGTTTGATTTAGCAGAATGAAAAGAATCTGAACTGTTACCTCCTTGTGGTGTAGCATCAGATATACAAGAAGACTCTGCAGAAGAAAGCTTTTCATCCGATGAAGATACTTTCTTCTTCCAACATTGTAGCTTCTTATCTGAAAACACCTTCTGCTTCTTCATCTTCTGTGGTTTGACTTTCTTCTTGTTGAAATCCTCAGTCGGCATTTCTTTTCCTTCAAATCCCAAACCACCATTTTTCTGCTTGAATGTATTTTGAACAGATTTTGGTATCTCATGACCTTGTTTGGCAAGCTTTGTAAATTCAGATTTGATTCCTTTCACATCATTCTTTCCAGAAATCAAAGATTCATCTATCACGATCTCAGAAAACTTTGGCATTTTCGCATTTCCTGGATTTCCATTAAACACCTTTTCTTTCTCAAGAAATGTAGATTTTGAATCAAACTTCAACCCTTTTCGATAATCAACCTCCTTTTTATTTTTCTTCGATTTGAACTTTGGCTTCTTTCCTGAACTGGTATCAGCAAATTTGGAATAATCATGCTGTTCAATACCCGATGGTCTAGCTGGAACAGAAATGTCAATATCAACAGGAGCAGGAACTTGATTAAGATTCGCATCTTTACCATTCTCCTGACTCTTTTCCAACTTGTACAAATAATTCAGGAAAGTCGGTGAATTGTTGCAATTTTTCAATTTCCTTTGCAGATCAAACAACTCAACTTTGAGTTCAGCTATTTTCATATTAGCTTCTGACAACTCTTTCTGCGAAGCAATGTGCTTGTCAGACAATTTGTTATAATCTATTATGTGACATCGTCTCAAGCGACATTCTTCCAGAACTTCTGCAGTAACTTTCTCTACCTGTTTCTTATGGTAAATAACATCTTGTTTCAAAATGTTATTTTGACTTTGAATCTCACCTTTTTCATCACGCAACTTTGTAACTTCCTCTTGAAGTTGTATTACTCTATCTGCAACTTCGACAGCAGCTTTAGTAACTTTTTCATATTTTTGTTGAAGAGGATAAAATTTCTCAAATAAAGCATCAAAATCTTCAACAGCTTCCTTTTCTTTAGCTTGAGCTTTATTACATTCTTCAACCAACAAATTCTTCTCTTTCAACCATCCTTCCTTAATACTTGCAAACTCCAAACAATTTGCACATCATACAGACACATCCATTTGAATTTTGGCATCTAAATCATTACAAACTTTACTTTTCCATTCCTCCACTTCTTTTATCAAGAAAGCATTTTCTTCAGTCAGCTTTTCCACCTTTTTCTCTAACTTTTCAATTATTCCTTTAAACTTCAAATCTTGATCAATTGTTTTCTGAGAAAGTTTAGACATATGTTCCTCACATTGTGTCTTCACAAAATCCCATATCCGTTTTGCCTTTCGAAACTTCCTGATTGGATTCTTAAGAGTTATAGGCAAAGCTAACATAAGAAGTGTAGTAGCCCTTTCATTTTGATCAAATGCTTCCCTTTCTTCACTTGAAAAATCATGCATTTCCTTAAAATCACCATCACTATAAGTTGGATACTTATGTTCGCTTGTAATTGGTAACCATAATTTTTTATCCAAATCGTGTACTTATTCTCGAAAATTTGTTGCCCAACCATGATAATCTTCAAGATTTATCAACTTTGGCACATTCTGACGATGACGTTCAGCCTCAATTACATTCATTTTGAGAACTTGAAAATTCTGCTTGGTCCTAACTCCCTCCGAACTTCGTCCGAACTCAACAGAACCTCCGATCTTGCTCCGATCCTACACCGAACTACAAAACAAACTCCGATCCTTCACCGAACTCCTCCGAATGTACTCCGAACCTGGTGTTCGGAGCAGTTATGTCGAAAGTACTCCGAACTACCCCGAACTCCCTCCGAGTCTATACCGAACTATGTCCGAACGCTCACCGAACTTAGAAAACCCCGAACTTCGTCCGAACCCCAGGTTCGGAGCGGTTATATTTCTGTTACTCCGAACCTCAGACGAGTTCAAACCCTCTCGACATCATTTTTCGCGATTTTGAGAGTTTTTGAATGAGATTTTCGACAGGAATTCAGGTAAAACCCATAGGAATGTTTTAGAAATGAAATGCACACGAAAAGCTCAAAATTTGACTCGTTTTTGAATGAAAAACACTCGGTTTTGTCAAGAAAACGATCACGATCAAGGCAAACGCAATAGAGCAACCTGGATTTGCTCTGATACCAATTGAAAAACCGTAAAACGGAATCTTACTAAAGGTTTGCTTGATCGTAGAGTGAACACGAGGTGTAAATAAAGTTTGTTTTCATTGAAATCACAAAGACTCAATTACAAACTCTCGATAAAGCTCTCTGGAGAAACACACTCAAACACACATAGTTCAGAACTGGTCTCTCTCACTCTGTTCTCGCTTCGTTATAATATTCAAGACAAGCTATCTATTTATACACGTCTGGTCCGAACCTCCTCCGAACTCGGAGTTCGGCCGGTCCGAACCTCAGGTTCGGACCTGGCTCGGCCAGCAGCAATCTTGTCTTGAATCTTCACATCGTCTCGTTCAGATACTTCACATGACGCACAACTTATGTATCAACACAAGATACAAGTTCAAGCTGCTTGCCGAACAAGGTTCGAACCTGGAGTTCGGACTGGCCGAACTTGGGGTTCGGACAGGGTTCGGCCTACTCGTATATAAATAGATAACTTTGTCTTGAAATCTAAAACTGAGGGAGACGGGTTATGAGAGACCAGATCTTAACTATGTGTTTTGAGAGTGTTACTCTAGAGAGCTGATTAGAGAGTTTGTAATTGAGTAATTGAGTCTTTTATGATTTCAATAAAAAAACAAACTTTATTTACATCTCGTTTTCACTCTATGATCAAGCAAACCTCTAGTATGATCCTTCTTACAGTTTTTCAATTAGTATCAGAGCTAATCCAGGTTCCTCTATTGCGTTTGTTTTGACTGTTATCGTTTTCTTGATAAAACCAAGTTTTTTTTCATTCATATACGAGTAAATCTTTGAGCTTTTCAAGTGCATTTCATTTCTAAAACATTTCTATGGGTTTTACCCGAGTTCCTGTCAAAAATCTCGTTCAAATTATCTCAAAATCGCGAAAATGGTGTCGAAAGTGTTCGGGTTTGTCTGAGGAATGGAGTAACTGAAAAATAACCGCTCCAAACTCCCAGTTCGGAGACAGTTCGGCTCCATTCTCACGAACTTTAAGTTCGGATAGAGTTCGGAGAGAGTTCGGAAGCAGTTCGGATAGAGTTCGGAGAGTTCGGAAAAAGTTTTTGTTGGTTCATCCGAAGGCCAGGTTCGGCGAGAGTTTGGCTACTTATTGTTCGGCTTAGGTTCGGAAGGAGTTCGGACAAGCTTTTCAAGTTCGGATCAAGTTCGGACAAAGTTGTGATTTTTAGGTTGTTTTACGAAAACTGACGTAACTTGAGAACCGTCAAGAGTTACGGAACTCAATACCAGCCAAAACGACCGTCTCGAAGAGATCTACACTTTTACTTCCTAACGGCCAGTACCCATCGTTTTGGTACTCAAATTTCGCTTGGAAGACCTTCGTTTTCAAGTTTTAAGTTTTGATATCGAATTTCAAAATTTCCAAAATGTATGAAATTGAGGTATTCGTTGAGCATCATCGTCAGAATGTGCCAAAGTTGATAAATATTGAAAATTATCATGGTTGGGCAACAAATTTTAGAGCTCATATTGTTGATTTGGATAAAAATTTGTGGATACCGATTACGAACGAATTTAATTATCCAACTTACGGTGGTGGGCATTTTAAGGAAATGCATAATTGGTCAAGTGAAGAAAGAAAATCGTATGATCAAAATGAAAATGCTGTTGCACTTCTTCAGTTACCTTTGCCTATAACTCTTAAAAGTCAAATCAGGAAGTATCGAAAAGCAAAACTGATATGGGATTGTGTAAACACACAATGTGAAGAACATATGTCTAAAATTTCTCAGAAAACAATTGATCAAGATCTGAAGTTTAAAGGTAAAATTGAAGAGTTAGGGAATAAGGTGAGAAAGTTGACTGAAGATAACAGTTTGTTGACAAAAGAAGTGGAGAAATGGAAAAATAAAGTCTGTGATAGTTTAGCTGCTGAAATTCAAAAGGATATGTCTGCATCATGTGCGAATTGTTTGAAATTTGCACGTATTAAGGAAGAATGGTTAAAAGAGAAGAATAGGTTGATTGAAGAATGTAATAAAGCAAACGCTAATGAAAAGGAAGTCATTGAAGACTTTGATGCGCTATTTGTAAAATGTACTCCTCTTCAACAAAAGTATGAAAACATTCATAAAATTTCTATCGAAGTTGCTGATAGAATAATTGACCTTCAGGAGGAACTCACAAAGTTGCGTGATGAAAAAGGTGAGGTTCAATGTCAAAATAACATTTTAAAACAAGATGTTGTTTATTATAAGAAACAGGTTGAGAAAGTTACTAAAGAAAGAGGTTGAGAAAGTTACTAAAGAAGTTCTGGAAGAGTGTCGCTTGAGACAATGTCATATAAGTGATTATAACAACTTGTCGGAAAAGTATATTGCTTCACAGAAAGAGTTGATGGAAGCTACTACTAAAATAGCTGAACAAAAGATTGAGATTTTTGATTTGCAAAGGAGATTGAAAAATTGCAACAATTCACCGACTTTCCTGAATTATTTGTATAAGTTGGAAAATAGTGAGAAGAATTGTAAAGATGCAAGTCTTCATCAAGTTCCTGCTCCGGTGGACATTGAAATGTCTGTTCCAGCTATACCATCTGGTATTGAACAACATGATTATTCAAAATTTGCTGATACTAGTTCAGGAAAGAAAACCAAGTCATAATCTAAGAAGAATAAATAAGAGTTTGATTATTGCAACGGGTTGAAGTTTGATTCCAAATCTACATTTCTTGCAAAAGAAAAGGTGTTTAATGGAAATCCTGAAAATGAACAGATGCCAAAGTTTTCTGAGATCGTGATCGATGATACACTGATTTCTAGGAAAATGATTTGAAAGGTATCAACTCTAAGTTTACAAAGCTTGCCAAACAAGGTCATGAGATACCAAAATCCTGTTAAAGACAAATTCAAGCAAAAAGAATGGTGGTTTTGGGATTTGAAGAAAAAGAAATGCTGCCTAAGGATTTCAACAAGACGGAATTCAAAGCAAAGAAGATAAAAAAACAGAAGGTGTTTTCAGATAAGACGTCACAATGTTGGAAGAAGAAAGTATCTTCTTCAGATGAAAAGCTTTCTTCTGAAGAGTCTTCTTGTATATCTGATGCTACACCACAAGGCGGTGACAATCCATATTCATTTTATTCTGCTAATTCTAACAGGTTTTATCGTCAAGATAAATTCTTTGGTTATGGAGATGATTCAGATTTTTATGATTCTCCAAAATGTTTTCCAAAATTTCACAAACCAAAGAAATCAAAACCCGTGTTTTCAAAAATTCATGATGAATGTTTGACTGATCAGTTTGTAAAACCTTTTTCAATCAATCCAACTGGTAAAAGACTTTGTTTTGTTTGTCGTAAGAAGAGTCATTATGCAAATAACTGTCCTACGACAACTAACCAAATCGTCATCAAATGCCAAACATACAATGTATGTTGATCTTGATGGCATTATTTTTAGTAAACCAATACCCAACACTAACTTTTTCCGGAAAAAGAAAATTACTTCGGAAAAGTTGGGTAGTAGTTCTGATTGTCACTCATTAGTTGCTAATGGTTCACTAGAAATGATCAAACCAAAACAGTAATGGAGACCAAATGTTGTCTCCACGGCCAACACAAATTTTGTTGAAGACACTGGACGACCTACCATCGTTGGGGATGAGGGTCGGGATCTTAAGAACTTACTATTTTCCAGTGTTTGCAAGTACTTCAAGAACACCTGTTAGTAATCGAGAGATTGCTGATAGTGAGATACTTGTTGGCTTAAGTTCAAATGCATCGTTTTTATCTTTGAAAAACTGATTTTCAGAAATTACATTTTCTAAAATGTGTCAAGTGTTGATCGATCATTTTTATTTCTGTTTTGCATTTTCTTTCGTTCATATTTTTAGGGGGAGAAATTTGAAAATTCAAAAAATAGTGTTTGTTTGGATTTTAGGGGGAGAGATTTGAAAATATAAAAAAAATGAAAACTTGAGAAATTGATCCGAGAAAGCGAGAAATGATAATAGCATATATGTTTATCTGCCATGGATAGATTAAGTCTAAAGGCTGTAGGTACTTGCATAATCTGTGACTGTGCATAACTAATCTGATATCTGCAAGTAAGATATAAACATAAAGCTTGCCTGATAATCTTTGGTTGTTTGCTTCTTGATGAATGCTATGTGATGATCCTGACAAAAATAGAATAAAGAGATATCCTGATGAATGCATGCTTTTATTTTGAAAGATTTAAACTTGTTTTATTTTCTTTATTTTTTCAAACGATCGAACTTTCTCTGCGTATCGAAAGATCGACCTGATTCTTGTTCTTTTGACGTTCTGCTTTATTTTCATTAGTGTTTCGTATAATCCATCGGACTTTCCTTGCGTATACAGAAGTATCGACCTGATTGTTGTTCTTTTGATGTTCTGCTTTATTTTCATTGGTGTTTCGTATAATCCATCGGACTTTCCTTGCGTATACAGAAGTATCGACCTGATTGTTGTTGGATTATACAACTTAAACTTGTTTTTCTTTCTTATTTTCTCAAATACTTGGGCTTTCTCTACGTGTCCGCAAGACCGACCTGATTGCTAGGTATTTGAGTTTCCGCTTTATTTTTGCATGATTCATCAAGGATCATTAAATCTCAAAGAAAATTTGCTTTTATATCATAAACATGATGATTTGCCAGTACTTCTGATAGAGTGGAGGCCGAGTTATCAGTGCATGATAATGATACCTTAAGCATATCTGAAAACGATAAAAATGATTAGTGCATGCTGAAATAAACATAAATGTTGTATTTACGATTATCTTGGCTTGCATGCTGATTAAGACCGAAATTGAAATGTGCTAGATGCGTTATGTCTGATATGATCTTGCGTTGTGATTTTTCTTGCCAAAGACAAAAATTGTGTTTGTATCTGTATTGCATTCACATTTCATGTCAGAAAATATCAAAAAGTTTTTTGGTGTGTTTTAGTATAAATTTCATAAAAACCAAAAAGATTTTATTTCTTATTTGTTTTCGATTGATTCACACAAGATACTAAACATTTTCAAAAAAATATATCTTGGATTCTCAAAGAGAAGTTTTGCGCCAGGATTATTTATGTTGGCCAGGTACTCAAAGGAAAAGAGTTGCTCACAACTTCAAGTCTTCTGAAGCTGTTGATAAGGATGAAAGTACTATGCATCGTCAAATATTCAAGATCAAGCTACCATCAAGTTGAGGGGGAGTTTGTTCGTAGAATATGTTTTAACTGGCGAACAGATACTGCACATGACGAGTGGGAGTTTGTTTATACCTAATATGTGTGTCATGTGAAGTATCTGAATGAGACGATATGAAGATCAAGATACAAGTTCAAGCTGCTTGCCGAACCAGGTCCGAACCTGGAGTTCGGAGTGGCCGAACCTGGGGTTCGGACAGGGTTCGGCCTAGTCGTATATAAATAGATAACTTTGTCTTGAAATCTAAAACTGAGGGAGATGGGTTATGAGAGACCAGATCTTAACTATGTGTTTTGAGAGTGTTACTCTAGAGAGCTGATTAGAGAGTATGTAATTGAGTCTTTTGTGATTTCAATAAAAACAAACTTTATTTACATCTCGTTTTCACTCTACGATCAAGTAAACCTCTAGTAAGATCCGTCTTACGGTTTTTCAGGTATACATGCGCGAGTGGATTGTGTGGGTGTGACTCACGCCAAGCCGCGACGCGGAACACCGTCTTAGAGTTGCATGAGTATTTTCACGTGCATGAGATTGCAATTTGATTCGTTTAATGGTCTAAAATTTGACCCTTTTTGTTGGGAAGGGGGGGGGGGGATTTAAAAAAAAAGTTAATAATTAATTATACCATTTATTTAAACCACCATATTTATCTTCTTTTTTTATTTTTTATTTTACAAAATCAATCTATTTCACCTCAAATCGCATACCATCTATCAATTATTGTTTTATGAATTTCTCCAACTATACGTTATCCTTCGACTCATTCGATGCGACCCCCGATTTGATGTTTCAAATGATCGTTAATAGTCGTTAACAATTGCTTAATGCACGTCCGAACGGAGATTGACACGAAGAGCCCGTCTCAATCGTGACCGCGAAGATGGTCACAATCATCTTGTAAATGATTACTTTTCTAACAATCCAGCCTATCCCGGCGAGTTGTTTCACCGACGTTTTCATATGAGTTGAGATCTATTTTTAAGAATAATCAATGATCTTGAGAGAGAGGAGTCGTGGTTCCAACAAAGGACGGAGACAAGAGGTAGGGTTGGTTTTACCGTATTGTAGAAGTGTACCGGTTCCTTTCATATGATGGTGTACGGTGCTTCGGATGATTGTTTCGACGAGTATTTCAGGATGTCCGATCAGACATGAGGTCGTGCATTCAAAAGTTCTCTAAGGATATTATGTCCGATGTTTTTTTAGATTGAATATAAATATTAGGTTTGAATTTCAATAAATATATGTTATTTTTGTAAAGGTGTACAAAAGTTGTATGGTAGAAAATATTTACAAAGGCCTACCGCAAGCGACATTCAACAACTTCATTGCATGTAAAAATGGGGTTTCCGGGGAATGCTTGGTAACGTTGATTGTACACATTCAGAGCGGAAGAATTGTCCCAATACTTGGATATGACATTTTATGTGTGGCGATCATATACATCCTTCCATTATGCTTGAATCCGTTGCTTCATTCGGCATGTGGATCTAGCAGGCATGTCTTGGTGTCGTAGGATCCAACAACGACATCAATTTTTTGGATCAATTGTCGATCTAGGATCATATAATAGAGGGACGTGAGCCCGGCTACACATTTGAACTACGAGGAACGACATACTAGCATGGATATTGTTTGAAGGATGATATTTATCCCGAATATTCTACACTTGTCAAATCATTTACAGCTCTCGTGGGTGAAAGACATAAAACCTACGCTTAAAGCTCCTGATGCAGCTAAGAAAAATATTGAATGTACGTTTGCTCGTTTGAAGAATAAGTGGCATATCATTATGCATCCGCCACGACAATGGCACTAAAACAAAATAAGAAACGTGATGCTAGCTTGTGCAATTTTACACAATATGGTTCTCGATGATGAGGAATTTGTGATTTACCAATTTAACGGGGCAGACTTGGATACGACTTATGAGCCAATTGAAGAGGATCAAAAGTGAGCTAATCGTAGAGAAATACGAGATCGAGATATCCATAATTAACTTAAGGATGATTTGATTGAGGATGTCTACGAGCACTTTTATTAATTTTTTATGTGATGTAATTTATTTTAATATTCTTATTTTACTATTTTTAGTTTTTTAATGTTTATTTTTGTTTTAATAAAAAATATTATGTTTTTATTTTATTTAAAAAAAAGTCATTTACAAAAATATTAATAAAATAATACAACTCACACAGATATACCCCTCCTGTATGAGTTTCTGTGAGTGTCCAATCACTGCATGTGTGACAAATTCATACAGAAAACTCACACGAGTATATCTCATGTGCTAAGAAATACGATTAAATGTAGAACTACTTCATTAGAATTAGTCGATTGCATTTCTTAGCCTTTAGTATTTAAATTAGTCAATTCTAATTTATATTAGTCAATCCTGATTGTCGGTCTGCACATTCCCTTATTTGTGATTCACGTCCATGTTCCCACGTATTAGTATGCATGCATTCCGGTTTCATTTAAGTTCTTTAAATTGTAATCATCCGAATGGAATAAAGTAGAAGAAAACGTTGCAGAAAGTCCCATCTCCTTCCTTATTTAATTCTTAGAGTTTAACCCACTTATGGGTCACTATCATTTGGTGTTTTTATTGAGACATCATGCCTTTCCGTCATGATCCATCACCCTGTAAACACCTTGGGAGGATCTTGTTTAGTGTATCAAGCCTAGAGATGATCCAAACAGTAAATAAAATGTATGTTTTATTGCCACCGAATGAACCGGACTCACAGACACCGAATGACAGAAACACACAATCTCACCGAATGATCAAAAGTATTAAATGCGCTGAATGAGCTTCCTATTTATAGCAGGACTGCCACCAAATGACATGCCCACCGAATGACCTCATTCGGTGGTCATTCACCACTCATTCGGTGGCTCTCATTCACCCATACAAAACACAATGACTTGAATCGAACACTCTACCAACTATTACATCAACGACATGATACATCATATGACACAGAAGTACTATGCACTAACAAACTCCCCCTTGCCATGTGATGTATCCATTGTGTCTTCTAAGTTCAAAACTTCAAATGTTGATCTTCAAAAACTCCCCTTAGATAATAATCATCAACCTTGAATCTTGAAATCAGTTGCACTAGAGCTAGCATGGCTGGAACATAACATATTACTGAACCACTTATAATCCACTTGTAAAGGAATCTTCATTTGCTACTAACAAACTCCCCTTTACACCATGCTTGAGTCATATCTTTAACCTGCATCTTTAGAAGACAAAAGTGTGTTTTCTACTTTTCCAGAATAACTTTAATCTTGGGCAGAAATCTCATTCGAAGAACCAAGATAGTTTTAAAATCATATTTTGAAAATGATTGGTATCTTGTGTCGATCAGACCAAAAAAAATAATAAATAAATTCTTTTTGGATTTTAGAAAGTTTATATAAAAACCAAACCTCAATAATCTGATTTCAAATGAGTCATTCTGCCTTGTTTCAAAATCCTGTAACAAAGAGTCTAAGCTTTGGCACAAAAGACTATCACATCTAAACTTTAGAAAAATTACTGAACTAGAAAGTAAAAAGATGGTAAAAGGTCTTCCCACCATATCCTCAAAATCAAAAGAAATATATGAAGCTTGTCAAATGGAAAAAATGAAAAAAAAGCCTCTCACAGAAGTCTTCAAGAAACATCTGGAAAGCAGCCACTTGAGCTAATTCACATGGATCTCTGTGGACCCATAAGCACAGAGAGCCTTGGTGGAAATAAATATATCCTAGTTATGGTGGACGATTTCTCCAGATACACATGGGTTGAATTCTTGAAATAAAAATTGAAACCTCAGATCTTGTCATTAACTTTATAGAAAGAATACAGAAACTCATGCACTTGAAAATCAGAAGAATAAGATCCGACAATGGAACCGAATTTAAAAACACAAAACTAGACACATATCTAGTCATAAAAGGTATATCTCATGAGCTCTCTGCACCAATGATCCCACAACAAAATGGGGTGGTAGAGAGAAGAAATAAAACTCTAGTAGAGGCTGTCATCCATGCTTTCTTTTGCAGCTCTTCCCATCTACTTTTGGTCTGAAGCAATAGCAAATGCCTGCTTCGCTCAAAATAGATCAGTCATCAATAAAAGAATCAATCAAACTCCTTATCAAGCCATCAATAAGAAAATTCCAAACTTAAAATTTCTTTATGTTTTAGGATGCAGGTGCTATATACTAAATGATCAAGATGATCTTGGAAAATTCGACAAAAAGGCAGATAGAGGAATCTTCATCGGATACTCACTCAAGTCAAAAGAATACAGAGTTTTTGTTCTATAAACTCAAGTGGTAAGAGAAAATATAAATGAGTCCTTTAGCGATGATAAAATAGCCATGCATAACAGCATAACTTCACTTAATAAAAAGGACAAAAAGGTCCGCATCTCTTGAGTAACAACCTCAAAAAAAGAAAAAGAAGTATTTAACAAACTTTTCAAAGAAAACTCTAATGACGAAAATAAAATTCCTATTTTCACCAACAACTCTTCTTTTTCAAAAACCTTTAGCAAAGAAGATCACAACAAAGATAGCAAAGAAATTATGAACCAAAATGAAATTTCTTGTTCAAAAGATAAGATTAGTAATGAAACTTCTGACTCTCACTCTTTGATTGAAAGATTGTATCTACAGAAATATTACAGAACTCTACCTTGGAGCTCCGAAATGATTCTGTAAATGAGATCTCCCACTCAACTGAATGTCCATTAATAGAGGGGGGGGGGTGTCAAGACTCTGATGCAACCAGCCTAATGCTTGGGAGAGAAGAATTAGCCACTCTTCCCCGAGCAACAAAATGGACAAAAGATCATCCCATTAATTTAATCATCGGTGATCAAAACAATAGTGTCCAAACTAGGGCTGCTTCAGCTAACCAATGTCTCTATGCTCGATTCCTTGGTATAATAGAACCAAAGAATTGTAAAGAAGCCCTCCAGGACCCCCGCTGGATCCTTGCTATGCAACATGAGCTAGGACAGATTGAAAGAGACAATGTATGGAATCTAGTTCCGAGACCTAACAATTAATCTGTTATAGGAACTAAATTGGTTTTAGAAATAAAAACTGACGAAGAAGGTAACATAATTAGAAACAAAGCTAGGTTTGTAGCAAAAGTGTATTGTCAACAAAAGGGGTTAGACTACGATGAGACCTTTGCCCCAGTCGCAAGACTTGAAGCTGTAAGGATATTTGTGGCCTTTGCAGCTTTCAAAGGTTTCAAAGTCTATCAAATGGATGTTCAAAGTGTATTGTCAACAAAAGGGGTTACATTGAACAACCACCCGGATTCGAAAGTGAGAAATTCCCAAATCACGTTTGTAAACTTAAAAGGGCACTGTATGGTATAAACAACCACCTAGAGCATGGTATGATACCTTCTCTGAGTTCCTCTTAACAACCAACTTCAAAAAGGGGTCCATTGACACCAATCTATTTTTAAAAGAAAGAAAAGGGAATCTTTTGGTTGTACAAATCTATGTAGATGACGTCATCTTTGGATCTACATGTCCATCCTTCTGTAAAGAATTTCAGGAACTCATGAAAACAAACTTTGTTATGAGCATGATGGGAGAACTAAACTACTTTTTGGGAATCCAAATTAAGCAAACTCCAGAAGGAATTTTTATTAATCAAGCAAAATACATCAAAAATCTTCTCATCAAATATTTTCTATTAAAATGCTCCTCTTTTAAAACACCAATGGCCGCTAATGTGAAAATCGATGCTGACAAAGATGGGAAAGCTGTAGATGAACACACATACAGAGGAATGATAGGCTCACTTCTGTATCTCATATCACGTAGGTCTGATATCTTCCTTGCCAGATATCAATGTAAACCCAAGGAGTCTCACTTATTAGCTGTCGAAAAATTCTTTAGATATCTAAAGGGATCAGCTGACCTAGGACTTTGGTACCCTAAAGAAACTGACTTTTCACTAATAGCCTACTCAGATGCTGACCATGCAGGATGTAGACTAGACAGAAAAAGCACAGCAGGAAGCTGTCAGATGCTGGGAGGTAAGTTACTATGCTCGACATCCGAGAAGCAAAACTGTGTATCAACTTCCACTGCTGAAGCTAAATATGTTGTTGTCGCCAGCTGCTGCTCCCAAGTAATATGGATGCAAATCCAACTCAAAGACAATGAGATAAATCTCACTAAAATACTAATTTTATGTGATTCAAAAAAGTGCCATTTCCATCACATCCAATCATATTTATCACTCAAGGACAAAGCACATCGATGTCAGGTATCACTTTATCAAAGATCATGTTGAAAAAGGACACATTGAAATGTACTTTGTCCCAATTGAACTCCAGCTTGCAGATATCTTTACTAAACCCTTAGATAAGAAGAGATTCTCATTTTTACTAAGCAAGTTGGGGATGCTAAACATGACTACAAACTAAAAAAACTAAAAAAAAAATTAAAATGGGGGGGGGGGGGGGAACTAGTTCAATAACTACTTGTCATTTTCTTCCTGTACTCCCAAGGAACTTCTCTTAAAAATTGACTTCTTGAACAAAAAGCTCAGTTCTCAAGAATCAAGAACATCATTAATGACCTATAAATTTATAGGCTGTCAAATCCCTTTGACCTTTCATCTGTTCACTTCATCATCTCACAATGTCTTTAAAAGGAGAGCAGAAGTAAAAAAACACAAACAAAAATCTCTCATCTCCATAGAACTCTGAAATATCTTAAGGAATAAACTCAGGCATGTCTTTCAAAGAACTTTCTCCACCACTCCCTGAGTATACAACGTTCCCTGTTCCTCACCTTTACAATCTTATGCTCTATACACCTTGTGGGAACAGATTCTGGTCCTATCAACAGATGATGAAATTTCTCAAAAACTGCCCCATTAGACATGCTCTAACTCTTGATGTTCCCATCAATTATTCTCTACTTCAAGAATTCTGGAGGAATGTTGTTCTCATTGTTAGAGATGGAGATAATGCATTGATAAGACCATCAGTCTGCGGAGTACTGTTTGTCTTTGATCAACATCTGATCTGAAAAGCACTTCAAATCAAAGACAGTCAATCTGCTCCCGGTCACTTCAACCGAGATGATGTGATCAAAACTCTTCTTGATATGGGATACAAAGGAAACCTATATGAAGGAAAAGCCGACAGAGTTCATCTTCCAAACCTATGGCAATACTTCTTTTCTCAGATTCAAATTAGTTTCTCATCAAAATACTCTGATCATCACCTCTCAGATGAGGACACTCAATGTGTCATTCATGCTCTCATCCAAGGTCACAACATAAATTTCTCTCTATACCCCATGAGACACATGCGAAAACAATCTCAAAGGACCCTTAAATGAAAGATTCATCCTTTACCCCAGGTTTTCCACAAAATTAATCCTTCAAGCCTTAAGCTGGGAAACAATACCAAGAGGGATCAAAACAAGCAAAGTAGTTTCTCAAAAGAGAATCTCTCCTGGAAAACTATCCATTTCCGGACTTCCAAACTTCAATGGATATTTTCTCCCATCCACAGGAAGGCAAACTTCTCTGCATCTATATATTTCACTACAAATGGAAACAAGATTCAGAGCTTTCAAATCTCCTGTTCACAACAGAGAACAAAATAGATGCACATGTGCAGACATCTGTACTTGCCTCAAACTATCTATATAAATTTCTTGGTTAAATAAAATCTCATTCTCTTGATCAGAAATATGGCAGAAAGTTCCTTCAAATGTCAAAATTGTCCAAAGCAACTAAGCAATAAATGAAATTGCCTTTGATAAATAAGACAATTAATTCGCTAATTAGTCATATATTGCCAACGGTAATTTTTATTACCGTTCAGAATAAAAGCGTCCGTTCAAATGGATTATAGCCGTTATAGAAAAACCCTGAAAAACGGAACGGCATCGGGAGATACCTATAAAAGGAACGTCGTCCCTCTCACCTAAAATCCTACTGTTCACATCATGAATGGCGGCCTCATTCGAAACCCCTGCGATGAACACTCGCTCCAAAGGCAAAAACACTCAAATCCCCTCTGCTCAAATCCTTAACCTAGATTCCTCATCCTCTGACTCACCACCCAGATGCAATTTCACCCTAGACACGCTCAACCAACCATGCGATCTTAACCCCTCTGCATACTCATCAAACCCTCAGTTAATCATAGAAACCTTGAAGTTTTCCTCCCAACTTGCCACAGCCTTAACCGTCAACGAACCATGCCCAAAATCCGCCATCTTAAACTTTTGGGCAACCATCAAAACGATAGATGGAAACATGAAAGGAAAGGTGAATGCAGACACAAACATCACACTCCAACTATCTAACCTGAGAGGAATCTTCCCACTACTAGATAACTTCACATCCTTCTCTCCAAACCTAGAAGATCCAACCCTAAGAGAAATGATTATTGAGATCACCGGAGGAAACTTTACAGAAAATGGTCTAATCTCAAATCTCAGAGTAAATCAGCTAAAGCCTGCCTAGAGATTCACAACTGATTTACTCAATCACACCATGTCATCACAGAAGGGCTCCATGGATCAGATCAACAAAAACACTCTCATCATTTTATGCAGTCTATACTTCAATGAAGAAGTGGATATGGCCCCACTGATCTGTAAGGACATAGAGAAAAGAGTCAAGGAAAATTTCAAAGGCAAGAAATCAGATTATGTGCCCTACATCAGATTCTTGGCTCAGATGATTCAAAAGAAGGTAAGCATTGAAGAAAATGAAGAAGTCAATATCACTGAAATGTACCTCATCAAAGGAATCTACAAATCATGTACACACATACATTTCTGTGATTTTCCATGGGGTATGAAAATAAAGCTAGAATACAATAACACAATTCTCCATAAGCATATCACCAAGGCCAACAAATTCTCAGCCAACCTCAACCAATCACCAATCTCAAACAACAAACCTCAAACCCATGAGAAGATATGGCCGATTACAATCCCTCCACTCCTCATCTCTCCCCACAATCACACCAACAACAAGAAACCACACCAAGCCATCAAAATCAACCCCTCACATCACCTCCCTCAAAAGAACCGTCAATCTCAGACCCGCACCCTCCAGAAAAACAAACTTCACCACATCAGTCCAAAAGCCAACAATCATCACCACAAACATCCTACCAAGAATTGCCCAATTTCAAACTCAAGATGTCAATATCCCCTCCATTAACATCCCTATCATAGGCACACATCAAAATATCTTCTCTGATTCGGTAAGTGAAGATGATGTAACAACAAGTGGAGACTCTAGAAGTCAAGGAAACTTGGAAATGAACATCCTCTCTGAAACGAACAAAATTTTTGTCTCAATATTCTCAAAAAAACAGGAGGTGAATCCATCTCTGGACTCACCAAGGAATGTGGAAGACCTGTACACACTCAGTCTGGCTGGGTTAGCAGGCACTGATGAATTTTTAATGAAAAATCAATCAGTCAAATAGAAAGACATGTGTTGTCCTTTGGTATGTTACTCCCTGAAGCTGCCTCAAGATCTGATTTCGAAGAGTTTTCCAATTCTCTCTCCTCTTTACTCACTGACTTCATGAAGGAACAAAAAGAACAAACTACAAAACTACATCAGAATTTTTGCAGTAGTTCTATACGAATATAAGAGTTATCAAGATAGTCAGAAGAGAACAGTCTTAGAATATCTGACCTTCAAGAAGAGATGAAAGCACTGAAGAAAATAGCAAGCAACAATTAAACCAGATTTCTGACCAGCTGACAACTTTGCAAGAAAAGCATTGGCATCTAAAGGGAGGAAGAAAAGCATTGGCAACTAAAGGGAGGAAGACAAGCATCTCTACAAGATCAGATCAAGGAGCTGAATAAAAGGGATCAAAAGACCATACAATTTTATAAAGCCAAAGGTGTAGAAATGCTGAATGAAATCAAAGACCAGTTCACTCTTCTAAACAAGGAAATACATGAAGAAAAGTCAAATCTGGTAATAATAAACTCGGATCTGATGCTTCTGTAGAAAAGAATGAAAAATCTATCCAAACAAGTAACAGAAGCCATTCCAATCAAGAAGCATTCAGAAAAGGAAGCTCCATCCCCTTTGGTCATCAACCTAATTGATTCACCTCCCAGCTCAAAGTGAAAAGTAGCTCCTGATGAACTAAAGACTTCTCCCAAACGGAAGAAACATGATCAATGCAAGCAGAGTCCTACTCCTGGTCACTCAATGCCACCTCCACCACCAAGACAACCTGCTCAAAGATCCAATCAGCCCACAGTTCCACCCTCATCACGTACCACCATCAAAACTCACTCGGTAGGTATCTCAAAACCCACAAAGGAATCTGAAAAAGGAAAGGAGAAGGCCACAAGCCTAGGGGGAGAATTTAATGCTCCTAAAGTCTCAGAAGTCTCTCAATCTTTATATGAGGATAACTACGGAAAAGAAAAAAGGATTAAGGAGGAATTATGGCATAAAAAGAGAAGATATGAAGATATATTCCTCGAAGAAACAGAATAACCACCTCAAATGAGCCCAATGAGCAAAAATATATTCGAGGAAAGAATCAACAATTCTCCATTTTAAAGAAGTTGGTTGTACTTAGAAGCCACCATACTACAGCTTGACGAGGTCAAGGAAAGACAACAAAAGGGGAACCTCTTCATTCACAATTTCAATTCCTACATGATAACCGCCACTACAAACAATCGCAAACCATATACATTCAACGATGCAGATCTTGATCAACTTAGTGAGTTGCACATTCTGTCTCTCCTCAAAACCTGTCTAGGGAATGGCTCAACAAGCATCAAGAACAGGAGAGTAATACATCGACTCAGAGAAGTAGGAAAGAATATATACAAAAAATTTGCTCTGATCGACTATGAGCTAGCAGTACACACTGGTCTGAAGAAACTTGCCATCCACAGTGCAAAAGAAGACCTTCCCTCCGGACTACAATGGAAAGGATCCAAATTAATTCCTAACACTGGAGAAGTAGGAATCTGCTTCAGGAACCACAATGATACAAATAGCTTCTTCAGAATAAACCAAAGTCATGCTTACTCCGATGCATCACTAAGACTTATCTCATTCTTACTTAAAGAAAACAAAGAAATTGAGCCTGAAACTATAAGAAGAAGGGAACTTATGATCAAGACCTTAGAAGATCTCAAACAACATAGAACACTTCAAAACGAACTACACAGAGTCTGCTGGAGTCCTCTTCCCAAGAAATTCCTTGTAAGAGAAGACTCTGTAACAAGAGATCTCTCTTAGGAATATGAATGTAATCGCAGTTTCATGCATCCTGTTCATTTTCCAATGATCTATGCATCTTTTATTTTCTCTTTTTTTTTCTTCAAATACTTTAGGGGGAGATTGTTAGAACACAATGCAAATGTAACACAAAACAGTTAAGTATTAGAAGAAAAGATAAGATATATCCTCAAAAGAGAAAGGATACAAAAGTCTGTATGAATTACAAATTTCTATATGATTTCTGTATTCATATAGAACTACTCCAAAATTTTCGAAGTAGTTCTGTACAGATCAAACTCTACAGAAATCCTCATTTTTGTAGAAGACTTCTAATGGGAAGCATTAATAGTCTTCAAAGAAGAGTCCTGAAGGAGTTCTGGACTACCAGAAGATAAAGATTACGAGAAGAACAAATTATGTCTTTGTGTGAAGAACAAGCAAATTAAACACCAACTTGTCATTTATCACAAAAACAGTTGAAGACAGTTGAAAAGGAGATAAATTGAATATCCTCAATTTATCTCTATATACTCTAACACACTCCAAATTTAACCGACCTTAACCACCTTATCCAATGCAACTTGCCACACCTTCTTATAAATAGCAAGCTGACTTCACCAAACAAAGTAAGACAACAAGCATACAATTCAATATCTTCTCAAAGCAATTACAACTTACTCCCATTGAAAAGTTATTTCTGTTGATACATTGTTATACTATAAACTCGTGTAAACCATTATTTACATTTGAGATATACAGAAAAACCCTTTTTATGAATTGGTGTCTTACAATTTGATTTACTTTCCGTAACTTGTTTATCTTGTTTAAATCAAATTGTGCCAATATTGTTAAAGAGCCCATCACGGGACCTAACATTACCCTTTTACCATGCTTGAGCTTTATCACACAGAATCTGCAACTTCAGAAAACAAAAGGAGCCTTGTCACACGGAACCTGCAACTTCAGAAGACAAAAGTGCAGTTTTTCCTTTTTGATTTACTAAAATTAATTAAATTTTGGCGCAAAACTTCTCTTTGAGAATCCAAGATATTGATTTTGAAATCATGATTTTGTATGGTGTATCGATCGGTCGAAAACAAATAAGAAATAAAATCTTTTTGGCTTTTTGAAACTTTATATCGAAACACACAGAAAATCTTTTTGATGTTTTTAAGATTATACTAAAATGCACCTAAAATATTTTTGAATTTTTCAGATATGAAACATAAATGCAATACTAAAAGACATACTGAATTACACTCTACTTTTGGTATTTTGAGAGAAAGATCACAACTTGGGATCATATTGGTCATAACAAACTGAACTACACTTCAATTTCAATTACTTCAGCACATAAGCCATGCCAATTGCTAGTATAATTTGTCCATCTTAAACTCAGGCTAAATCATAGTCATAACATCTGGATATGTTAATGTATTGATTAAAATTTTCTTTGACCAGTGTACCCCACACTATCAGACATACTCAGATATGCTTTTGTATCACTCTTTGTGATTTTACTTGTGGTTTAACACATAGTGATTATATTCATGTTATTGTCAACTATGTTCCATGCAAAAAGAAACAAGAACGTTAAATCGTCTACCTTTAGGTCGATCTTTTGATACGCATATAAGGCCTCGGATTTAACAAAATAAGAAAATAAAACAAGTTAAAATTACATAATTGAACAAAAATCAGGTCGATACTTTCGTATACACAGAGAAAATCCGATAAATTATACGAAACACCAAAGAAAATAAAGCAGAACCTTAAATGAACAACTATCAGGTAGATAGTCCCGTATACGTAGAGTTAGTCCGATCATTTAAGAAAGCAAAGAAAATCAAACAAGTTTAAATCTTTGCAAAATGAGCACATGTTTACACAGTGACTTCACATTTCCTTTTTCACATATCTTTTGCATTATCTTGAAAAATGCTTCAAGATGTTGTCCACTAGGTCAAGCATAAGTATATAATGTATATCACATCAGTATATTTTCTGATTTGCCGAGCCTACCTAGCACATCAATCAACGGTCTTATGGCTTATTCATCTAATTTATCCATGAGTCATACATGTAATCCAATGTACCATCATTTCCCAATTATGTCGGATCAATTTCTTATTTTTTTTCAATGTTTTTGTATTTTTATATTTTTTCTTCCCCTTAAAATGAAAACTCTATTTATGGATTTTTCATTTTAACAAAAACACAAAAACATTACTTTTGGTTTTACAATTTTTCCCCCTAAACTACATACAAAATGTAAAAGAAAGAAAATTGACCTTTCGATACTGATACCTTTTAGTTTTTAGCTTTCAAAAAAAATTTAGTTGTTGAAAGTTTGAATCATTGAATTTAAATTACGCAGGAAACTCCTCCATCATCAACTTTTTAATCACCGATAGGTCTTCTAGAAGTACCTGCACAGTGGAAAAACTTATTAGTTGATAAATGAACCGAAGCATATAGGTTCTGATCACTAATGTCCTCAAAAAAATTATTAGCAGCCTTGCTGACCAACTTAGGTTGCCACTACATTTTTGGTTTTTCAGATTTTGAGGAGTCGTCTTTAGTTGATGAACCACCCACACTTGAATCATATTTAAAAATTTGCTTCTTTTGAGATTTTAGTTGTGAGGGTGTTAACTCAGTAAAAATTCTGCCAGATAAATCAATAAATATGGCCGGTTTGTCAGAAAAGGATCTTTTTACAGTCTCAGGACAATTTTGTGCCATGTGGCCTTTTCGTCGACATTGATAGCATAATCGATATGACTTTTTCGATTTCTTTTTGTCCTCAAATGCGTTATACACATAATCAGAATCAAAATTATCATAAAAAATCATCAAAAGCTTAAAACCGATTAGCATGCACCCATTTTGAAGTCGGACTTCGAGTAGAATTGGAACCAGATGAAGAAAATTACTAAAAAAAACCGATTAGCATGCACCCATTTTGCTGTTCACTCCCGAATCCTTTCTCCATTGTAGATACCAAAACCTGAGCCAGATGATAAATTTGATCAAGATTTGTATCTTTCACATCTTTAAAACATTTTTCTTCTCTTTCTGAACTATCTTTGACATATTCTTCCTTCCATTCATCACAATTTTTAAATTCTCACTACCCAAACCTGAATATTTATAACCAGGTAGCTTTGACAATTCCACTGGAGAACTAGAATTTCCAGCTTGAGCAACTTGAGCAACTTGATTAAGCAAAACTTTAATACCCTTAAGATAATCAGCTTCAACCAACTCAGCAACAACTCTTTCGTCATTCAATTGTGTTAGAACAATTCTAAATGTAACAGAAAACAATCAAGTATTAAAAGAAAATATCAGAAACATCATCAAAAGAAAAAGGACGAAAGAATTTGTATCATTTACAGATTTCTGTAGTCTTACAGAACTACTTCAAAATTTCCAAATTAGATCTGTAAAACTCAACTTTTACAGAAATCCCCATTTCCCGTAAAAGGCTTCTAATGGGAAGCATTCCTAGTCTTCAAAGAAGAGTCCTGAAGGAGTTCAAGACTACAGAAGATAAAGATTACGAGAACATCAAAATGCCTAAGTATGAAGAATACGTGAAGAAGAAAATCAACTTGACAACTTATGCAAAGGTAGTTGATGACAGTTGAAGAAGATATAAATTAAATACCTTCAATTTATCTCTATATACTCCGACACACTCCAAATTCATTATTTCGTTATAAATTGCTACAACTTCCTATAAATAGCAACTACTCTTCATCAACAAAAACAAGACAAAGACACAAAATTCACAAGCTTCTAAAAATCAATTACAACTTAGTCTTGTAGAAAAGTCTTTATGTTGATAAACTGTTTATCATAAACTCATTCGAGATATATAAAATAACTTTTTTTTATGAATTGTTGTCTTCCAATTTGATTTATGTGACAACTGACAATTTCCCAGGGTAATTCTAATAACTTGTGTTATTTTTCAATAACGTCCGTTACCTCAGTTAACTAGAATAGTTATACGGGCGCTGCACGTGAGTCAAGACGACGGTTAACCAATTTGAATGTATATAATTTATGTTTTTATATAAATTATATTTTATGACTTAATAAGAACGTTTTGTCGTTGCATGTGACAACTTTATTTATTGTTTTAAGTGTTATATATGTATATATATGCACATGTTAGTTTATGTGACAATGTGTCACGAAATTATTAGCATTTCTAAAATTTTATAGGAATTTGAAGGGTATGGTTACGGGTTATAACTATGATTTTATGTGAAATTTATATAGGTGCATATTTATGAATTTGTATTCATGATTTTATGTGACGAATCAAGGTTTATATTCTATAAAACGTCGTTGTCAAATACATCTTGACATACACTCGTATATTCTTCATCAAAGTTATTCCCGTCAACTCCGCTAGAGTACGTTAATATTTTCAAAACTACGAGGGACCTATCTTAAAATTTTCAAATCTTGCATTCTATTTAACTATACTCAGGGACTAATCTTGTCATTACCAAAACTCTATTGCTCATAGTGATATATGGTGAGGGACTAATTATGCCAATTACTCAATGTTGACTTAAGGACTTTTGTGTAACCGTCGACTTAAAATCCGGCCCCTGACCGTCGCCACGATCGGTTTCTTTCAACGGTTACAACCTCAATCGATCGACCTCATCAATCCACTATAGGTCAACTGCAATCATCTATCAATCTTCTAAACACTAAACTCGACTATCCTCTCACTCGTATTCCTCTCAAGAACGACCGAAAAAATACCCTACACCACTTCCGACTACCCGATCTCTGTCACTGCTCCACCCGTTCACTTCTTTTTCACACCCTCCGATCGTTTAGGAGCTTCTGTTGGACATTGTTCACCACCGAGAATGCCACCGGTAAGGAACAAGCTGATAAAACCGAGCTTCAAATCAAACCGCCACCGAGTTTGTCGTCACCTTCTACCTTCTGATTCGATTCAATCCAAGGTACAAACTGAATATTAAAAACTTACATGATATCGTATTTCCCTGATTCAATTAAAATTGGTAAAAACCACATACGTGAAGTTTAGAAGATCAGCGATGGCGGTTACGTTAAGTTTGGGTTTGTAAGGAAAGAGATGACACAGAAAACCCATGTTTGAATATTTGTTAAACCAAAAAGAAAGCAAAGCACGCTGGTAGCCAACAGTTTCGTCGCCGTCTTCTAAACCACAGGTCACCGTTTCGAAACCTAGCCACGTGTTTTCTCCATTTTTTTGCAAACCAGTTTTTTAAAATACAACAACCTGTTATAATAAAGGCTACCCGGATCGATTTTTGTTGGAACTTAAAATCTATGTGACTGACGCCATCAAATCTGTTTACCGAAGCATTCGACTGAAGAATCCATGTGAATTGATTCAGAGACGCGAGTTGTGATGCTCGAGGCTTGCGAGATTGGACCGAAGACCGTTTTTCGGAAAAGTCAACCGTTCAGGTCAACGGTCAACGTAAAAGTCAACGGAAGATCGGTTCGAGCGAGTCAAGCTTCGGATTAATTTAATCAGCTTTGATTTAATTATCAATTTACGTTATTTGCTTTACTTGTAATTTCATTCATTTGTCGTGTTTTTCTGTTGTCAGTCACCCTCACTATATATAGTGAGGGTGTCCATTACAAGAAAAAGAGTCTCCGAATGTGGAGATGATGAATTTCTTATAGAGTGTGAGATTTCCATTCTAGAGAGAGAGTGAGTCATGGATTCTAGAGAGAGAAAGTGTTCTTCATGATTTCTTGTAACTAATCATTCGGTTATATGAAATCATTCGATTGTTCATCATCTTTCTTGTTTATGATTTCTTGATTCATCATCATCATCTTCTTCATTTGATTTGAGTTTTAGAATCCGAACCATGTTCTTGCTCAAGATCGAGATTCTCGTAGTGAAAATCGGTCCTAACAAATGGTATCAGAGCGGGTACCGATCAGATTCATCTCACCGTGAATCTGGTCACTCGAATCTGTCATTTTGAGCTTGAATGGTGAAGATGAGAAAACTTAGTTTTTAGAGACTTTTTTCGATTTTTTCTTCATTTCTGGATGGATTCCGATGATATGGATGATTGATTCGTGATTGGGAATGCATCTGGATGTTATTTAGTGCTTTACATCTTCAGATCTGGTGGAGAAATGAACATCCGAAGTTATTTTTGGAACTTTGAAGTTTTTCCCGTATTTGAAGATTTTGAAGATTTTTAGCTTTGATTCTGCGTTTTCTGGGCGATTCTTCATGTTTTCGGATGAAGTGAGGTATGATTCTCAGTGGAAAACGCGTTCTGGATCCATTGGAAGCATCCGTTTCGTCTGAATCTCAACTGTTTGAGCGGATCTGGAAAAACACACACTAACGGTGTAAGTGTGTGTTCTTCGTGTTCTTGAAGATTTGCAGATTTTGAAGACTGTTTTGATCCGATTAGCTACTGTTAATGAAGTGTTGGTGGCCACAACATTGTCGTGGATGGTTTAGCTTCTCATATCGTGCATCATTACGGGTTTTCTTATCATTTTTGGGCAGATTCGAGTTCATCAAGTAAGTTCTTCATGTTCATCAATTTTCCAGATTTCTTAACTGTTCTTGAAGGTTTGAAGATTGCCTTGGCGGACTTCCAGTGTTCTTAGCGAACTTGTTCTCCTCTCCTTAGCGAACTTGTTTGCTTTAGCGGACTTGTTTCTGCGTTTAGCGGACTTGTTTTCTGCTTAGCGGACTTGTTCCTTAGCGAACTTCTCAGACCCTTTAGCGAACTTGAAATGGCTTTAGCGGACTTGTTTCTTAGTGGACTTGTCAACTGGGTTTTCGTTCGAAGTCGTTTCGGTGGATTATGTTCGTACAGAGTTGTAGAGGATGATCATACGAGTTCGTGGGTGCAAAAATCGCGAATTTTCATCAAGTATTGACGGAGATACGGGCATTTTATGCTTTTCCGGCGATGGTCTCGTTTTTCCGACGAGTTATTTAGGGTTTCGGGACTGCCAACGATTTGAGGTTGATGACGATGACGTCGCGCATGAGTATTGGGTGTAGAAGAATTTCTCTCTTCTATTCTTGTCTGTTACCGAAGTCAACCTTAATTGTTGTTGGTTGTTGATTGGTGAATTAATTCTCGTGGGCCCGGTGGAAAGGAGAATGCAAAAATGTTCCGTTGAAATGGCTTTGTCTGGTGATCCCTCATTGGCTGTAGAATTCTCCTGGGTCCCGCCGCTGATTAAAGAGTCGTTAAAGGCTTTGCGCTGTCGGCCTCTCATTGGCCAGCGCTGCCTTTACACGGATCAGCTATTTTAAGCCGTTGGATGGCTTCAGATCTCAACCGTTGATCTTGAGTGTGTGCTTTCTCAGCTGGCCTCTTATTGACCAGCCGCCATTTCACGAGGATCAGCTACTGTAGCCATTGGATCAGTTTATTTTCCACCGTTGGATCAGCTTGAATCTTCATTCTGATTGGCCAGTTCCCGTTACACACGGATTTTGGTCTTTTTGGATTGAAATCTGATTGGTTGGTTTAATTTGACAAGGATTATGGTTTTATTGGAGGATTTAATTACACTAATTAAATTTTTCAGCATTATTCGTCTATCACGGGGTTTTTCTTGTCGGTTTTTAACAAGATTAACGAGATAACGTCCGAACGGAATTGCGGAAATATTTTATTGGTCGCGGATTTATTCTATTTTAATTGGGTTCAAGTTTTTGGTGACTTCAGACCACGTTAGCTAACGATCACTGACGGGATAGTTTCGTTTTTCGGTTAAGCATGCAAACTTTTTCGTTATATCTCACTCTAAGTTGTTTAGCTGACGAAGTGCCGATGTCAACTAACTGGATTAACTGGAATCTCAGTTAAATATTGGAATTTATCCGGTTAAATTTCTCGGATGACCGTTTCTTGAAGAAATTTAACAGTTTATTTAATTTTCGCATCCAACCTCAGTCACACGGATTATTCACAACTGTCAGCATCCGGCTTCCGGATTTTCGCGAGATTGTCCGATTTCAAGATTGTTATCTGGTTTCTCTAGGCAACCGATCGCGACGGTTCGACTCTCTGCATCTGATTTTTCCGCTTCCGCATCCGATGTTTTTAGAGAGATTTAGAGAAATAGGGGGAATTATTATGAATTTGGATATCGGGTTGATTATTCGGAGTTAGAGCATGTTCAGTGTTTGACTGGTTTATCTGATTCGGTCTGTTGCGGTTTGGACTCCGAGATGTAGCATTTTCTCAGTATTGTACCCGACCGTGTGAACCGAGTGAACTGCAGCACTTGGATCTCGAACTGGAGCAACAAGAACAGAAGAAGCTTATTCAGAGGGGGAATTTCTACATCAGATTGTCTCCGGCTTATCAGTTTCTCATTGAAGATGTACAGCAGAGCGATTCTTCAGCAGTTGAACATATTTAAAAGCGTCAGTCAAGGGGGGAAATTGTTGGAACTTAAAATCTAGGTGACTGACGCCATCAAATCTGTTTACCGAAGCATTCGACTGAAGAATCCATGTGAATTGATTCAGAGACGCGAGTTGTGATGCTC
Organism: Deinandra increscens subsp. villosa; assembly: GCA_039602395.1. NCBI lineage: Eukaryota > Viridiplantae > Streptophyta > Magnoliopsida > Asterales > Asteraceae > Deinandra > Deinandra increscens. The sequence continues at coordinate 24,768,634 of JBCNJP010000010.1, read as the reverse complement.
GAGGCTTGCGAGATTGGACCGAAGACCGTTTTCCGGAAAAGTCAACCGTTCGGGTCAACGGTCAACGTAAAAGTCAACGGAAGATCGGTTCGAGCGAGTCAAGCTTCGGATTAATTTAATCAGCTTTGATTTAATTATCAATTTACGTTATTTGCTTTACTTGTAATTTCGTTCATTTGTCGTGTTTTTCTGTTGTCAGTCACCCTCACTATATATAGTGAGGGTGCCCATTACAAGAAAAAGAGTCTCCGAATGTGGAGATGATGAATTTCTTGTAGAGTGTGAGATTTCCATTCTAGAGAGAGAGTGAGTCATGGATTCTAGAGAGAGAAAGTGTTCTTCATGATTTCTTGTAACTAATCATTCGGTTATATGAAATCATTCGATTGTTCATCATCTTTCTTGTTTATGATTTCTTGATTCATCATCATCATCTTCTTCATTTGTTTTGAGTTTTCGAATCCGAACCATGTTCTTGCTCAAGATCGAGATTCTCGTAGTGAAAATCGGTCCTAACAAATGGTATCAGAGCGGGTACCGATCAGATTCATCTCACCGTGAATCTGGTCACTCGAATCTGTGATTTTGAGCTTGAATGGTGAAGATGAGAAAACTTAGTTTTTAGAGACTTTTTTCTATTTTTCTTCATTTCTGGATGGATTCCGATGATATGGATGATTGATTCATGATTGGGTGCGCATCTGGATGTTATTTAGTGCTTTACATCTTCAGATCTGGTGGAGAAATGAACATCCGAAGTTATTTTTGGAACTTTGAAGTTTTTCCCGTATTTGAAGATTTTGAAGATTTTTAGCTTTGATTCTGCGTTTTCTGGGCGATTCTTCATGTTTTCGGATGAAGTGAGGTACAATTCTCAGTGGAAAACGCGTTCCGGATCCATTGGAAGCATCCGTTTCGTCTGAATCTCAACGGTTTGAGCGGATCTAGAAAAACACACACTAACGGTGTAAGTGTGTGTTCTTCGTGTTCTTGAAGATTTGCAGATTTTGAAGACTGTTTTGATCCGATTAGCTACTGTTAATGAAGTGTTGGTGGCCACAACATTGTCGTGGATGGTTTAGCTTCTCATATCGTGCATCATTACGGGTTTTCTTATCATTTTTGGGCAGATTCGAGTTCATCAAGTAAGTTCTTCATGTTCATCAATTTTCCAGATTTCTTAACTGTTCTTGAAGGTTTGAAGATTGCCTTTGCGGACTTCCAGTGTTCTTAGCGAACTTGTTCTCCTCTCCTTAGCGAACTTGTTTGCTTTAGCGGACTTGTTTCTGCGTTTAGCGGACTTGTTTTCTGCTTAGCGGACTTGTTCCTTAGCGAACTTCTCAGACCCTTTAGCGAACTTGAAATGGCTTTAGCGGACTTGTTTCTTAGCGGACTTGTCAACTGGGTTTTCGTTCGAAGTCGTTTCGGTGGATTATGTTCGTACAGAGTTGTAGAGGATGATCATACGAGTTCGTGGGTGCAAAAATCGCGAATTTTCATCAAGTATTGACGGAGATACGGGCATTTTATGCTTTTCCGGCGATGGTCTCGTTTTTCCGACGAGTTATTTAGGGTTTCGGGACTGCCAACGATTTGAGGTTGATGACGATGACGTGGCGCATGAGTATTGGGTGTAGAAGAATTTCTCTCTCCTATTCTTGTCTGTTACCGAAGTCAACCTTAATTGTTGTTGGTTGTTGATTGGTGAAGTAATTCTCGTGGGCCCGCTGGAAAGGAGAATGCAAAAATGTTCCGTTGAAATGGCTTTGTCTGGTGATCCCTCATTGGCTGTAGAATTCTCCTGGGTCCCGCCGCTGATTAAAGAGCCATTAAAGGCTTTGCGCTGTCGGCCTCTCATTGGCCAGCGCTGCCTTTACACGGATCAGCTATTTTAAGCCGTTGGATGGCTTCAGATCTCAACCGTTGATCTTGAGTGTGTGCTTTCTCAGCTGGCCTCTTATTGGCCAGCCGCCATTTCACGAGGATCAGCTCCTGTAGCCATTGGATCAGTTTATTTTCCACCGTTGGATCAGCTTGAATCTTCATTCTGATTGGCCAGTTCCCATTACACACGGATTTTGGTCTTTTTGGATTGAAATCTGATTGGTTGGTTTAATTTGACAAGGATTATGGTTTTATTGGAGGATTTAATTACACTAATTAAATTTTTCAGCATTATTCGTCTATCACGGGGTTTTTCTTGTCGGTTTTTAACAAGATTAACGAGATAACGTCCGAACGGAATTGCGGAAATATTTTATTGGTCGCGGATTTATTCTATTTTAATTGGGTTCAAGTTTTTGGTGACTTCAGACCACGTTAGCTAACGATCACTGACGGGATAGTTTCGTTTTTCGGTTAAGCATGCAAACTTTTTCGTTATATCTCACTCTAAGTTGTTTAGCTGACGAAGTGCCGATGTCAACTAACCGGATTAACTGGAATCTCAGTTAAATATTGGAATTTATCCGGTTAAATTTCTCGGATGACCGTTTCTTGAAGAAATTTAACAGTTTATTTAATTTTCGCATCCAACCTCAGTCACACGGATTATTCACAACTGTCAGCATCCGGCTTCCGGTTTTTCGCGAGATTGTCCGATTTCAAGATTGTTATCTGGTTTCTCTAGGCAACCGATCGCGACGGTTCGACTCTCTGCATCTGATTTTTCCGCTTCCGCATCCGATGTTTTTAGAGAGATTTAGAGAAATAGGGGGAATTATTATGAATTTGGATATCGGGTCGATTATTCGGAGTTAGAGCATGTTCAGTGTTTGACTAGTTTATCTGATTCGGTCTGTTGCGGTTTGGACTCCGAGATGTAGCATATTCTCAGTATTGTACCCGACCGTGTGAACCGAGTGAACTGCAGCACTTGGATCTCGAACTGGAGCAACAAGAACAGAAGAAGCTTATTCAGAGGGGGAATTTCTACATCAGATTGTCTCCGGCTTATCAGTTTCTCATTGAAGATGTACAGCAGAGCGATTCTTCAGCAGTTGAACATATTTGAAAGCGTCAGTCAAGGGGGAAATTGTTGGAACTTAAAATCTAGGTGAGTGACGCCATCAATCTGTTTACCGAAGCATTCGACTGAAGAATCCATGTGAATTGATTCAGAGACGCGAGTTGTGATGCTCGAGGCTTGCGAGATTGGACCGAAGACCGTTTTCCGGAAAAGTCAACCGTTCGGGTCAACGGTCAACGTAAAAGTTAACGGAAGATCGGTTCGAGCGAGTCAAGCTTCGGATTAATTTAATCAGCTTTGATTTAATTATCAATTTACGTTATTTGCTTTACTTGTAATTTCGTTCATTTGTCGTGTTTTTCTGTTGTCAGTCACCCTCACTATATATAGTGAGGGTGCCCATTACAAGAAAAAGAGTCTCCGAATGTGGAGATGATGAATTTCTTGTAGAGTGTGAGATTTCCATTCTAGAGAGAGAGAGTGAGTCATGGATTCTAGAGAGAGAAAGTGTTCTTCATGATTTCTTGTAACTAATCATTTGGTTATATGAAATCATTCGATTTTTCATCATCTTTCTTGTTTATGATTTCTTGATTCATCATCATCATCTTCTTCATTTGTTTTGAGTTTTCGAATCCGAACCATGTTCTTGCTCAAGATCGAGATTCTCGTAGTGAAAATCGGTCCTAACAAATGGTATCAGAGCGGGTACCGATCAGATTCATCTCACCGTGAATCTGGTCACTCGAATCTGTGATTTTGAGCTTGAATGGTGAAGAATAGAAAACTTAGTTTTTAGAGACTTTTTTCTATTTTTCTTCATTTCTGGATGGATTCCGATGATATGGATGATTGATTCATGATTGGGTGCCCATCTGGATGTTATTTAGTGCTTTACATCTTCAGATCTGGTGGAGAAATGAACATCCGAAGTTATTTTTGGAACTTTGAAGTTTTTCCCGTATTTGAAGATTTTGAAGATTTTTAACTTTGATTCTGCGTTTATTGGGCGATTCTTCATGTTTTCGGATGAAGTGAGGTATAATTCTCAGTGGAAAACGCGTTCCGGATCCATTGGAAGCATCCGTTTCGTCTGAATCTCAACGGTTTGAGCGGATCTAGAAAAACACACACTAACGGTGTAAGTGTGTGTTCTTCGTGTTCTTGAAGATTTGCAGATTTTGAAGACTGTTTTGATCCGATTAGCTACTGTTAATGAAGTGTTGGTGGCCACAACATTGTCGTGGATGGTTTAGCTTCTCATATCGTGCATCATTACGGGTTTTCTTATCATTTTTGGGCAGATTCGAGTTCATCAAGTAAGTTCTTCATGTTCATCAATTTTCCAGATTTCTTAACTGTTCTTGAAGGTTTGAAGATTGCCTTTGCGGACTTCCAGTGTTCTTAGCGAACTTGTTCTCCTCTCCTTAGCGAACTTGTTTGCTTTAGCGGACTTGTTTCTGCGTTTAGCGGACTTGTTTTCTGCTTAGCGGACTTGTTCCTTAGCGAACTTCTCAGACCCTTTAGCGAACTTGAAATGGCTTTAGCGGACTTGTTTCTTAGCGGACTTGTCAACTGGGTTTTCGTTCGAAGTCGTTTCGGTGGATTATGTTCGTACAGAGTTGTAGAGGATGATCATACGAGTTCGTGGGTGTAAAAATCGCGAATTTTCATCAAGTATTGACGGAGATACGGGCATTTTATGCTTTTCCGGCGATGGTCTCGTTTTTCCGACGAGTTATTTAGGGTTTCGGGACTGCCAACGATTTGAGGTTGATGACGATGACGTGGCGCATGAGTATTGGGTGTAGAAGAATTTCTCTCTCCTATTCTTGTCTGTTACCGAAGTCAACCTTAATTGTTGTTGGTTGTTGATTGGTGAAGTAATTCTCGTGGGCCCGCTGGAAAGGAGAATGCAAAAATGTTCCGTTGAAATGGCTTTGTCTGGTGATCCCTCATTGGCTGTAGAATTCTCCTGGGTCCCGCCGCTGATTAAAGAGCCATTAAAGGCTTTGCGCTGTCGGCCTCTCATTGGCCAGCGCTGCCTTTACACGGATCAACTATTTTAAGCCGTTGGATGGCTTCAGATCTCAACCGTTGATCTTGAGTGTGTGCTTTCTCAGCTGGCCTCTTATTGGCCAGCCGCCATTTCACGAGGATCAGCTCCTGTAGCCATTGGATCAGTTTATTTTCCACCGTTGGATCAGCTTGAATCTTCATTCTGATTGGCCAGTTCCCATTACACACGGATTTTGGTCTTTTTGGATTGAAATCTGATTGGTTGGTTTAATTTGACAAGGATTATGGTTTTATTGGAGGATTTAATTACACTAATTAAATTTTTCAGCATTATTCGTCTATCACGGGGTTTTTCTTGTCGGTTTTTAACAAGATTAACGAGATAACGTCCGAACGGAATTGCGGAAATATTTTATTGGTCGCGGATTTATTCTATTTTAATTGGGTTCAAGTTTTTGGTGACTTCAGACCACGTTAGCTAACGATCACTGACGGGATAGTTTCGTTTTTCGGTTAAGCATGCAAACTTTTTCGTTATATCTCACTCTAAGTTGTTTAGCTGACGAAGTGCCGATGTCAACTAACCGGATTAACTGGAATCTCAGTTAAATATTGGAATTTATCCGGTTAAATTTCTCGGATGACCGTTTCTTGAAGAAATTTAACAGTTTATTTAATTTTCGCATCCAACCTCAGTCACACGGATTATTCACAACTGTCAGCATCCGGCTTCCGGTTTTTCGCGAGATTGTCCGATTTCAAGATTGTTATCTGGTTTCTCTAGGCAACCGATCGCGACGGTTCGACTCTCTGCATCTGATTTTTCCGCTTCCGCATCCGATGTTTTTAGAGAGATTTAGAGAAATAGGGGGAATTATTATGAATTTGGATATCGGGTCGATTATTCGGAGTTAGAGCATGTTCAGTGTTTGACTAGTTTATCTGATTCGGTCTGTTGCGGTTTGGACTCCGAGATGTAGCATATTCTCAGTATTGTACCCGACCGTGTGAACCGAGTGAACTGCAGCACTTGGATCTCGAACTGGAGCAACAAGAACAGAAGAAGCTTATTCAGAGGGGGAATTTCTACATCAGATTGTCTCCGGCTTATCAGTTTCTCATTGAAGATGTACAGTAGAGCGATTCTTCAGCAGTTGAACATATTTGAAAGCGTCAGTCAAGGGGGAAATTGTTGGAACTTAAAATCTAGGTGACTGACGCCATCAATCTGTTTACCGAAGCATTCGACTGAAGAATCCATGTGAATTGATTCAGAGACGCGAGTTGTGATGCTCGAGGCTTGCGAGATTGGACCGAAGACCGTTTTCCGGAAAAGTCAACCGTTCGGGTCAACGGTCAACGTAAAAGTTAACGGAAGATCGGTTCGAGCGAGTCAAGCTTCGGATTAATTTAATTAGCTTTGATTTAATTATCAATTTACGTTATTTGCTTTACTTGTAATTTCGTTCATTTGTCGTGTTTTTCTGTTGTCAGTCACCCTCACTATATATAGTGAGGGTGCCCATTACAAGAAAAAGAGTCTCCGAATGTGGAGATGATGAATTTCTTGTAGAGTGTGAGATTTCCATTCTAGAGAGAGAGAGTGAGTCATGGATTCTAGAGAGAGAAAGTGTTCTTCATGATTTCTTGTAACTAATCATTTGGTTATATGAAATCATTCGATTTTTCATCATCTTTCTTGTTTATGATTTCTTGATTCATCATCATCATCTTCTTCATTTGTTTTGAGTTTTCGAATCCGAACCATGTTCTTGCTCAAGATCGAGATTCTCGTAGTGAAAATCGGTCCTAACAAATGGTATCAGAGCGGGTACCGATCAGATTCATCTCACCGTGAATCTGGTCACTCGAATCTGTGATTTTGAGATTGAATGGTGAAGAATAGAAAACTTAGTTTTTAGAGACTTTTTTCTATTTTTCTTCATTTCTGGATGGATTCCGATGATATGGATGATTGATTCATGATTGGGTGCCCATCTGGATGTTATTTAGTGCTTTACATCTTCAGATCTGGTGGAGAAATGAACATCCGAAGTTATTTTTGGAACTTTGAAGTTTTTCCCGTATTTGAAGATTTTGAAGATTTTTAGCTTTGATTCTGCGTTTTCTGGGCGATTCTTCATGTTTTCGGATGAAGTGAGGTATAATTCTCAGTGGAAAACGCGTTCCGGATCCATTGGAAGCATCCGTTTCGTCTGAATCTCAACGGTTTGAGCGGATCTAGAAAAACACACACTAACGGTGTAAGTGTGTGTTCTTCGTGTTCTTGAAGATTTGCAGATTTTGAAGACTGTTTTGATCCGATTAGCTACTGTTAATGAAGTGTTGGTGGCCACAACATTGTCGTGGATGGTTTAGCTTCTCATATCGTGCATCATTACGGGTTTTCTTATCATTTTTGGGCAGATTCGAGTTCATCAAGTAAGTTCTTCATGTTCATCAATTTTCCAGATTTCTTAACTGTTCTTGAAGGTTTGAAGATTGCCTTTGCGGACTTCCAGTGTTCTTAGCGAACTTGTTCTCCTCTCCTTAGCGAACTTGTTTGCTTTAGCGGACTTGTTTCTGCGTTTAGCGGACTTGTTTTCTACTTAGCGGACTTGTTCCTTAGCGAACTTCTCAGACCCTTTAGCGAACTTGAAATGGCTTTAGCGGACTTGTTTCTTAGCGGACTTGTCAACTGGGTTTTCGTTCGAAGTCGTTTCGGTGGATTATGTTCGTACACAGTTGTAGAGGATGATCATACGAGTTCGTGGGTGCAAAAATCGTGAATTTTCATCAAGTATTGACGGAGATACGGGCATTTTATGCTTTTCCGGCGATGGTCTCGTTTTTCCGACGAGTTATTTAGGGTTTCGGGACTGCCAACGATTTGAGGTTGATGACGATGACGTGGCGCATGAGTATTGGGTGTAGAAGAATTTCTCTCTCCTATTCTTGTCTGTTACCGAAGTCAACCTTAATTGTTGTTGGTTGTTGATTGGTGAATTAATTCTCGTGGGCCCGTTGGAAATGAGCATGCAAAAATGTTCCGTTGAAATGGCTTTGTCTGGTGATCCCTCATTGGCTGTAGAATTCTCCTGGGTCCCGCCGCTGATTAAAGAGCCATTAAAGGCTTTGCGCTGTCGGCCTCTCATTGGCCAGCGCTGCCTTTACACGGATCAGCTATTTTAAGCCGTTGGATGGCTTCAGATCTCAACCGTTGATCTTGAGTGTGTGCTTTCTCAGCTGGCCTCTTATTGGCCAGCCGCCATTTCACGAGGATCAGCTCCTGTAGCCATTGGATCAGTTTATTTTCCACCGTTGGATCAGCTTGAATCTTCATTCTGATTGGCCAGTTCCCATTACACACGGATTTTGGTCTTTTTGGATTGAAATCTGATTGGTTGGTTTAATTTGACAAGGATTATGGTTTTATTGGAGGATTTAATTACACTAATTAAATTTTTCAGCATTATTCGTCTATCACGGGGTTTTTCTTGTCGGTATTTAACAAGATTAACGAGATAACGTCCGAACGGAATTGCGGAAATATTTTATTGGTCGCGGATTTATTCTATTTTAATTGGGTTCAAGTTTTTGGTGACTTCAGACCACGTTAGCTAACGATCACTGACGGGATAGTTTCGTTTTTCGGTTAAGCATGCAAACTTTTTCGTTATATCTCACTCTAAGTTGTTTAGCTGACGAAGTGCCGATGTCAACTAACTGGATTAACTGGAATCTCAGTTAAATATTGGAATTTATCCGGTTAAATTTCTCGGATGACCGTTTCTTGAAGAAATTTAACAGTTTATTTAATTTTCGCATCCAACCTCAGTCACACGGATTATTCACAACTGTCAGCATCCGGCTTCCGGTTTTTCGCGAGATTGTCCGATTTCAAGATTGTTATCTGGTTTCTCTAGGCAACCGATCGCGACGGTTCGACTCTCTGCATCTGATTTTTCCGCTTCCGCATCCGATGTTTTTAGAGAGATTTAGAGAAATAGGGGGAATTATTATGAATTTGGATATCGGGTCGATTATTCGGAGTTAGAGCATGTTCAGTGTTTGACTGGTTTATCTGATTCGGTCTGTTGCGGTTTGGACTCCGAGATGTAGCATTTTCTCAGTATTGTAACCGACCGTGTGAACCGAGTGAACTGCAGCACTTGGATCTCGAACTGGAGCAACAAGAACAGAAGAAGCTTATTCAGAGGGGGAATTTCTACATCAGATTGTCTCCGGCTTATCAGTTTCTCATTGAAGATGTACAGCAGAGCGATTCTTCAGCAGTTGAACATATTTGAAAGCGTCAGTCAAGGGGGAAATTGTTGGAACTTAAAATCTAGGTGACTGACGCCATCAAATCTGTTTACCGAAGCATTCGACTGAAGAATCCATGTGAATTGATTCAGAGACGCGAGTTGTGATGCTCGAGGCTTGCGAGATTGGACCGAAGACCGTTTTCCGGAAAAGTCAACCGTTCGGGTCAACGGTCAACGTAAAAGTCAACGGAAGATCGGTTCGAGCGAGTAAAGCTTCGGATTAATTTAATCAGCTTTGATTTAATTATCAATTTACGTTATTTGCTTTACTTGTAATTTCGTTCATTTGTCGTGTTTTTCTGTTGTCAGTCACCCTCACTATATATAGTGAGGGTGCCCATTACAAGAAAAAGAGTCTCCGAATGTGGAGATGATGAATTTCTTGTAGAGTGTGAGATTTCCATTCTAGAGAGAGAGTGAGTCATGGATTATAGAGAGAGAAAGTGTTCTTCATGATTTCTTGTAACTAATCATTCGGTTATATGAAATCATTCGATTGTTCATCATCTTTCTTGTTTATGATTTCTTGATTCATCATCATCATCTTCTTCATTTGTTTTGAGTTTTCGAATCCGAACCA
>JBCNJP010000010.1:24722738-24758239 GCA_039602395.1 Deinandra increscens subsp. villosa | reverse complement strand
TCCGATTTCAAGATTGTTTATCTGGTTTCTCTAGGCAACCGATCGCGACGGTTCGACTCTCCGCATCTCATTTTTACGCTTCCGACTTGATGTTTTTGGGGAGATTTAGAGAAATACGAGGAATTATTATGAATTTGGATATCGGGTCGATTATCCGGAGTTAGAGCATTTTCAGTGTTTGATTGGTTTATCTGATTCAGTTTGTTGCGGTTATGACTCCGAGATGTAGCATTTTCTTAGTATTGTACCCGACCGTGTGAACCGAGTGAGGGCAGCACTTGGATCTCGAACTGGAGCAACAAGAACAGAAGAAGCTTATTCATATGGGGAATTTCTACGACAGATTGTCTCCGGTTTATCAGTTTCTCATTGAAGATGTACGGCAGAGCGATTCTTCAGCAGTTAAACAGATTTGAAAGCATCACTCAGGGGGAATTGTTGGAACTTAAAATCTATGTGACTGACGCCATCAAATCTGTTTACCGAAGCATTCGACTGAAGAATCCATGTGAATTGATTCAGAGACGCAGGTTGTGATGCTCGAGGCTTGCAAGATTGGACCGAAGACCGTTTTCTGGAAAAGTCAACCGTTCGGGTCAACGGTCAACGTAAAAGTCAACGGAAGATCGGTTCGAGCGAGTCAAGCTTCGGATTATTTTAATCAACTTTGATTTAATTAACATTTTTGTTATTTATCTTTACTTGTAATTTTTTTCATTCAGTTATGTTTTTCTGTTGTTAGTCACCCTCACTATATATAGTAAGGGTGCCCATTACAAGTAAAGGAGTCTCCGAATGTGGAGATGATGAATTTCTTGTAGAGTGTGAGATTTCCGTTCTAGAGAGAGAGTGAGTCATGGATTCTAGAGAGAGAAAGTGTTCTTCATGATTTCTTGTAACTAATCATTCGATTAATGAAATCATTCGATTGTTCATCATCTTTCTTGTTTATGATTTCTTGATTCATCATCATCATCTTCTTCATTTGTTTTGAGTTTTCGAATCCGAACTCGTTCTTGCTCAAGATCGAGATTCTTGTAGTGAAAATCGATCCTAACAACTGTAACATTTAGACATTCACAACCGTATAAAGTTGTTGTTTTCTTGATGTGTTAGGAGCGTTTTTATGCTCAGTTAAATGTGCAGTTAGTGATGAATGTGCAGTATATTAATCCATCTTTTTTAGTATCATTGAAGTGTTATACATGCTTAATATTATGTGATAGGAAGATAATAAACATAAAGAATGCAGTCTGTGTACATGTTGAACAATATTGTGTTAATGAAACTCTATAAAGTTGTTTGTTTTGTTGATGTGTCAACACTCTTTTTTATAATCAGAAAAATATTTATTTAGTGTTATGAGGTGTAATTACTTTATGTGTGTTAACCATTCATTTCAATGCTTTTTTTGTAATACGTATATCCTTATCAATCATGACGACGACTCCACTATCATTAGCAATACCTATATTTTGATCAGGCATATTTACTGTGTCAGACATGAATTAGTTCCAGACATTCTGTTGGAACTTAAAATCTATATGACTGACGCCATCAAATCTGTTTACCGAAGCATTCGACTGAAGAATCCATGTGAAAAGTCAACCGTTCGGGTCAACTGTCAACGTAAAAGTCAACGGAAGATCGGTTCGAGCGAGTCAAGCTTCGGATTAATTTAATCAGCTTTGATTTAATTTATATTTATGTTATTTACTTTAGTTGTAATTTCGTTCATTCGTCATGTTTTTCTGTTGTCTGTCACCCTCACTATATATAGTGAGGGTGCCCATTACAAGTAAAGGAGTCTCCGAATGGGGAGATGATGAATTTCTTGTAGAGAGTGAGATTTCCATTCTAGAGAGAGAGTGAGTCATGGATTCTGGAGAGAGAAAGTGTTTTTCATGATTTCTTGTAACTAATCATTCGGTTATATGAAATCATTCGATATGTTCTTCATCTTTCTTGTTTATGATTATTCATGATTCATCATCATCATCTTCTTCATTTGTTTTGAGTTTTTGAATCCGAACCATGTTCTTGCTCAAGATCGAGATTCTCGTAGTGAAAATCGGTCCTAACAAATGGTATCAGAGCGGGTACCGGTCAAATTCATCTCACCGTGAATCTGGTCACTCGAATCTGTGATTTTGAGCTTGAATGGTGAAGATGAGAAAACTTAGTTTTTAGAGACTTTTTCTATTTTTTCTTCATTTCTAGATGGATTCTGATGATATGGATGATAGATTCATGTTTGGGAGTGCATCAGGATGTTATTTAGTGTTCTACATCTTCAGATCTGGTGGAGAAATGAGGATCCGAAGCTATTTTTCGTAACTTTGAAGTTTTTCCCGTATTTGAAGATTTTGGAGATTTTTGAGTTTAATTCTTTGTTTTCTGGGCATTTCTTCAGGATTTGGATGATATGAGGTATGATTCCCAGTGGAAAACGCGTTCCGGATCCATTGGAAGCATCCGTTTCGTCTGAATCTCAACGGTTTGAGCGGATCTGGAAAAACACACACTGACGATGTAAGTGTGTGTTCTTCGTGTTCTTGTAGATTTGCAGATTTTGAAGACTGTTTTTGATCCGATTAGCTACTGTTAATGAAGTGTTGGTGGCCACAACATTGTCATGGATGGTTTAGCTTCACACATCGTGCATCATAACGGGTTTTCTTATCATTTCTGGGCAGATTCAAGTTCATCAAAGTAAGGGTTTTCTTCCTGTTCATCATTTCCAGATTTCTCTAACTGTTTTGAAGGTTTGAAGATGCTCCTAGCGAACTTGTATCAGTTCTTAGCGAACTTGAACAAGCTTAGCGAACTTGTTTTATGCTTTAGCGGACTTGTCTCTAGCGGACTTCTCAGTGTCTTAGCGAACTTCTAGTATGCTTAGCGGACTTCTCAGGACTTTTAGCGTACTTCAGATCAGCTTAGCGGACTTGAACATTGTTAGCGGACTTGTTTCTGGTTCTTCGTTCGAGATTGCTTCTGAGAATTCTGTTCGTATAGACTTATAGAGCATGAAGCCACGAGTCCAACGACATAAAATTCGAGGATTTTCGTTAAGTTTTGAGCAAGTTACAGGCATAACACGGTTTTCCGGTGAAGGTCTCGTAAATCCGGTGAGCTGTACTAGGGTTTCGGTGGTTCACGAACATTTGAGAAGATGATGACGTGTCTGGTGGTGATTGGGTACATGAGGAATGTGCTTCTCTCTCCTCTGGTCAACCCTCTTCACGCTGTTGGATTTCTATTGGCTAGAAACATTCGCGTGGCCCCAACTTGCTCAAAAGGAGCCATTGAAACCCTGCTTGCTGTGCGCCTGTGATTGGCCAGTTCCCATTTCACACGGATTCACCTTGTACGCCCTTAGATCATGTTTATTCCAGCCGTTAGATTCATTTGGAGGCTCCATTCTGATTGGCTGCATTTAAATCACGTGGATTGTGGTCTTCTTTAGCTCAAATCTGATTGGTCAATAATTTTGACATGGATTATGGTTTTCTTGATGGAGATTTAATTATTCTAATTAAATTTTCAGCATTTTCGTCAAACACGGGGTTTTTCTAATCAGTTTTTCGAGACGAACGAGATAATGCCGCGACAGAATTTCAGAAAATATTTTATTAGTCGTGGATTTATTCCGGATTTATTGGGGTTCTTGTTTATTGACGTCGCGAGCGTTTGCTATCGATCACTGACGGGTTAGCTTTATTATCCGGTTAATTAGTCAGCTTTCTCGTTATATCTCACGGTTTTATTTTTTAGTGGATGCAGCGCGGATGTCAACTAACCGGATTAACTAGAATCTCAGTTAATTATGGAATTTATCCGTTAAATCTCTCGGATGACCGTTTCTTGAAGAAATTTAACAACTTATTTTATTTTCGCATCCAACCTCAGTCACGCGGATTATTCACAACTGTCAGCATCCGGCTTCCGGTTTTTCGCAAGATTGTCCGATTTCAAGATTGTTTATCTGGTTTCTCTAGGCAACCGATCGCGACGGTTCGACTCTCCGCATCTCATTTTTACGCTTCCGACTTGATGTTTTTGGGGAGATTTAGAGAAATAGGAGGAATTATTATGAATTTGGATATCGGGTCGATTATCCGGAGTTAGAGCATTTTCAGTGTTTGATTGGTTTATCTGATTCAGTTTGTTGCGGTTATGACTCCGAGATGTAGCATTTTCTTAGTATTGTACCCGACCGTGTGAAACGAGTGAGCTGCAGCACTTGGATCTCGAACTGGAGCAACGAGAACAGAAGAAGCTTATTCAGAGGGGGAATCTCTTCGACAGATTGTCTCCGGTTTATCAGTTTCTCATTGAAGATGTACGACAGAGCGATTCTTCAGCAGTTGAACAGATTTGAAAGCATCAGTCAAGGGGGAATTGTTGGAACTTAAAATCTATGTGACTGACGCCATCAAATCTGTTTACCGAAGCATTCGACTAAAGAATCCATGTGAATCGATTTAGAGACTGGGTTGTGATGATCGAGGCTTGCGAGATTGGACCGAAGACCGTTTTCTGGAAAAGTCAACCGTTCGGGTCAACGGTCAACGTAAAAGTCAACGGAAGATCGGTTCGAGCGAGTCAAGCTTCGGATTAATTTAATCAGCTTTGATTTAATTTATATTTATGTTATTTACTTTACTTGTAATTTCGTTCATTCGTCATGTTTTTCTGTTGTCAGTCACCCTCACTATATATAGTGAGGGTGCCCATTACAAGTAAAGGAGTCTCCGAATGGGGAGATGATGAATTTGTTGTAGAGTGTGAGATTTCCATTCTAGAGAGAGAGTGAGTCATGGATTCTAGAGAGAGAAAGTGTTTTTCATGATTTCTTGTAACTAATCATTCGGTTATATGAAATCATTCGATATGTTCTTCATCTTTCTTGTTTATGATTATTCATGATTCATCATCATCATCTTCTTCATTTGTTTTGAGTTTTCGAATCCGAACCATGTTCTTGCTCAAGATCGAGATTCTCGTAGTGAAAATCGGTCCTAACAAATACATTTGTTAGGACCGATTTTCACTACGAGAATCTTGATCTTGAGCAAGAACATGGTTCGGATTCGAAAACTCAAAACACATGAAGAAGATGATGATGATGAATCATGAATAATCATAAACAAGAAAGATGAAGAACATATCGAATGATTTCATATAACCGAATGATTAGTTACAAGAAATCATGAAGAACACTTTCTCTCTCTAGAATCCATGACTCACTCTCTCTCTAGAATGGAAATCTCACACTCTACAAGAAATTCATCATCTCCACATTCGGAGACTCCTTTACTTGTAATGGGCACCCTCACTATATATAGTGAGGGTGACTGACAACAGAAAAACACGACAAATGAACGAAATTACAAGTAAAGCAAATAACGTAAATTGATAATTAAATTAAAGTTGATTAAATTAATCCGAAGCTTGACTCGCTCGAACCGATCTTCCGTTGACTTTTACGTTGACCGTTGACCCGAACGGTTGACTTTTCCAGAAAACGGTCTTCGGTCCATTCTCGCAAGCCTCGAGCATCACAACCCGCGTCTCTGAATCAATTCACATGGATTCTTCAGTCGAATGCTTCGGTAAACAGATTTGATGGCGTCAGTCACATAAATTTTAAGTTCCAACAATTCCCCCTTGACTGATGCTTTCAAATCTGTTCAACTGCTGAAGAATCGCTCTGTCGTACATCTTCAATGAGAAACTGATAAACCGGAGACAATCTGTCGTAGAGATTCCCCCTCTGAATAAGCTTCTTCCGCTCTCGTTGCTCCAGTTCGAGATCCAAGTGCTGCAGCTCACTCGGTTCACACGGTCGGGTACAATACTGAGAAAATACTACATCTCGGAGTCAAAACCGCAACAAACCGAATCAGATAAACCAGTCAATCATCGAACATGCTCCAACTTCTGATAGACGACCCGATATCCAAATTCATAATAATTCCCCCTATTTCTCTAAATCTCTCTGAAAACATCAGATGTGGAAGCGGAAAAATCAGATGCGGAGAGTCGAACCGTCGCGATCGGTTGCCTAGAGAAACCGGATAAAAAATCTTGAAATCGGACAATCTTACGAAAAACCGGAAGCCGGATGCTGACAGTTGTGAATAATCTGCGTGACTGAGGTTGGATGCGAAAAGTAAAGTAAACTGATAAATTTCTTCAAGAAACGCTCATCCGAGATATTTAACGGATAAATTCCATATTTAACTGAGATTCCAGTTAATCCGGTTAGTTGACATCAACGCTGCATCCACTAAAAATAAACCGTGAGATATAACGAGAAAGCCGAGTAATTAACCGGATAATAAAGCTAACCCGTCAGTGATCGATAGCAAACGTTGCGCGCGACGTCAATAAACGAGAACCCCAATAAAATGAAATAAATCCGTGACCAATAAATTTTCTGAAATTCCGTCGCGGCATTATCTCGTTCGTCTCGAAAAACTGATAAGAAAAACGCCCGCGTTCGACGAAATATTGCTGAAAATTAATTAGTCAATTAAATTTCACTAGAAAAGGCCATAATCCTTGTCAAAATTAATTGACCAATCAGATTTGTCCTTCACATGACCACAATCCGTGTCTACTATTTCCAGCCAATCACAGTTGAGTTTCCCTTAAATCCAACGGTTGAAAAATAATTGATCTAAGGGTTGAGATTGGCGGATCCGTGTGATGGGGCTCACAACCAATCAAGTGGCGACAGCAATCAAGCCACTAACGGTTGTCTCAAATGAGCTGGGCCCACGCCTTTTGTCACCAACCAATAAACTTGCGACAACAATAAAGAGCATTGACCCAGGAGCCGACAAACGAAGAGAGAGACATTCCCTACAGACCAATGAAGATCCGCCACGTCATCATCTCTATAAGAAAAGTCGAGGATTCCCCTGCAAACCCTAAATATCGCCGGAAAAAGCAAACCCCACCGGAAAAACTTATTCTAACCGTATCTTCATGAAAACTTGATGAAAACTGTTGATTCTTAGCTCGTTGAACTCGTGTGACGATCCTCTACATCTTTGTACGAATATAATCCACCGAAATGACCTCGAACAAAAACCCAGTTGACAAGTCCGCTAAGAAACAAGTCCGCTAAAGCCATTTCAAGTTCGCTAAAGGGTCTGAGAAGTTCGCTAAGGAACAAGTCCGCTAAGCAGAAAACAAGTCCGCTAAACGCAGAAACAAGTCCGCTAAAGCAAACAAGTTCGCTAAGGAGAGGAGAACAAGTTCGCTAAGAACACTGGAAGTCCGCTAAGGCAATCTTCAAACCTTCAAGAACAGTTGAATAAATCTGGAAAATGATGAACTTGAAGAACTTACTTGATGAACTCGAATCTGCCCAAAAACGATAAGAAAACCCGTAATGATGCACGATATGAGAAGCTAAACCATCCACGACAATGTTGTGGCCACCAACACTTCATTGACAGTAGCTAATCGGATCAAAAACAGTCTTCAAAATCTGCAAATCTTCAAGAACACGAAGACACCATGAAACATGCACTAAGTGTGTGTTTTTCCAGATCTGCCCAAACTGATGAGATTCAGACGACAAGGATGCTTCCAATGGATCCGGAACGCGTTTTCCACTGAGAATCATACCTCATATCATCCAAATCCATGAAGAAATGCCCAGAAAACGAAGAATCAAAGCTAAAAATCTTCAAAATCTTCAAATACGGGAAAAACTTCAAAGTTCCAAAAATAACTTCGGATCTTCATTTCTCCACCAGATCTGAAGATGTAAAACACTAAATAACATCCAGATGCACTCCCAAACATGAATCGATCATCCATATCATCAGAATCCATCCAGAAATGAAGAAAAAATAGAAAAAAGTCTCTAAAAACTAAGTTTTCTCATCTTCACCATTCAAGCTCAAAATCACAGATTCGAGTGACCAGATTCACGGTGAGATGAATCTGATCGGTACCTGCTCTGATACAATTTGTTAGGACCAATTTTCACTACGAGAATCTCGATCTTGAGCAAGAACATGGTTCGGATTCGAAAACTCAAAACAAATGAAGAAGATGATGATGATGAATCATGAATAATCATAAACAAGAAAGATGAAGAACATATCGAATGATTTCATATAACCGAATGATTAGTTACAAGAAATCATGAAAAACACTTTCTCTCTCTAGAATCCATGACTCACTCTCTCTCTAGAATGGAAATCTCACACTCTACAAGAAATTCATCATCTCCCCATTCAGAGACTCCTTTACTTGTAATGGGCACCCTCACTATATATAGTGAGGGTGACTGACAACAGAAAAACATGACGAATGAACGAAATTACAAGTAAAGTAAATAACATAAATATAAATTAAATCAAAGCTGATTAAATTAATCCGAAGCTTGACTCGTTCTAACCGATCTTCCGTTGACTTTTACGTTGACCGTTGACCCGAACGATTGACTTTTCCAGAAAACGGTCTTTGGTCCAATCTCGCAAGCCTCAATCATCACAACCCAGTCTCTAAATCGATTCACATGGATTCTTCAGTCGAATGCTTCGGTAAACAGATTTGATGGCGTCAGTCACATAGATTTTAAGTTCCAACACATTTATTGTGTAAGGAGATAACTTTTAACACATTTAGAACATTGTGTCAGACATTGGAATGCTTATTTAGATCCACACCTTTTACAATACGTTCAAGCACCACCTGTTGTGTTAACCATTTATTTTGTATGATTTAGGTGTTAAACATGCTTAATATCGTTGTGTCAGGAGGCGTACTAACACAGAAAAGATGGTCCATTTTTATATTCATGTTCAATAATGTTATCTTTTACTTTATAAATATTTGCAATTGTTTTTTCCACATACATGGTCCAGCTTATATTAAAGTAGGTGTTCAACGTTTATCTCCAACTAGTGGAAAGAGGTACTATACCCCAGTTGTTGTGGATTCATTGAAACCTGCCAAAGGCATGACATTTCGAACTCACGAAGTAGCCTATGTTTTTTTACCACAAATATGCATTGGCTGGTGGTTTTTCTGTCCGTAAAGCTACGGGATACACTCCTAAAGGTGTTACGAGGTCTAAATACTATGTCTGTTCCAAAGAGGGTATGAATTATGGCAAGGTCGTTGATACATTAGATGATGATGGTAACAGGAAACCAACACGTAGGAAGCCTTCTAAAAGAACAGGCTGTTTGGCCCTTATTAAAGTTCGACTAGAAGAGGATAACTTGTTCCATTTATATGAGTTTGTAGAAGAACACAACCACAGCTTTGTCCACCAGGAAGATATTCATCTATTATCTGCTGCTAGAGGCTTAACATATACACAAGAGAAGTTTATTCATGGTCTATCTAACATCAACATAGGCCCTGTTCGAGCATACAACATTCTGAAGGAATTGTATGGTGGTTATGATAAGATTGGTTGTACCAAATCTGATGTAAAGAATTTTAAGCGTGATATCAATTTGTATATCGGGGAGCATGATGCTAAAATGCTTGTTTAGCGTTTGTTGAGGAAGAAAGAGTATTTACCCAACTTTTCATATGACTATACTACATCTAATGATCGTAAATTGAAGGGACTGTTCTGGACTGATGAGGAGCATAAGAAAAATTACTTCACATTTGGTGACGTCATTGCATTTGATGCCACCTATCGTTCTAACGGGTTAGAAACATTATTATTTATTTTTAACTGTCTTTCTTGTTTAATTCACATAACATCTCAGGTACTAATGGTTAATCTTTTTCATTTTCAATTAGTTGCGGTATGGTTTTGTACCATTTACGGGGATTGACAACCACAACAGGAACGTCACACTCGGTGCTGCTCTTCTCGGATCCGAAATAGCAGAATCCTACACGTGGTTGTTGACTTGTTTCAAGAAGGCTTTTGTTTTTGATCCGCTAGTTATTGTCACTGACCAAGACCCCGCAATGAAGAAGGCGGTGGATCTTGTTTTCCCTAACAGCCGTCATAGACTATGCATGTGGCATATTTGGCAAAAAAGTCACCCCAAAGGTTTTGTTCATGAACATTTTAACTGTATATTAACTTATAGCTGTGTATTTCCTAAACAATGCTTGCATTGCGTCAGGATTTACACATACCTCTGTGTAAAATGTGTCAAGACTACTTTATTTTTATTATTATAAGTTCTCGTGTTCTATGCATTTTTGTTCTTCCTCATGATTCCTAAGCAATTCTTGTATTGTGTCAGGATTTACACATACCTCTGTGTAAAATGTGTCAATACTAGTTTATTTTTATTATTATCAGTTCTCGTGTTTTATGCACTTCTGTTCTTCCTCATGCTTCCCAAGCAATGCTTGCATTGTGTCAGGATTTACACATACCTCTGTGTAATTTGTGTCAAGACTAGTTTATTTTTATTATTATCAGTTCTCGTGTTTTATGCATTTCTGTTCTTCCTCATGATTTTTAACAGGTTGGATCTAACATATGCAACAAACACAGACTTTAAGAAACGCCTAGCTGCTATTGTGTGGGCAGAATCTATTACCCAAGATTCTTTTGAGGCTCAATGGAAAAGTATTATGACAGAATACGAATTAACGAATCATGAATGGTTAACATTAATATACAATGCTAGAGAGTTTTGGATCCCTGCTTATTTCATACATCAGGAAATGTCTGGGCTTATGCGGACATCTTCTAGGTCTTAGAGTGAAAACAATTTTTTTGGTAAATTTTGCAATCCTACTTGTACTCTGGTTGAGTTCATGAGTCATTTCGATTCTGCCATGGAGGCTCAGAGACACCAGCATCGAATAAACGACCATGACACAAGGTATACAAGGCCAAACACATGGACATATTATGTGTTAGAGCACGAGGCAATATAGATATACACACAGACTGTATTTTTTGATGTTCAGATTGAAATAGATGCTGCAATCCACAAATGTATGTCAACGTCATGGGAAGATGTTAATGATTACAGGATCTATCAAATTAAGGACTATCGGCAGCTTTGTACCACATTGTTCCAGGTATTTACATTGTGTTGATGTTGTAACAAATTTTCATATGTGTGTCAAGATTACTTTTTTTTTCATTGTCTCATTGTCATTTTTTTAATGGTTTTTTTTAATACAATCAATATAACATCAATCATTATTTTTGTTTCAATTGTGCCAGGTTATGTTCCGGAAAGAGGATGTCACTGTGTCATGTAGTTGTCGTAGATTTGAAATGTACAGGTTGTTGTGCAAACACATTTTTTACGTGCTCAACGATGTTCTTGAATTTCCAAAGCAATACGTATTGAGGAGGTGGACACGGGATGCTGTTCCTAATGTTGCCAACCGCCCTATGGTTCCGCTAGATGGTATCCAAGGTGCTGATGTTGACGTCGATGCGGTTGTACGAGACATAATGTTCTCAACTGAGTACATTGTTAACAAGTTGGTTAAGGACATGGATAAGCTATGCTTGTTTAGGGACAACATAAAGAAGGAGATGTGTGAAGCTGATAAGTTACCTGTAGTTTTGCCGGGACCCAGACCAAAAGATCGTATAGCTATTTATGCAGGTTCTACACAACCATCTAACACAACTATACGAGTCCCTCTTGGCACTAGATTTAAAGGTTGTGGTCCCGGAAAACGTTTGAAGTCAGCTCGTGAACAAGCAATATCTCAAAGCGGAAAGAAACAAAGGAAATGCTCGAAGTGTGGTGGTGTTGACCATAACGCACGTAATTGTTTGGTTGGTATACAACAGCCCTATAATGACAATGGTGGGACCACATCTGCGGACATTTCACCCCATCAAGAGTCCTGATATTCATTAGTCTCACAAATTATCTGTTTCTTATTTTCAAATAACGGGAGTTTGATGACTTTTTAATATTCTTTTTTCTGTTTAGTAGACGGTTCATGTGTTATGTATTGATTTGGATCTCTTTTTTTTTCTTTAAGCATTTCAATGCTTTTTTGTAATACCTATATCCTTATCAATCATGACGACGACTCCGCTATCAATAGCAATACCTATATTTTGATCAGACATATTTAGTGTGTCAGACATGAATTAGTTTCAGACATTCATTGTGTCAGGAGATAACTTTTAACACATTTAGAACATTGTGTCAGACATTGGAATGCTTATTTAGATCTACACCTTTTACAATACGTTCAAGCACGACCTGTTGTGTTAACCAGTATTTTATTACATACAGGATGAGCCACCATATATAACATTATGGGTAACTGGAAAATACAACGTACTTGCTACACCTAATTTTATTTATATTTTTACTACCAAAAAGATGAACAGTTCTGGATTTTCATTCTGTTTACCGTTACCCTATCACTTCATTCCCAATATTTATATTTTTAATATGTTTTTTTTCATAACCAATCATGTACAGGTCTGATCATATTGTTTGACATGTTTTTTCTCAAAAATAATTCAAACAGGGTGACACACTACATTCTCGTACATTCATCTAAAACCATCAGGTATGCAATGTTGTATATTAGCCAATTTCAGGTCTTTTACTTTGACACATTAATAGCGTCTCAAGTTATTTGTCAAACTATACGAAATTTATTCAAATAATATCAAGTTTATAACATCCATCCTGACACAAATCAACCTCCTTCATTGATAGTGTGTCAATGTTTCTGACACGATATCAAGAAACTACCACGCAGACACAATCCATTCTAACATTGATATTGTGTCAATGTTACTGACACAATACCAAGAACTACTTACCCACTATGGTTATAGACAACCACCTGATCTGTTTTTCAGAATTTTATTAAAACCACAATGACACACTACGAACTTGTACATTCATCAATTTGAAAAAAAAAATTTGTTTTGTGCGTTTGTGTCATATCATCATTGTGTCAGGCTAGTCATCACGCATACACAATAAATTTTACCCTTATTATTGTTTCACTGTATCTGACAAAATACATATAGCTTATTCCAAATGGGCCATTATACACTCACCTTGATGCGTCGTTTACAATTTTCCAACAGCCATAATGACACACTACAATCTTGTACATTCATCATAATCAATTAAAGGTTGTATTGTGTTACATTCTAACATCATCAATTATGTGTAAGGGTATGTTTTATACCACACCTCATCTGTTACCAATTTATTTATCACATCATCAGTGCCTCATACTTTTTATCACATCTTCATTGTGTCAGGAATTTTCACAATAACCTGTTATGTTAATACCCGGCAACAAACTACATTATTAATCATCTAATCTAAATACACAAGTTTGCCAACTAATAACACAATTACATAACATTCATAATAAACACATAATTATTCTACATCCCAACACAAAGTTCCACTCCAAAACATAACATAAACAAAAAAAAAAGAGTTGGCATTAGCAAACACAACCAAGCTACCAACGCTTTTTTCTTTATTATTAAAGCAAATACTACCTACTACTTTCCCTTGTTCAAATCATTCTTCTCCAATACCTTCAGCCTTCCTTTAATCTTCTTAAATGCAGCATCACGCATCGCCCTCCGCACATTCACATCATTATCCATGTATGATCTCATTTCAACTTCAACGCGCATCTTCTCTGTATTTATATCATGCAACACCATCTTCGCAACATACTTTCTCCTCAAATCATTCAACTCCATTTGCCGTGGTAACTCCTCGTTTGATAACAAGCACTTCCAATATCTAACCTTAGTTCCTTCGACGTCTCCATGTGCCGCATAACATATACACCTGAATCAACAAAATTATCTGTATCCATCCATGGCATCTGTAAACATTTTATTTCTGACCCCTTGATTTTTGACGCTCTTGGATGTTTCTTTTCCTTCAAATATCCAGCAAACACACCCCTCTGCACGATAAACATTTGTATGTAATCAGACCAATGAATACAAGTATATGAGCAAATACATTTTTGTTTACTTATTAATATATGTCGTACCAACAACTCCGGCCATCCGAAATATATGTTGTTGTGATCAGCATCCAGGTTTTTGTTATTATCAAGTAGATAAATTTCTGGATTGCTCAGCTTAAAACACAACAAATAGTAGCCTTCCCCAAATACATATGGTATGAACACCAGATCGATCCCCATTCAACGACTTTAGTCCA
This sequence comes from Deinandra increscens subsp. villosa, assembly GCA_039602395.1. Taxonomy (NCBI): domain Eukaryota; kingdom Viridiplantae; phylum Streptophyta; class Magnoliopsida; order Asterales; family Asteraceae; genus Deinandra; species Deinandra increscens. Next base: position 24,744,077 of record JBCNJP010000010.1, on the reverse strand, counting down.
ACTGCCTTTAATGTTTTGTCCATCATTGGCCGGAATAAAGCAAGCCTAGCATCACAACCCATACGTCCTCCATAAATTCTCTGGTTTGACAAAAAAATTGAAATAACAAAAACCTTAATTAGTATTATATAACTCATAAATTGTGTCAGCAAGTAACCATTCCAATTGTTTTATAACATTTGCTAAAATCTTTTAACTACTCAAATATATTTCTTGTCATGTCATAATATATTTACATCCATGTGTATATAAATGTGTTCATTCTAACAATAACATGTATAATACATAACTGACTCATATAGTTGGTTGTGTTATAGCATTCATTGTGTCAGCCATTCAATGTGTCAGATAATAAATATAGTTACCAATATTGATTTCCAGATTTATATAAATTTACTAAGTTCACATTGACTTATCAATCACATTATATATCTAACTATTCACATAGGAGGTTTAAAATTTACTTACCACATCCACAACCAAGCTAATCAACCATGACACAGCTCCTGTACTTCTGAATTGGTCCTCGTAATTCTGCACCACTGCCCATCCATTAACAACTTCCGGATGTACGCTCATACTTGGAATCAAGCTCTCCATCATCACTCTACTTATTAAACCACCGTATTTGCTTGTGAAGACTACAGTATTACTGTTCAGATTAAAATTAAAAAAGTTAGTCACATGTAAGTTGTATATATTTAACAAATACACATCACTGATGCCAACCTACCAGTCCGGATAATATGCGCTAAACATGAAGTGTGCTACATTACTTTCTGTTAATGTTTTCGGCTTCCCCAAATCCACCATTCTCTTAACATACGGCGATTTTAGAACCTCTGCAATTTTCCTTTTTCTTTTATTCCTTCCAACTAATTCATTATCTTCCAGTTCTACAACCGATGTCAAGTTAACGGGTATTTGTTATTCTGGAGTCTTAAACATTTCTTTGTTAGCTGCACAATTACCGACATTGGCAGTCACTTCATCCTCCTTGTTTCCATGTTCCTGCTGCTCATCATCAGAAAATATACTAGACTTATACACAGTTCTCTCAACTTTGCCCTTCTCCTCTGCCACCAATTTTTCTCTCAGATAACTATCAGTTGCTTTCTCTACTGCCTCTATCGTACCAGGACTTACAAAAACTGGAGTAGCCATTGTCCGTATTTCTTTGTCCATATCATGTTCAAGCTCAACACCATGCCTAACATTTGACAAATTTCCTACATCTACAGTATTCAAGTTAGATGCCATCTTCTGTAGTGTTACCTCCCAATCTTTTTTCTTTATCTTGATGGCATCACTCTCTGGGTGTTCAATGCTTGCCACTCTTATACAATCCGCAACACCTTTACCAGCTTCACATAAATTATTAATGAGTATATCTATTTCGACAAGGTGTTCCTGTAAGAAAACATTATGAACTAACTTAGAGTTACTATACATTTTTCATTATACATATAGACTATCTAAAAAACAAAACATGTATTTTATTGTTCTGTACTTACAATCTCGCTCAATTTCTTTCTTCCGGCATCATTCTTTACTTTTATGACATCTTCTACACATTTTTCATGTGGTGTCTGCTCATTTGAAGCCAACCCATTGATCTCACCCTCCTCAACATTATCGTCCCTCACATCTTCATTAACCACATCTACACTCTCCGTTACCACATCATATTGTGTACACGATCGCAGCACTACCTCCCCTTCCACGTTCCTCTCCAGTTGTGTTTGTGTCACACATTCATCTTTAAAATCTTGTATATCCTGGCTATCCATCACCCAATTGGAGATGTGCTCAAAATCTGATCCTTCTATGAGTTCACCACTATTATGGTCCACTGACAACACATTATCAGGCATCACATCACTCAACCCTTCATGACCAACACCTCCACCTAAAATACCCATTCAAACATTTTTTATAGTGTTAATTAGTTCCGCAAAACAAATCCACAAACTTTTATATATTTTACAAACTTTTGCCGTACCTTGCATACCAACATCCTTATCAATCATGACGACGTCTCCACTATCATTATCAATACCTATATTTTGATCAGGCATATTAACTGTGTCAGACATGAATTAGTTTCAGACATTTATTGTGGCAGGAGATAATTTTTAACACATTTAGAACATTTCGCCTTACCTTTATTACCAACATCAGTATCAATCTTGCCAACGTCTCCATCATTGTCACGAACCCCTATATATTGACAATGTCAATTAGTGTTTCAGAAATTACTTTGACTCACTGATAAGTTGTGCCACTCATGTTATTTGCATGACATTTACACAAAAATTCATGGACAAACTCTCTTAGTAGCACACATATACTAATTTATTATTCGAAACAAATACATCAATCACGGCATACCTTCATTCCGGTGGCCCTCCATTACATTACCATCATTTCTATCGCCCATTTCTTGGGATTCCTTCCCTACATTTTATTACAGAAACTATTGTGTTATCTTCATAAGTCAATGTAATTTTAATAATATATTACAACAGTATATAATATAACCCATATTAACTTCAAAAGAATATAGGTCAAATGCATACCTTTCCTTGCAAATTCATCATTAACCATACTTTCCTTTTCCTTACATTTACCCATATCCATGCTCTTTTTCACATTCACAGCACCTGATGTTTCAAGCTCATCATTAGTCATCAGTTATATAATGTTATTGTCATTTTTTTTTGTTTGATATAAAAATTATGATCACAATAATTAGATGCAAGATTATTTATACCTTTCCTCCCACGCTTTCCTCTCTTGTTAGCCTCGACATCTTTAACAATACCACTAACCTCCCCCTTTGTTAATCTTTCCTTGAAAAGTTTTGTTGCCATCACAATCTCCAAACCATATAAGGTGTCATCATCCAAGCTAGCAATGACAGGTTGTTTTACATCCTTATCGTATTTTTCCTTCTCATGCAAATAAGCATATAATGCCTGCAATACAAGTCTTACATTACAAGTATCTACAATTCAAATGTATGATATGTAACACAACAATTAAATAGAGTGCATATTGTGTCATAACACTTCCTGTTCAAAATTTTACCGCCAAGAATGTAAGCGGTCCATTAAAGGCTCTAGCCGGTATCCAGTTGTTCCTAGTTCTTTTCAAGCAGTGTATCAGGTAGACACACCAATTCATACGACTAACTACACTGTCCGTCGTTATAGATGTCAGAAATCGTTGGTTTATAGTCGAACTTTGCATTGTTTCAATAATAACAGTATTGAACACCACAAGAAAATTTAACACAAACTCCCTCCCACCACCCTTATTTTTTTCAAACACATCAACTGCCCTTGTCAACTTTATCTTCAGGCTATCATCACCAAACTGCTCCCGAAACTCCGCGACCACCAGATCACTGGTATTCGGTTTGAATATCTCTTCTACATAATCTGGTCCATTGGGGATGCCAAGCACGCGATGCACCAAACTAGGCGTTATGGTCACCATTGTGTTACCGGTATTTAGGGTGTTGCTAGTTGGGTCATAATTCTTGACAAGCCAAAATGCCAACTCAGTTGGGATGTTCCTTAACTTCAGCAAACACATTGACCCAAACCCCAGTTTCTTCACAACCTCGATTTGCTTCTTACTCAATTTAGACATATAGCCGCATATGTTTTTGGGTGTGTTTCTAGGCAAGATTCTTTCACCCGTGAACTTATAAAAGCCAGGTCGCCGTGGAGCTGGTATATAATCACCAGTCAAACGCTTTGTTGGCATAAAGTCATCGTCAGAATTATTATCCAAAGATTCTGCAAACAAATATCACAAACAATCATAATCAATATATATTAACCATCCATTACTAAAAAAATAGAAATAGATAAACATTCATTACTATTTGTATTACACTTACATTGTGTCAAACAATACCATTCCAATAGTTTTATAACATGTGCTAAAAAGTTAAATATTCAAATACATTTTTTGTCATATCATAATATATTTTACATCCATGTGTACAAACATGTGTTATTACTAACAATAACATGTATAATATATATCTGAATCATATTGATAGTTGTGTTAAATCATACATTGTGTCAGCCACACAAATATATTCATTTTAGATATTTTACAAATCAAGGGTATACCTTTACGGTTGTTTATTCCCCTATCTTTCACCACTTACTCCTTCCCCTTCCCTTTTTGCTTTTTTGCTTCCTTCTCGGATACCTTCACAGTCGTATCTACCTTCGCCCTCTTCCCTTTTTCCTTCATAATGTCATGGAATTCCGTTGCCGCTACACAAACGACAAAAAATTACATCTACATCCTGTGCAAATGTTTAATAACCTAATGCAGATTCATCAACAATAGATGTATGACATACTTCCACTATCATCAACATATATAGGTGTGTCAGCATCATTTTTGAATGTGCTGAATGCTCTTTTCTGTGCTATCCTTGGACTACACCTAACTCCATCTGTTCACATACATAACACACAAATTAGATTCTAATAAAAAATACAAATACAACACATATATTGGTCTTCATACCTTCCCGGGCATCTCTATTCACAAGCTTGGTTCTAGGTTTATTAAAATCAAGTTTATTCTTTTTACTTGCACGCTTGGTCGTTCCAGCCTCACCAGTATCTTTGTTACCACCAACAACATCCTTATCTACAGTGACACAACAAATATATCATAACCAAACACAATAAATATATGTTCTACGCAGGATAACAGACCCTTTTCATGCTCAACATTAATAATATGTTCTACGCAGGATATCATCCTTATCTAAAGTGACACAACAAATATATCATAACTAGATTTGGGTGCTGTTTCATGCTCAACATCCTTTTTCTTAACACATATTTTTCCTTCAGTCACATCTACATCAACAAACCCGACAAAAATTAAAATTAAATGCATATATTCATAAGATTTCGGTAAAGAACACTTCGATTATAAACTCACACTTCACGAGGTCATCACAGATTGATATCTTCCCTTCATCTGTTGCGTTAAGGCATGAAATTCCAGTCAAAGCAAGATTCTTCGTAATTTCATCTTCTTCAACCTTACTCCCACCTACCATTGTCGTATCTTCACTTTTCCGAAACCCCCCTGCACCCAAAACAAAATCAAACACAATCGAATGCCTGTGTGAAATCACAGAAACGAACCCTTTATAGAATCTACAGAAATCAAAAAACTCACCGGAATAGCGCACTCCAAATCGCTTGATTGCCTCCATTATCCGATTTTCAATTTTCAATTTCTCCGGATTGCATGCGATGGAGTTTGATTTTTGTTCCTGAGAATCCACCTAATTCACTTCACCCGTCTCTTAATAGATGTAAAAGTACAAGAATGCCCCTACAACAAAGACAACCTAATTAGTTAGGCCAAAGATAAAAATTTGTAAACTAAACAATTAATCTTAACCCTTAATCTCATGATCTAACGGTTGATAAGCTATCCTAGTTTTTTTAGGTTGAATGTTTATTTTAGAATAACCCAACTCTCTCTCTCTCTCTCTCTCTCTCTATATATATATATATATATATATATATATATATATATATATATATATATATCATTCGTTTAAGCGTGTGTATTTTTGAAAAAAAATACCAACATACGACAAAACGATTTTTCCGAGTATTTGAATATGATTGAAATAAACTATATTGATGGTTAATCTGGGTTAATCTTCATTGTCACATGTCGAATTTGAAACTAACACGCACACCGAGTCAGGGGCATAATGGTTAAACACCATCGTCTAGGTTGTGTCGGTAGTATTTTAGACACGCACTTACAATTACACGCTCTCTAGGTAATCAGTGGATTCACAAAACCTTGATGCTTGGATATTTTTGTTGTGCACCCTAAGGTGAGTTTCACAACTCTGTTTACATTACATCCGGTTTGAGATGGTAACGTGCATTGATAAACTGTTTGCTTTAAGATTAAAGATAATGCCACTATATATCGCATGTTCACTAGAATGTTACATCAACTTAAGTCCTTACAATTCGAACCGTTAATAAGGTAATAGCGAGGTGATATTGAGTAGTACTATTGGGGTTTGATAAACCCCACTCAGCGGGCACGAGATGCACCACTCGACTGGTGGTCGTACTGAGAACAATGTCAGCCTAAACATACCGTTGCTCTGGTGGGCACGGGGAAGGCAAAACGCGTAGGTTATACCTGCGTGCATTAGTCAGCTTCGGTTACGAGCCAATTTAGTGACATGAAAATAGGCTAGCTACCTACGATATGGATTATGCTTTATATCATTCATTACTATTTAACGAACAATAATTGTCGTGCTCGTGTGACATTACTATTAAAGAATAAAGATTATTGTATCCGTGGGACATTACTATACACTTGTGTATACATTACTTGTGTGAACTCACCAACCTTTGGTTGACACTTTTTCTTTAAACATGTTTATCTCAGGTCGCAGATGTTCGAGTACCTTAAGTATCACGAGTATGCATGCATGAGCCTTTAAAACCCTGTTATGGCTTTCTATTCAAGTTACGTTGTTTCGAATGACAATATTTCATGTAAACAGTAAATCTTTTGTTTATGCTTCCGCATTTGTAAAAACTCTGAATTTATATTATATTTTAATATAATGAAAATCTTTTGATATTTAATTATTGTTTGGTGTAACTAATGGACTGGGATTCTGGTTTGCTCACACCCCACACGGTAAAACTCCGTTAGTAGAAATTGGGGGTGTGACAATTTACATTCCACAACTTGCTTATCTTGTTTAAATCAAATTGTGTCTACATTGTTTAGAGACCCTCACAGGACCCAATAATTGGTATTAGAGCAGAATGAATAACTCATATTCAAAGATCTTGCTCTTTAATTTTTTTTTCTAAAACTCTCTCTCATAATGTCTTCAAGTTGGAACAATGTGAAATCTTTTGGCTCATTAGCAACACCCCTATGCTTGCTTAGGAGGAATATCCACAGTGGAAAATTAGAATTACCAACTTCCTAAAAGAAGTTGACAATTCACCGTTGGATTGCATAGCCAACGGACCTCATTGTCCCACAGTTGACATTCCTGAGATAAGGGAAACCTTAACCTCAACCGGTGTTCATGCTCACTTCATTCCCAAAGATAGAAAGTTGTGGAGCGAGGAGGACAAGACCAAAGAAATAAATGTGGACAAAGCCAAAACGGTTCTCATCATGGCTCTTCCTCATGAGATATTATGTCAAGTTGACTGTAATACCTTATCCAAGGGAATATGGGATGCCCTTGAAAAACTATTTGATGGAGGAGATCAAATGAAAAGAAACAAAAGAACAAAAGCTTTAAACGAATACGAATAATTCAAGTCACTCCCAAGTAAGTCACTTCTAAACACTTATAATCGTTTTGCAACCATCATAAACAACTTAAGAAAGCTCAATGTCTCTAAATCCAATGTGGAAACAAATATTAAGTTCATCAAAAGTCTCCCTCATGAATGGAGAAGTCTCACCATGACCCTTCAATCCACCTTAGATCTAGAAGAGAAGAGTCTAAACGATCTTTTTTGTATCTTAGACTCACAAAAGTATGAAATACTGAACATTTCCAAAACTAAGGTGGATCCCCTAGCTCTTTACTTTGAAAAGAGGAAAAAATATTAAACAAGAGTCACTCAAAAGAAAAGACCAAAGTGACTCAGAAAGTAACTGCTCTATTAGTGAATCAGAACATGAGTCACTTGAAAAATCACTTGCTCTTCTGACCAAACAATTTGGGAAATTCAACAAAAGGAATCCCTCTTGGTCAAACAAAAGGATCTTTACAAAAGGTGAAGAAAACAAAAAACAAACTTCAGATTTTAATAAACCTGAGGTTGACAAAACAGAAACAAAATGCTTCAAGTGTGGTAACATGGGACACTATGCCTCGAAATGCAAAAATCAGAGACTCAAAGATGTTGCATACTACAAAAAGAAATATGAGAAAGCCATGTAGAATGAAAAACCCTAATGGCAGAAATAGAAAACTGGGATTCTGAATCATCATCAGAAGAAGACTGACATACAAACAGATGTCATATGGCTAATCATGAGTTTTATCTCTCCGGCATCTCTGAACCATCCAATGAGAATCAAGTAAGTACCCCTACACCAACTTAGTTTTTCAACTCAACAATATGTCAATAAATTAAAAAATCTTCAAGAGAGTTTTAAAATAAATAAAATCTTAAATGAAAATAATTTTAAAACTTTTGAAGAAGAAATGAATATTCTCCTTTCTGAACTTCATCAACTCAAAGGAGATAGAGAAAAATAATTGTTAAAACTAAGACACCTTGTGACTCAAAACCCGAGTAATGAAGCAAATATTGATCAATATGAGATCAAACGGGCAACCTTATATCAAGGGTTGCACATGGAGACCAAGAATATTAAAGGGCTAATAAATGCTCATGACCAACTAGAGGATATGAAAAATTTACCAACAAAACATGGTCAAGGAATCGGGTACATCCATGGAACTAAATATTCTAAAACTGTCTTTGTTAAAGTAGCAGTTCTGAAAGCCCATCTCTGGATAACTCTCAAAGAAACAAGGATCCTGTCACTAAAGTCCTAACCCAACTTCAAATCGAACCTGACAACTATAACAAATCTAAATCTGAGTCAACTGCTCTTACTGGCACATCTAGTCAAAACTTTGACAATTTTGGTGAATCCACAATATACAAACATTCTATGTGCACTAAAATGATGAAATTGATTGGAATCAATACAATAAAAAAACGTATATGCAATCAAATCTAATTCCTCCTTGAATGTTTCTACTAAAGCCATGAAAATCAAAGGGAAGATATATGATGAAAGCTCAAGTAATATCTCATCAAAGAAAAAGCCAAAGAGTAAATGGGTTCCCAAAAACATCTAATCTTCGGATTTTTTTTCCGTACAGATACACTTCAGAAATTCTGAAGTTGATATGTAAAGATCAAAAATTCTCTATCCACAAGTTGAGGGGGAGCTATCCGCTCTACAAATATACCTTTCAGTAAAAAAAGTTCTCAACTTTTTTGAAAAAGGGCAACGTGTGCAAAAGAAAATCATCAAAGACAACTACATCGTTTTTTATTTTATTTTAACTGACACGTGTCAAGATCAGATCCTCTCTTTTCAAATGTTGACTTTCTCATCCCACCTGAACAAGCAATCATGCCCATCAAATCTTAATTAAATGTTGGCCTGGGTAAATCAAAATCTCTCTGGTTTAAGCCTCCGAAAAGGGCTAGTAGGGGAATGATGAGAAAGGAAGTTAATTCTTCCTCACAAATTTTTCCAACCACCTTATCATAGGGGTCACATAGCCGGCAATTCAAACTGCCAAATCTTCAAAACTCTATACTCTTCCCGGCTAAAAATAGATGGGTGTCACCATCATCTTCCTCACCCTTTTTATTGTAACTTCGTATCTAAATACAAAAGAAAACTTTCTCAAAATGGATCTTCAAGCCCTAATGGATAGAAAAGCCTTCCTAATTCCACTCCACCGTACCCACAATCTATGTATCTATACCTCCAACCATCAACAAATGTTTACAAGAATGATGAGATTCTTGCAAACATGCACCATTGGTTTTGCTCTCACTCTAAACACCCCCATCAGCTATAAACTGCTAAGGGAATTTTGGGTTAATGCCAGATCTGACCCAAACTCACCTGGAAGTCCAATCAGAACTAGAGTAAACCATCTCTCATTCGATGTCCATGAAGACTCTGTTCGATCAGCCCTCAACATAAATGACAAAGATGGGGTGACTCACTACAATAGAACCCAAGTCATTGAAACATTCATTGACATTGGCTATGCTGGAGAGTTCGTGGAAGAGCAAGCCAACATACTTCATCTTCCCCCTATATGGCAGTACTTCTTCTCACAAATCCAACTTTGCTCCTCTCCCTGCACCAATAATCATCATCCTGCTGACCATGACACTCAAATGGTGATGCATGCTCTGATTCAGGGATTAACATGAATTTCTCTCACTACCTGCTACAGAACATGAAAAACAACTGCTCCATTCCTATAGAAGATATAGTAATTATGTATCCAAAATTTATGATAAGAATGATATGCCAGGCCAAACAATGGGAGGGAATCCACCGGAATTTTGACACTCAACTCCTACCCTCTCAAAGAAGTATTAGCCTTCATCTCACTAGTCAACATTCTGAATGGAGGAACTCATGTTAATAATATCTCAGCCATCAATATTAATCAGCTAGACATAAAATGGAAACTAATGATGCATATACTGATCAGTTGCTTAACTGCAAGAATAGGATCCTCTGATCAGACAAGTGAATCCATCTACTCCATAATGATTGCTCTAATTCTAAACAAAATTGAAAGATTATGGAGGTATCCTATGGAAGAATCTGGTATAAGGGGTTGAAGAAAAATACAAAGAGAAGAAAGAAACACCGCATATTCCTTTTGTTAGTGTATGAGCGGTTCGTCGTGTGAAGTATCTGAACAAGACGAAGTTGTGCAAAATGGCTGTCAAACGAAGTGGAAACGAACCAACATGAAGTGTTAGCCGAACTCATAGTTCGGGTGATTTCGGGTTCACAGAAACCACCGTTTCGAATGAGTTCAGATGCCAGTAGTATATATAGCCATTTTGCTTTGTAATTCAGTAACGAGTCTAGATCTGATCAGTGTTAAGTGTGTGTTCTTACGGTGTGTCTCTGTGATTGTTCTGAGTGTTTTCTCCGGTAGTAATTGTTCTTCATTGATCAATAAAACAATCGTTTAATTACGTTTCGTATCCTAAATAGTTAGATTGAGTAGACGATCCAACGCTCACATCTATACAACGAGTATCAGAGCTTTCTTGTTCACGCTACTAATCTGTGGTTGCTATTTTTGGGGGTTTTTGAAACAAAAAGTGTCATTTTTGGAGTGTTTTTGAGAGTTTTTGACCATTTCAGTTGAGAATTTTGTAAAAATTTCACTCCTAAATCATTTTTGTCACTTTTTCTAATCCACTGCTGAAAATCTTGTTCAAATTTCTCCAAAATCATGATTTTGACCGAAAAATGTTCGGTTCGTTCCAGTTTGGGTGAGATTCTTAGATTTGAAAAATAACCATCAACCAAACTCTCAGTTCGCTTCAGTTCTGTAAGGATCAAAACGTCCCTCATACGATATCAATGTCAAGTAACAACCGTACAGAATTCGGTGTTACTAGATGATTCAAGAATAAAAAATAAGTATATTGAAAAGATGATTAAACACACGAAAGAAACACAACCCGATTGAAAATAATCTTGATTGATCACTGAAAACGCTGGAGCATGGGATCGGCTTAGTTCGATATCAATTGTGTAAACGAGAATGTAAACAAACGGTGTAAATATCAATACTCAATCTCTCATTAACGATAGACACGATTACAAAGAGAATCAGAGTATCAGAACACACACACTCTCAAAAGTTCGCTCAACGACAACTTGTTACAAAAGACAAAGCTACACCTATTTATAGACTCTCGGCCGTTCGAACTCCTAAGCCTGTCCGAACCTCAGCTTCGGCCAAGGTCCGGCCGGGGTTCGGCCAGAGTTCGGCCAGAGTTCGGCCAGCAGCAAACAAGTGTAATCTTCAAGTCTTCGATACTTTGTCTGATCCAGGTCGTTGCCACATAATGTATCAACAAACTCCCCCTTGGCAAAAGCTGGACCGTTCTTTATCAGCCTTGAACATCAGCAGCCTCATCTCTCTTCCTTACCAACTCATGATTATTCCCGGAATAGATGTTAAAAGCAAAACAAATCCTTATCACCCTCTGGAACTTCAATGCATGCTCCATGTAATCAGGATGATACAGGATTGGATTGTGATAAAGCACATCTATATCAGCCCTTGAAAGTTTGATCAGCCACATTGGATCGTAGATTTTCACAAAACTGTTATTTTCCTTTAGCACAATCACAGCTTCACCTGTTTTCTTGTTATAATACCACCATCGCAAATCCTTGATGAAATCAAGCTCCATCTTCATCAGTGGAATCTTTTTTATCACGTCAGGTTTCTTTTTGAAGACCAATATAATCAGCTTCTTACCAGTTCTTGCATGAATCCTTGTTCGAGATCGATGCCTTTTGGGTTTCTGAGGATCCAAAAATTGAAATCCTTCACGGCATTCTTTCTCAATAGTCTTCTTGAAATGTAAACCCTTCCAATCAGTGCCATAATTGCACAGAGGCTTTCGGGTCAATTCACGAATATCCCAAACTGGCAGACTGCTAAAATAACTGGCACAATTGAAATACTGGATTCCGTGTTGGCGTTTAATCCCGTAGCACTTCAAACTGTCAGAATACATCTAGCTGATTATATCACCTGAGGCTTGACCCTTAAACTTGACATACGATCTCTGTTTGATTGGCTTTGGAGGAGGAACATAGTTGGCATGAAATGTTTTCATGTATTCATCAAATATCCAACGCTGTTTCTGTTCCATAGCCTCCTTAACCACTGGGTCTTCAGTTTTTTTCTGCTTCTTTCTTCTTTATTCTTTCTTCAGCCTCAACACTTTTCTCCTTAGGAAACACTTCGAAATCATCACCAGACTGATTGTTGTTGAAGTTAGAGTATAGATCTGGATATTCTTCTTCAGTGATATCCTCTACCTCAACCTCTTCATCAAAAATCCCTTCTTCGTCTTCAACAGGCTCTGGATCAGACGATTCATATTTCCTTGGTGCTGATTCATAAGCTTTTCTCATTTCTTCATCGTTCAGATCAAATACCGCTTGCAATTGTTCGGTCGTCAAATCACCAACAAACTCACCCTCTTCTAGCGTCTACAACATCTTCTCAAATTCACCCAGACTCGTTGCCGCTTGATTTGATGGGATTGATGTGATCGACATTGATTCTCTAGAATCTTTCTCCCCCTGGGAAGTAGATGTACCAGCACCCAAACCAGTTGTTTCGGCCGAGCCTGATCCTATACCAACTCCCCCTTGTAGATCATCTTGATCGGGATCATCGTTCAAATAACTCATCGGATCTTCATTACAACCCGAACTATCTCCAATTTCCCCCCTGAGCTTTAAGTTTCTTCATCAAGAACTTTATTTGCTCATCCATTTAGAGAAGCAATTTGCTCTGAGTTTGACTAGATCTGTTTAACCGCATAATCTCTTGATCTTTGGCCAAATCCCGACTTTGCAAAACATTGATCTGTTGACTTTGAGTCTGATTCAGTGCCCTCATTTCATCATTTCTTGTTTGTAGCACAGTAATCATCTTGGATTGTTCTTCAGTCTTAGCTTTCAATGCATCAATTTGTGACTGTTGATCGGTTAATGCACTTTGAAGAATACTGGCTTGTGAGAACGAGACTGAACCTTGTTCAAAGTTGAAATTTACTTCTGGTGTTGATTGTGTTGAAGTTGTGGCTGTAGAAAACACTGGAGTTATGGGAGTTGAACCCATTGGCTGATTCACAAATTGTGCACAAGCACTTGCTGAAGGTGCTGTGCTGACTGTTGTAGATTTATTGGCATTCATCAGATTTTGCAGAAATTCAGACTGAACATCAGACACTGAAGTCTGAACAGTCGTAGATACTTCTGGCAGAGACATGGCTGGACTGGTCGATGAAGATACACCGGAACGAGGCTTTAGTAGTAACTGTGACGCTTTCTTCCTTTTACCTCTTCCACCAGCAATTGACTTCTTCCTCTTTTGTAAGAAACCAGAAGCTTTCTGCTTTCCTTTGCCATGAACTACATCGGCATCAGGAGCATAATCTTAATCAGACTCAGATGAAACTACAACGTCGTACACACGATCCTTGTAGAGATCGTTGCTCTTGTTTAGGCTGATTCGGTAAGCGAAATGTTCATCGCTACCTTTTCTGAGCTTCATATACTTAGAATTAATCAAGACTCGCACAAACGGATTGTTTGTGTCAGACAAGTCTTCGGAGTCAGCCCCAACATTCAAAAACTCTTCCTCATCATCAGATTCATCTTCCAGGGTATTCACCGCAGGTGTCTCAGTCACGTTGACAGATACATGAACTTCCTGTGCTGAGACCACCGGTTCAGAAATTGGCGGTTGACAGACAACTGGTTCAGGTTCTTGATTCACTGGTTCCTGTACCACTAGAACTTGTATTTTAGGTCTTTTCACCCTACCTTGTTGTGGAATCTGATTTTGTTCTTCGATCAAACTGTAATCAAGTTCCTCTGAATCACTACCATCTTCATGACGAGGTGCACCCTGTGCTGGAGCCATATAATTAACATTGGACAAATGACCAATCAGACGCTTCAATTTAGGCTGAAATTCTGGTGCCTTTTTCTGATAAGACGCCAGAGCACCCACACTCGCCTCAATCATGTGTTTCAGTTCCATTTTATGTGCTTCAAGCTTCACTAAATCAGGATATCGGTAATTGACAATCATCTGAAGAAATCTTGGGTAAATAGCTGCTTTCTTTTGTCTTTGAGTGAGGTTATCTCTCATGTAATGAAAGATCAACCTAGCAACATTATACAGTCGATTCATCAGCAAAGCATTCATTAAGGACAACATTATCTGTTGGTGTCGTTGTTGTATCAGTTTCCAACTTAACTTCATGAGAAAATCATCAGCAGAGCATTCATTAAGGACATACCAACAACAAGTGCGCCAAGTATATGTACGGAACGCTCAGCGAAGATTTGTAGACCCATTCTTTACTTGGATCATCGGTATACCAGATTCGCTTCAGAAATGCCACGTTAACTTCATGAGAAAATTCTATTGATGTCGTTGTTGTATCAGTTTCCAACTGCAAAACTCGGCGAATATCTACTTTAGTGACTTCAACTGGTTGACCCTGAATGGTGGCAACAATTCTGATTGGAGTATCAGTAATTGTCCGCGCCGTTTCCAAAACTCTAGAATGATGTCACGATACATATCACACTGTTGAGTGATTGCATAGTGAATTCTTGATCGTCTCAGAAATTCAAAGATCGCGGATCCTCCAAATTTATCATGCTTGCCTCGTTCAACACCAATAAGCGCACAGATGTTGTGTTTGTAAACATTCATTAAATTCCATGTTATTAACATATATAATCACCGATTTCATCAATTCATTGTCGTTTGCATAAACGAACAACTTTTTGATCAAAAATGACATTGACCCACCGAACTCCGTCCGAGCCTCCTCCGAACCCCAGGTCGGTTTTTGAAAAACAAGTTTTAAGTAGATTAATTTCAGATCTAGGAACCTGTCACAGTCCGAATGGTTCTTCGAACAAAAATCCCACAAATAGTGAATGAAATTACATCTACCACTACCAGTGTACTCGGAATCAAGTAATCTACCTAGAAGAAGTCTCAAATCCATCAAATAATCGCTAAAATGAAAGTTCGAAATTTGGGCAGCCGTTCGGTGTAAGTTCTAGGTAAACAGGGAAAAGTGAGCTCCGAACCCCAAGTTTGGAGTATTTATAGCCCGAGACGTTCGGACCTCCGAACGCCCTCCGAACTCCACGTTCGGACAAACTGTTCCACCGAACTCCACCTTCGGCCTCTCCAAACCTTGTCCGATTGTGAGCTTTGGACCCACCGAACTCCAAGTTCGGACCGAACTCCAGGTTTGGAATTTTCAAAAATTATTCAAATTAAACCCCTGATTTTGATGAATCTTCGAATTGAACCTCATAAGTTTTAAACTTTAACAATTTGCCTCAAACTTCGTTCAATTCAACGATAAGTTTTCTGAAATCAAGTCCGTTTGGTTGTCTCCGGCATAATTTTGGAATTTTTCACTAACGGTTGATCGAAGATAAAGCAGAATCAAAATCATTTTGATTTTTTGTAAAATATTCAAACACGTCGAAAATCTTTTTGGATTTTTACAAAATTATGCTAAAACACGCCTAAAATCTTTTTGAGATTTTCATATATTCAATCAATAAACCAAACATAAATGAAATTAAATTACTGAATTAAAGCTAATATAACTTAAATGTTTTTGCGAGAAAGATCCAGACGCGAGATCATATCGGCTAATGTGCATCCGACACACTTCAATTTCATTTTTAGTCAGCATACAAGTCAAGTTTGCAGCAAATACAACTTTTCAGTTTATTTCAGTTTGGGCTGATCAATTTTTATAGCTTTCTGATATATTAAGGTATATTTAGCATGCATTGATAATATGATAACCCACACAATCAGAAATACCGGTAATCTGGCTTATTCTATTTTTGTACTTTTCACAGAATTTGATTTCCACCGAGATTTATCATCCATGGTGTTTCATGCAAAAATAAAGCAGAACCCTAAACAAACAACAATCAGGTCAGCCGGTAGGCACGCAGAGAAAGTCCGATTGTTTAGCAAAATAAAAAATAGAAAATAAAGTTGAAATTGTATAACCCAACAACAATCAGGTCGGTGCTCCCGCACACGCAGAGAAAGTCTGATGAGTTATACGAAACACCAAAGTATATAAAGCAGAACGTCAAACGAATACCAATCAGGTCGATCTTTCGATACGCAGAGAAAGGCAAAAATGATCAACCGAAAATACAAAACATTCTATTTTTGGATTTTTGCTAACAAGAAAAGAAAAACAGACAACAAAAGTAAACAAAGGAAAAATGATCAACCGAAAGTTACTCAAAAGGTAACTTTTGTATGCCGTTGATCTGCAAAAGATACGAAAGCGGGTTTTGTCAAAAGCTTTCGTAAAAAGATCCGCTTTTTGAAAATCAGTATGGATCTTTTGTAGATCAATCAAGTGTTTTTCAAAACAATCACATATGAAGTGATATCGGATGTCAATATGTTTTGTTTTAGAGTGGTGAACGTGGTTTTTAGTTATGCAAATAGCAGCTGAGTTATCTATATATATAGGAGTAGTAAGAAACTTCAAACCGTAATCCCGCATCTGCTGTTGTATCCATAAAATCTGAGAGCAGCAACTTGCTGTGGCTATATATTCAGCTTCAGCCATGGATTTAGCAATGGAAGTCTGCTTCTTACACTGCCATGATACTAACCGGTCGCCTAGAAACTGACATCCGGCCATGGTTAACTTAAAGTTGATCTTGCAACCGCTGTAGTCTGAATCCATATAGGCCGACAGGTCAAACTTATCATCATGAGGATACCAGATCCCGAGATCTGAGTTACCCTTCAGATAGGCTAGAATCCTCTTGATTGCTTCCATATGAGAAACCTGAGGTGCTGCTTGGTAGCTGGCACACAAACATACAGCAAACATAATATTAGGTCGACTAGCTGTAAGATACATTAATGAACCTATCATTGCCCTATACCGAGTGACATCTACTGTTTCACCCTCTTCGTCAGGACAAAGGCCATGCGACAGCTTAAGTGGAGTTCTAGGAATGCGAACATCTTCAACTTTGAATCGACTCAGGATATCTTTCACATACTTCGTCTGATGTATGAAAATTCCCTTGTCAGATTGCTGAACTTGTAAGCCCAAGAAGAACGACATCTCCCCCATTGAACTCATCTCGAACCTGGTTTGCAATAATTTCTCGAAATCCTTTGATAATTGTTCGTTTAAGCTGCCAAAAATGATATCATCCACATAAATTTGTACCAATAGCAGATCCTCCCCCATTTTCCGACAAAAAAATGTTGAATCAACCAACCCACGCTTGAATCCATTATCGAGTAAATAAGTGGACAATGTCTCATACCAAGCTCGAGGAGCCTGATGGAGACCATAAATTGCCTTGTCCAGCTTATATACCTTCTCCGGATAATCAGGATCGAAAAACCCGGAGGTTGCTTGACGAACACTTCTTCCTTGACTTTGTCGTATAAATGCGCACTCTTAACATCCATCTGGAAGACCTTGAATCCACAATGTGCAGCATATGCCAAAAATATTCGTATTGCTTCGATTCTGGCAACCGGTGCATACACCTCGTTAAAGTCGATTACTTCTTCCTGAGAAAACCCTTGCACAACCAAACGAGCTTTGTTACGGACTATCACTCCGTGATCATCTATTTTGCATTTATAGACCCACCGTGTTCCGCACGGTTCTTTGCTTCCAGCTGGTAAATCTACTAGATGCCACACTCCCAACTTTTGAAATTATAGCAACTCCTCTTGCATTGCTTCCACCCACGAGCCATCAAGTAAATCTTCCTTAACATCTTTAGGCTCTATCTGACATAGAAAACATGAATGAAACGCTTCGTCCTGAATTCCAAATTCCAAAATTGTTAATAATGCACTGCTCTCGGTTTGATGTCTCGTGCGCACTCCTTCACTTAAATCACCAATAATAATGTCTTGCGGATGAATTGTGTTTATCTGGAGCGTATGATGAATTGGAACAACGACCGTTACAGCCATATCAGAAACATGATCTTCCTCAACCACCACGTTCTCAGTTGAATTAACAGCAGCAGTACTTGTAGTCGCTTCAACTTGTGGATCAGATTGTTAAACAGGAATCTCAACCTGATGTGACACAGCTTCATGAAAATCATTATCATCATCAGCAGACAAATTGTCATCCATAATTGTCGAATTATTTGATGTTTCTGTCAAGTAATTATCAGCAACAGGCACTTTCGGAGTCGGCAGAGTCTCAATATTCAGAACCGGAGTATTGTCTTGAAGATCAATATAAACTCGAATGAGCTAATCATCAGTCATCTCTGGTGTTAATTCAAGATTATCAAAAAGTGATTTATAATTGAACATCCAGTCCGGTCCAACAACTTTTGGCGGTAGAGTGTATGATTGAAAATCAACATGTAAGTATTCTTCTACAGTACCAGTCTGCTTGTTGAAAACCCGTTTCTTCAGATGTGAGTAACCAACAAACAAGCCTTCAAATACTTTTTCATCAAACTTGCCCGCAGACTTTAACACGGTACATGGACACTCAAACGGCTCCAAATAACTGAGTTTCGTCTTATGATTCTTGAGAAGTTCATAACATGCCTTCCCCAGTCGTTTAACCGTAAGCACTCGGTTAAGCACATAACAAGCCATGTTGACAGCTTCCGTCAAGAAAGGAACCGACAATTGAGCATCGGCCAACATCGTACATGTTGTTTCAATGATTGTACGATTCTTTCTTTCTGCCACGCCATTTTGCTGAGGTGTGTATGGTGTACTAAATCCGTGTACGATTCCTTTCTCCATACAAAATATCCTCACGGCGGAATTCTTAAACTCCGTACCATTTTCACTACGAATCCTTCGTACTTTCAACTTATATAATGACTCAAGAGTAGTAATCAAGTTGATAAGGATTCTTGAAGCTTCATCTTTAGATACCAGAAAATCAACCCTTGAGTATCTTGAATATTCATCGGTTACCACAAGACAATACCACTTCCCAGAAATATTTTTACGATTCACAGGACCAAATAGGTCCATGTGAAGTAATTCCAACGGGACTTCAATGGAATGATACTTCTTCAGTGGATGTGATTTTCTCTTTTGCTTTCCCTGTAAGGATCGAAATAACCCAAACACGATATCACAACCTCTAGTGAATGTGCGGAATCCAAACACTAGAGTGATTCAAGATAAATCAAGAAAAATACGTAAAAGCAATAACAAAACAAGTAAGAACACAAACCGATTGAAGAGAACACTTTACTATTAATCACCGGTTGCTTACACACTTAGTCGAAATTCTCAAAGAGAATTTCGAGATTACCAAAAACCACAAACACCTTAGGAGCAACCAACTCTAATCTTCTAATTAAACCATCCTTATATAGGAGGAGATTAGCTTGGAAAACAAGCTAATCTATCTTTGGTAACCCTAAATAACATAAAATTCCCGTATTTGACTTTAATGGCCCATAAAACTCCACCTAAACTCATTCTAAATGAGCCCAAACATGTCTAAATTGGCCCAATGACCCAATATACCCATAACCCAGCTTATTTTCACCTATTCTAACACATAGGCCTTCAGAATACTCCGCCAAGTGATGATTTAATACACAAGCCACAAATCTTGGTCCTTACAATCTTCCCCTTGGCTTGTGCTATTAAATATCTTCTACTTTCAATCTTCAGACTTCAGTCTTCTCCTTGGCTTGAACATGGGTTGGTGAAGATTCTTTTCTTGAACAATCTTCATTGGGCAGCAACGGTCGAGTTCTGGGAGTTTTCTCTCAATCAGCATCAGCTTGGACTTCAATTGACAAACAAGTAATGAGAGGAGGATTCTTAAATACTTGCTCTTTCTTGAGAACTGTTAAGTCCTTGCTGAATCATCAGTAATTGTCTTGACTTGCCATTAACTTGCTCTATCTTGGCATTCTTGAACTTCTTGTTGTGACTGCTCTGCATCTTTTGTTCATTCAGCTTCCCCTAAGCATAAGGTAAGTCCTTTTCCGGCTGGTTCTTCAACACGAACAGTAACAGCATCAGTGCATCGGTCAGCTGAGTCCTTGACCATCTTGTCCATGAGTTTTCTTTTTCTGACTTATCCTGTCATGCACAACATGAAACAGACACTAACCAGACATGATGACTGGTTATCGGGTTAGAATTATTTTACCAAATACTTCCCCTGAACCCGTGGACTCTTCACATTATCTCCCCCTGAGATTCTGGAGGGGTGATACTTTCTTGCATAAAACCCATAAAACTTATTAAAACCTTTAAATTAACCTGGCCATGGTTGAAAAATAAAATAAACAATAAAAACTTAAGATAACACAAAAGAAAAATAAAAATAAAAACAATCATACCAAATTTCTAAACGAGAAGGTTTCTATGGGATCAAACCGTATGAATCTGACTGAGGAACCCTTTTCAGCTTCTGTTACTCGAACACGTCCAGGTGATTGCCAATATACTGATCCACTTTAAACTCAAACCCTTTTCTTTATCAGGCTGTTTGTCACTTTATTATCTTTTATTGTGTATTAATTATGAACAGCAAGAGGGTTTCAACAAATCCTAGGTACATGTTATTGCACAATATCAAGCATATAAATTCCCTACCACATATTTTCACAACCTGAACCAGAAGTTTGAAACTGAGCTCCAGACTGGGTTGAGAAGAGAAAGAATAGATCACATAGATTTTTTTTGGGTATAATATACAAAGTCAACTGAATTTTTGAAACAATTTTAATAATGCTCTCATCAGTGACAAAGGCTGAGGGATTTGGACTCTTGAGGGTCTCTTTTCTTGTGCTCTTTGGCATCTTTTGAGGTGTATACATGCATTTTTTTTATTTTTATTTATTTTAATTGCATATATTATTTATGATGATCTG
>JBCNJP010000010.1:24623514-24722238 GCA_039602395.1 Deinandra increscens subsp. villosa | reverse complement strand
TGACAACCATGATCAACCCATTTTGGACCCTTTCCAAAAATAGGTTGATTTGGTCCACAACCAAAATCATCATAAAAACCCTCATCATTGTAAAATTGCGACTTTTTGACATAAGGACTTGGTTTTCTGAAATTTGGTTGCATTTGTTTAATTGGTTTCTTGTTCACAGATTTTTGAACAGACTTTTGCATCCTGTTAACCAACCCAGATTCAGAATCAGAATCAAGTCTGTCCATTACATTGATACTTCCATTTCCCCTCTTAATGGGCACACTCCTCACCTTAGGATCATAATCAGGATCATACTTTCCCGAAAAGATTTTTTCTATTAAATTGGGATTGACCATATGCAAAGGAAAGTCTTTATTGCTATAGATCTTATCAGAACCTTTTAAGCGATAGGTCACCCAATTTTCAGATGTGTCAAATTTGGTTTTCAGAGTGGGATTGCCAGCCTTGAATTTTTTCAGGTTTTGAAACCTTAGATGAAGAACCTTGTTCAAGAGATTTTGTTTTGGCTGGAGGCACAAACCCAACTCCACCATGTTTGAACTTTGTACCTTCAACAGACTTGCTTCTAGCAATCTGTTTCTGTGCAACTCACTCAGTTTCGTCAGCTCAGATTTGATGGTTGAGAAATCATGTTTTGAAATCAAATTCTGATAATCTGGCTTAGAAACTTTGGAACAAGTGGGTTTGGAACATTCAGCTTTCGTTTCAGATATGAGATCATCAATTTTATCAAGGTCTAAGACATCATAAAACAATTCATCAATCGTAGAATCCAAGATAGATTTTCCGGTTGAAGTTTTTACAGACTTCGAATTGATTGATTGATGATTACTCTGCGTGTCATGAGAAGAAACTTCCACTTTTTCCTCAGATGAAGGACCATTGGTTGTAATGACAGGAGGGGGGAACTTGGCTCAATTTACCTGAATTAGTTTCCTTTTCAGACTTGTAAAGAAAGTTGGTAAATGATGATGAAACTTAAACATAATCAATATTTTGTTTTAGTTAAAATCTCAATTTTTAGATCTACAAAAAGTTTTTGACTATCAGCCATGTCCTTTTGTGACGACCCTAAAACTTTTGCTTTCTTTCCCCAGCAAGTATAGCAACAACGACAGCCGAGGCTGCGAACGCTACGACACAAGAATAATTTTCGGGACGAAAATTCCAATTACAAGGGGATGATGTGACATCCGAGAATTTCAAGGTTTACTTCCGTTAGACAATTCCGTTAGTTACGTTATAAGTATTAACTTAGTAACTAATGCATAACTAGGCCGAATACGTCCACGACCTTTGGTTGATCACCGAACCCCGCCCTTATGTGCTATGTGTTCATTTGTTAACGTCATTATGTGCAATGTGATTTAAACGCATGATTTAATATTATGAATAGCATGACAAATTGTAAATCCTTGATTATGTGAAAATTGCCTAAGTTGTGCAGCCAGCGAAACTACCGGGCGAAACTGTAGTGTCGCCCGGTAGCCAGCTAAGTTAATCAGTTAAAACGTGACCAGAACTAGTTTCGCCTGGCCAGCGAAACTGCCAGCGAAACTAGCCTCTGATATAAATAATCTTAATAAACCCTAGTTCTCCTATTTGCCTCATTTACACAAAAACACACACACTCTTCTCTGGAGATCTGGTCAGCCGAAAACCATCAAGAAAACCAAGATCTCAGCCTCAAGACAACATCCATTCGATTCCTTGATCGAATCGTGAGTCCCAAAACCTTCCTTTATGCCATTTCTATGTGTTTTTTATGTGTTTCTTTATAAAGCATGCTTAAACCTTCATGATATTGTTAGATCTTCTGTAGGAATGCTTAGGAATGCTAGATCCATCATAAAGTTTGCAACTTTACGTTTGAAATCCAACCATGATAAAGATTTATGCTATTTTGGCCACTTTAGGGTTTTAAATGTATTTTGGTGATTTGATGATGAAAATGCATGAATAAGGTGTTAAAACTTGTTGATTGATGTTGGTAAATGCCTATGTATGCTAGATAATGAGTTATGTGAAATATGGAAGCTGTTAGAGTGATTTTTAGGCTGATCCGTATGTTTTTTCGCGACCAGCGAAACTGTTAAGTTGTTTGGGCGAAACTATACAGCGAAACTACCGAGCGAAATTCCCTGAACGAAAGTTCAAACCAGTTTCGGGCGAAACTAGGCTAGCGAAACTGTGCCAACAGTTTCGAGCGAAACTAGCCTAGCAAAACTGTGTCATCGGGTATTGCCTAGCGAAAGTGCTGCCCGTGCACACAGCGAAACTGACTAGCGAAACTGCTAGCGAAACTGAGACCAGAATCCAAACTTGTGCAATATGCTTGAATGTTATGCCATGACTTACATGATTATGCCATGATGATACATGCTTTGATTTCTGATATATATGAACCCTTGTTTATGATCAACCATCGGTGTCGTGTGTCTGTATGTCGAGTCATAGTTCCAACGTGCTATGTTTTGGGCCATAGTGACGTTAAGTAAAGATTAGACACAAAACTAATACTTAAGACCTAAACGTGTTCATAGGTCTTCGTTAAGCAAACTTGGATTATATAGCAAGTGTAGCAGTGCAACCCAAGGTGAGTGTCACTAACCCGATTACCGTGAACCCGATTGGGTCACACCGAATAACTAAAAGTAAAACAATGCTGACAACCTCGAGAGTGCTATGCACCTCCTTGATGAACTTGAAAACCTGGAGTGCGCGACACCCACTTGATGAACTTGAAGTGCTTTATGGGAAGCACTTGTGAATCACTTAAATAACTATTTCTGAAACGAAACTGAAATCACTTTTGAGATTCATGAGAATCCAGTAAACCTTTTTAATATGGCTAGTGTAGGTTAAAGTCTAAACCACATGATATCACATGATTTCTAAGGATGCCTTAAAAACTTAAAAGTCCTCAACTAAATTGTACCATTAATTGTAAAGCGAGGGGATGTTGGGTAGAATCTACTGGAGTTTGACAAACTCCGCCCCGTGGCACGGGGAGTGCACGGAGGTACAATATCAGCCTATCTTACCGTGATCCCGAGAGGACACGGGGGAGGCAAAACCGCGATGACGTAGGTCCGCAGAACTGATGGCACGGCCACTACAATAATTTATGGTCAGCTTTGGTACAAACTTCCTTAGTGCATGGAACAACGGATTAGCTACCCGCGATATCGGTTGAGCACTTTAACTATACAAAACTAGTACATACCCGATAACGTAGGTTACGGACAATATTTTTACTAAACCACAATAATATGATTTGAGTATCACAAGCATTGCTTTTCACAAATAAATTGTACGTAAGAATACGTTTACACGATTATGATTTATGAGACCGGGCCGCTGCATGACAAGCCCACTGTGAACTCACCAACCGTTAGGTTGACACTTGCGTGGTTTAAACTTTTGCAGATCGCTGAAGAGTATCCGGAGTAGGTTGACATGGCACATGAATACTTTTATTTTAGTTAAAACCTAATTGGGAATTTAAAACAATGATTATGTAAAGCACGTGGTTAGTGCTAAAGATAATGTTTTCCGCTGCGTACTGTTAAACTGTTTTATTTATTAATGTTTGGACTTTACTCCGATTCGTTTAGTATTTGTAACTAATGGTTGTGGTCCTGGTCTAGTCGCACCCCTTAACGGTATAAACTCCGTTAGTGGTTAATTTGGGGGTGTGACACCTTTTGTATGGACACAAGTTCAGATTGGTTTGAAAAATAAAATTTTGTTAAACGTAACTGCTCATGAACCGACAACAACTCCTTAGTGGTTCCTTCCCATCTTTCCTTATAAATATTCTTATCAGATCTTGCTACCGATAAAAAATCATTTAGTTTTGTCTTTTCATCTAAGATCGTATTCTTAGTAGTAGCAAATTCATCACAAGATTTGCACATCGGAGGATAAGAAACTACCTTAGAAGTATCGACCATAAGAGCAACCGATTCTGTGATGTTGTTTCTTTTTAATGTACCAACCTCCTGCTTCAGACTTTTGTTTTCATTAGTCAATGTCTGCATTTCCTTTTGTAGTGCAATCATCTTGTCAGCAATTTCCACAGCCTTTTGCTGAGCCCTCTCATATTGTTGCTCTAATGGAAGACTCTTTTGAT
Organism: Deinandra increscens subsp. villosa; assembly: GCA_039602395.1. NCBI lineage: Eukaryota > Viridiplantae > Streptophyta > Magnoliopsida > Asterales > Asteraceae > Deinandra > Deinandra increscens. The sequence continues at coordinate 24,718,091 of JBCNJP010000010.1, read as the reverse complement.
ATAAGTTCTCAAAATCATTGGTTGTGTCAAGTGCTTCAGCTTTTGCGCTTCACATTCACGAATCAGTTCTTCCTTCTCCTCAGTTAGAACTTGAACTTATTTCTCCAACAAGAGAACCGCATCTGATTCAACTTGGTCAGACAAGCTTGCCATGAATGCAAATTTTTCTTTAAAAGAAGATTGATGATCATCCTTTGAATCCGAAACACTTGCTTCATCATTGACTCCAACTTGAACTCCATCAATTGCTTCGCCATGAATTTCATCTCCATCTTGAGTAAATTCTGTCATGGTGTCTTCATCCTGCACATGTGTCACAATCAATGCAGATGAATCAGCAAATTGATTACCCCAGTTATAAGTTTTGTATTCTTGAGACACTAGGGCTTTTGTAGGTTCAGAATTAGGTTTAGAATTTAAAGAACTCCCTGAATTTGATGCATTGTTGGTTCCAGAAGCATTAGACTTGGGAGCAAACTTTTGGTATTCTTGCTTTTTAGGTTGAGAGCATTCCCGAGCGAAGTGTCAGAAATTTGAAAAATTTTAACACCTCACCTTTGACTTGTCAAAACCAATTCTTCCTCCAGAATCCAGGTCTTTTCTACCAGTCTTTTTCAAAAATCTCTTCACCCTTCTTGCAAGCATGGCAAATTGCCAGTTAATATCCATTAGTTCCAGGTCATCTGGATCAACCTGATCATAATCCTCCTCAACCAGTTTTGCATTACGTACTTTCCCAATTATAACCCCCATAATACGATGATACCAATGCAGATACAAGTGCCATATAGTCTTCCGTCGTTGTCACCGACATGGCCATCTTGCTAGTATTCATCAGGTTACTTGCTGGACTCGAGACGTTACATCCTCCAGAATTATAATTATGGTCATAACTATTCGAACCCATTCCATTTCCTGAGTTAGATACATTTCCAGTTAAATTTCCAGCTACGAAAATTGTTGCCGCGTTTGAACCATAGTACACATCAGGATTCTGGACTTCTGCAGGTGTTGTATTCACATTTTTCATCTCTAAGTCTCTTGCTTGCAGCTTACCCAACAATTTCACAAATGTCAATTCTGGATAATCTTTATCATTCATATTCGCTAACACATATGATTCCCACTTTGATGGCAAACCTTCAAGTAATTTTTCTTAAGTTCCTCATCGTCCTTCTTGATTTGAACATTATCCATTTCAGATAACAAATGACAATACCTTGAAATCAAGTCCGGAACGCTTTCACCATCAAAATGTTTGAAATTATCAAACTCCTTGTTCAGAACTTTCTTTTTACTCTTCTTGTATTGTTCGTTGCCTTCACACCATTCTTTTATTGTCGTCCACAATTCATGAGAATGTTTACAACTCTTAATCTGGTGTAGCAACTCCTTAGGAAGTGCTTGTGTTAAAAGACCATATGCTTTTTGTTCTCTTGTATAATCAGTCTTTTGATTAAGATCCAGGTTTCTTTTCATTATAGGCACATTGTTTACTCCAACACGATACACGTATGGTGCATCCAAAGCAATCCATAAGTCCGGATCGGTCGTTCCAATGTAAGCTTCGAACATTTTCTTCCAATTTGCATAATCTTCAAACTTGAGAAGTTTGGGAACTTTTTGGATAGTCCCAATTTCATTATCGTAGTTCAATAAAGTCTGCATCTGGGACTGAATCGCAGCAAACGCTTGAAAATCCGACATCTTGAAAGATTTCAAGTTTCTGATTGGTCCGAACGTACCCCGAACTTGTATAACCCTCCGAACGTGATCCGAACCTGTATCAAACTCCGAACGTGCTTCGAACCTTCTCCGAACTCAATTACAAGGTCCGAACGTCCTCCAAACTTGCCACCGAACTCTGCTTTTCTGAAACAAAGACAAAACCACCGAACTCTATGTCCGAACTCTCACCGAAGATGAAATCTTACCGAACTCCCTCCGAGAGGCCTCCGAAATCTCAACGAACGAGAAAAATGGCCGAACTTCACTCCGAACTTGGAAATCGGAGCGGTTACGCCGAACGAGAAACTTTCGGAAATTTTTGAAAATCACAGAAAAACTCAAACAAACGAGCTCAGAACAATCAGATGAACGAAAACGGATAGAAACAAGGAATTGTGATGTAAATCATGGTGTTTTTAGCGTAGTTTTTCAGAGACGAAGATGAAAAACGAACTTTGAATCACACAATTGAACCAAATCGAACCAAACGAAACTAGAAAGCTCTGATACCACTTGAAAACGCTGGAGCGTGGGATCGGATTAGTTTGATATCAATTATGTAAACGAGAATGTAAACAAACGGTGTAAATATCAATACTCAATCTCTCATTAACGATAGACACGATTACAAAGAGAATCAGGGTATCAGAACACACACACTCTCAAAAGTTCGCTCAACAACAACTAGTTACAAAAGACAAAGCTACACATATTTATAGACTCTCGGCTGTCCGAACTCCTAAGCCTGTCCGAACCTCAGCTCCGGCCAAGGTTTGGCCGGGGTTCGGCCAAAGTTCGACCAGCAGCAAACAAGTGTAATCTTCAAGTCTTCGATACTTTGTCTGATCCAGATCGTTGCCACTTAATGTATCAACAATCACCTTGGTTGCAACACAAAAAATATCGAAATTCTCTAAAGAGAATTTCGTGGATCACCCTCTAGCCAAAATACCAAAAGAACAACCAGCAACCTATACAATGTAAACTAGGGTCCTATTTATAGGGATTCTCCAACTTGGAGAACAAGACAACCTAAAAACCCTAATTAATAGTCAATTCCCGTATTTGACATTAAAGGCCCACTAAGTTCCCTCTAAACACTTTCTAATTGAGCCCAAACACGTCCAAAATGGCCCAATGACTCAATATAATGGAAACCCAACTATTTTACACCTATTCTAACACATAGGCCTTCAAAATAATTCGCCAAAGGATAATTTAATACACAAGCCACAAATTATTTCCTTACAATCTTCCCCTTGGCTTGTGATATTAAATGTCTTCTAATTTCAATCTTCAGACTTACGGTCTTCCCCTTGGCTTGAGCATGGGTTGATGAAGATTATTTTCTTTAACGATCTTCATTGGGCAACAACGAAAGCCTTTCGGGAGTGTTCTCTCAATCAGCATCAGCTTGGTCTGCAAATGATGAACAAATAATGAGAGGAGGATTCTCAAATACTTGCTCCTTCTTGAAAAATGTTGAGTCTTGTTGAATCAGTAGTAACTGTCTTGACTTGCTTGTGTCTTTAGAGGGTAAAATTTTTGAAAACCCCTGTCTTGGCATTCTTGAATTTCTTGATTTGAAGAAATTTCTTGTTCTGACTACTTTGCATCTTTTCTTCAATTCGCTTCCCCTAAACTTGAGAATGATGTCTTTGGAAGCTTCACTTGAACAACCAACAAACTTCCCCTAAGCATCACATTGGGTAAGTCCTTTTCCGGCTGGCTCTTCAACTTGATCAGCAGCAGAGTTCTTGCTTTGGTCAACTGAGTCCTTGACTTTCTTAACCATGAGTTGTCTTTTTCTGACTTACTGTCAAGCACAACATGGAAGAGACACTAACCAGACAATGATGACTGGTTATCGGGTTAGCATTATTTAACCAAAAACCCTAACATAAGATACGGGTTTCCTATAAATACTTCCCCTAAACCCGAGGACTCTTCACCTTGTCTTTCCCTGAGATTCTAAGGGGGGGGGGGGGTCATACTTTCTAGCATAAAACCCATAAACACTTATTTAAACTTCTCATATCAACCTGGCCAATTAATAAAGACTCGCATAAGAAAAAATAAAAATAAACAAATATGAATCAATTAAAACATGAGAAGGCTTCTATGGGATCAAACCGTATGAATCTGACCGAGGAACCCTATTCAGCTTCTTTTACTCGAACACGTCCAGGTGATTGCTAATATACTGATCCAATTTAAACTCAAAACCCTTTTCTTAGTCAGGCTGTTTGTCACTTTATTATCTTTTTAGGTGCATTAATTATGAACAACAAGTGGGTTTCAACAAATCCTAGGTACATGTTACAACACACTATCAAGCATATAAATTCCCTACCACATATTTTCACAACCTGAACCAGAAGGTTGAAACTGAGCTCGAGACTTGGTTGAGAAGAGAAAGAATAGATCACATAGATTTTTGGGGATAATGTACAAGTCAGCTGAATTTTTTAAACATTTTTAGTAATGCTTTCATCAGTGACAAAGGATGAGGGTTCTGGACTCTTGAGGGTCTCTTTTAGTTGTGCACATTGGCATCTTTTGGGTGTATACAAGCATTTTTTTTATAAATATTATTTTTGGTGATCTAGAAGCACGTATGTATGGACAACTCCAGGTCATTGCTCACGCAAAGCAGAGGAGAGCCTTACATACACACGAAGCATCCCCAGGTCTTTGCTTAGCAAAACAGAGGGGACACCGACTTTTTTAGCTCAATTTCACACTCTTGGAGACAAGCGTGTGTATCGGGAACTTGAACATGCAGTCAAATAGAAATACAAATAACCTAAATGTTGTTACCCAACAAACTGCCATACGTTATCTTTAAGTGTGTAACGTATACCTTTTCAGATTAAAGAGCTGAGCCTACCAGCTGTTAGTGTATGAACCTTGTGTGGCCGTTACTGTTCGAATTGACGAACAGACTGATTTGAGAGTGGACAAAGTCTGGGGTCCGAGCCTCGGCCGAACTCAAGGTTCGGAGGCTCCGAACCTTGGCCGAACTCCAGGTTCGGAGGTCCCAGGTTCGGCCCAGAATGAAATAGTATAAATAGTGAAGTCTTTGTATTTCATTGTAAGTTTTTGTCCAGTGTCTTCTCAGATCAATGTGTTGAGAGGGGAGGTTCTGTCCGACCTCCCCCGGAGCTTAATCGTTTGTATACTACACGGTTTTTCAAGTGATACCACTTGAAAACGCTGGAGCGTGTGGATCGGTTTAGTTCGACATCAATAACGTGATAAACAACGAGAACAAGCAATGTAAATAAAACGACTCAATCTCATTAACCAATAGAACGATTACAGAGATTCAGAGTACAAAACACTAGTTCTCACACACACAAGCTCTCATGAACAACTAGTAAATTACAAGACAAACGACCTATTTATAGACACCTAAAACCTGACCTCCGAACCTGAAGATCGGCCAGAGTTCGGAGTCGCCGAACCTTGGGTTCGGCCAAGGTTCGGCCAATACAAAACTAGGTCAAACATTTGTCTTCAACACTCTATTCGATCCAGCCCGTTGCCACATATAATGTACCAACAAACTCCCCCTTGGCAACAGCTGGATCCTTCGTCTTCAGCCTTGAACATCAGCATCAGCCCCATCTCTTTCTCGAATCAAATCATGATTGTTTCCTGCGTAAATGTTGAAGGCAAAGCAAACTCTGATCACCCTCTGAAACTTCAATGCAAGTTCCATGTAGTCAGGGTGATACAGAATCGGATTATAATCCAGCTCTTCAATATCAGCCTTGGATAGATTGATCAGCCACATCGGATCATAGATTCGAACAACCCGGTTTTCCTTCTCCAGCACTATCAACAGCTGGATCCTTCGTCTTCAGCCTTGAACATCAGCATCAGCCCCATCTCTTTCTCGAATCAAATCATGATTGTTTCCTGCGTAAATGTTGAAGGCAAAGCAAACTCTGATCACCCTCTGAAACTTCAATGCAAGTTCCATGTAGTCAGGGTGATACAGAATCGGATTATAATACAACTCTTCAATATCAGCCTTGGATAGATTGATCAGCCACATCGGATCATAGATTCGAACAACCCGGTTTTCCTTCTCCAGCACTATCATAGCTTCTCCGGTACTCTCATTATAATACCACCAACGCAGGTCCTTGATAAAATCAAGTTCCATTGGCATGAGAGGAATTTTCTTCATCACTACCGGTTTCTTCTTGAACACCAATACAATCAGCTTCTTACCAGTTCTTTCATGTATTCTGGTGCGAGATCGACGTCTTTTAGGTCTCTGAGGATTCAAGAACTTAAACCCTTCTCTGCATTCTCTCTCTAACATCTTCTTGAAATGAAAGCCCACATCATCATTCTCATAATTACAGAAAGGCTTTCTAGACAGTTCTCGCACATCCCACACTGGTAGACTACTAAAATCTCTTGCACGCTTAAAGTATTGAACACCATTTTGGCGTTTAACCCCATAACACTTCAACCTTGCAGAATACATCCAACTGATTATATCACCTGAGACTTGACCCTTGAACTTAAAGTACGGTCTTTGAATAATCGGCTTAGCAGGAGGAACATAGTTGGCATGGAACTCTTTCATATATTCATCCATCACCCAACGTTGTTTCTGTTCTTTAAACTCCTTGACCGTTGGATCTTCAGGTTTCTCTGATTCTTTCTTCTTCAATCTCTCCTCCGCTTCAGTAACCTTTTCTTCAGGAAATACTTCAAAATCATCACCAGACTTATTATCGTTGACATTTGAATACATCTCCGGGTATTCTTCTGATGTAATGTCTTCAATTTCAATCTCTTCATCAAAAATCCCTTCAATGTCGTCATCAGACTCTGGATCAGATGATTCATATTTCTCTGGTTCAGCTTCAGAAACTTTCCTCATTTCTTCATCATTCAACTCAAACACTGCTTTAAGCTGTTCAGCTGTTAGATCACCAGCAATCTCTCCTTCTTCTAAGTTTTCAATAATATGCTGGAATTCTTTCAAACTAGTACCAGCTTGATTGGACGGGATTGACGAAATCGGCATCGCTTCTATTGAATCCTTCTCCCCCTGGGATGTAGATGTCCCAGCACCCGAACTAACATTACCGGTTGGGCCTGATCCTCCACCTACATTCCCTTGATCATCTTGATCGGGATCATCATTCAAGTAATCCATAAACTCTTCTCGACACCCTGATCCATCACCAATCTCCCCCTGAGCTTTAAACTTTTCCATCAAAAATTTTATTTGCTCACTCATCGTCACAAGCATTGAATTCTGAGTTTCACTTGCAAGGCTCAAACGTTGAATTTGTTTATCTTTAGCCAAATTCTCTGCCCTCAATTCTTCATTACTAGCCTGTAGCTTACCAACTGTAGACTTCAGGCTATCAAGTTGTTGTTGCTGATCTTGAAGAGCACTCTGAAGAATACTAGCCTGAGAAAACGACACAGAACCTTGCTCAAAATTGAAGTTGATGTCTGGAGAAGCATTTGTAGTAGTAGCTGTGGAAAACACCGGGGTTGTGGGTGTAGAACCCATAGACTGAGGAACAAACTGCGCACCAGCACTCGCTGAAGGTGCCGTGCTCACAGTTGTCGATCTTGTTGCATTCATCAGATCACGCAAGAAATCAGCCTGCACATCAGACACCGAAGTCTGAACCGTAGTAGTAACTTCTGGCACAGACACAGAAGAAGAAGACATCCCAGAACGAGGCTGTAAAACATATTGCTGAGTCCTTCTCTTCTTGCCTTTACCACCAGCTGATATGGACTTCAATCTTCGTTTGGAACCAGCAACTGATTGCTTTCCTTTACCATGTACAGAATCAGCTGAAGGATCATAATCTTCGTCAGAAGCAGATGAGGCTACTTGATCATACACACGACCCTGGTATCGGTCATTGCTTTTGTTCTGGCCCAGACGATATGCTAGATGAGCATCACTACATTTCCTCAACTTCACAAACTTTGAATTAATCAAGACTCGGACAAACGGATCGTTTGTATCCGATACGTCTTCAGAGTCAGCCCCCATATTCAGAAACTCATCATCATCCTCAGATTCATCAGATTCATCAATCAACGTATTCACTGCAGCTGTCTCAGTCACACTTACAGTAACTGGAATCTCTTGTGATAAACTCACAGTTTCAGACACAACTGGCTGAGACACAGCTGGTTGAGACACAGCAGGTTGAGATACTGCTGGTTCAGAGCCAATCGGGGCTTGAACATCCGGCTCTTGAGCAACCGGAGTTCGTCTCTTTGGTCTTTTCACACGTCCTTGTTGTGGATTCTGATTTCTGTCCACAATCCAACTGTAATCCAACTCATCTGAATCACTGTCTTGGCTATGGCGTGGTGCACCAGCTGCTGGTGCAACATAATCAGGATTCGCCAAATGACCAATCAGGCGTTTAAATTTGGGCTTCAACTCAGGTGCCATCTTCTGATAAGATGCTAAAGCACCAACACTAGCTTCTGTCATGTGTTTCAATATCATCTTCTGATTCTCATTCTTCACCAAGTTTGGATACAAGTCATTCAAGATCATCTGAATGAATCTTGGATAAATAGCTGCTTTCTTCTGCCTCTGAGTAAGATTGTCTCTCATGTAATGAAAAATCATCCCAGAAATGTTGTAAGGACGATTCAGTACTAAGGCATTCAGCAAAGAAATTGTGATCTGAGGAACTTCATCAAACCCTGAAATCCTGTGTCCCAGACACACTAGCAGCACATGCACCAAATACTTGTAGGGTACGCTCAATGATGACTTGTAGACCCACTCTTTACTTGGATCATCAGAATACCAGATACGCTTCAGAAATGCAACATTATCTTCATGCGGAAATGCTAACGGTGCATTCAATGTATCAGATTCCAAGTGTAACACCCTTCTGATATCTGCTTCAGTGAATTCTACTGTCTGATTTTGAACTGTTGCTGAAATTCTGATCGGACCGTCAGTTATCGTTCGTGCATTGCTCCAGAATTCCAAGATTATATCCCGATATACATCACATGTTGTTGTTATAGCATAATGAATCCTGGAACGTCTCAGGAAATCAAATACGCCATTTCCACCAAATTGTTCAAGCTTTGATATTCCAACACCGAGATGTGCACAGACATTATGTTTATCTCCAACTTTTAAATTCACAGCCATTTCTGAAAACACATAACATGAAAAGTTCATTAAATGTCATATTATTAACAGATAAAATCACCAAATTCGTCAAATCATTGTCAATTGCATAAAACAACAACTTTTTGACTCAAAATTTGAGTTTGGCCGAACTCTGTCCGAGCCTGCTCCGAACTACAAGTTCGGAGCTTTGTCCGAGCCTGCTCCGAACCACACGTTCGGAGCCTCCGAACCCCAGGTTCGGAGCTCGAGCATCTCCGACGATTTGAATTTGAAAAGTAACGATTCCGGCCAAATCAATTAAAACCAACACACACCTATGGTCGGTTTATGATAACAAACACACAGAAGCCAGTTTTTCACATTTAAAAGCCTGTTTACATTGAGTTATTTCAGATCTGAGTTTTAGTTAACAGTCGGAACGGTTATTCACAGAAATCACACACATTAATGACCAAAAACCACAAAGAAAGTACACCCCAGTACTCGGAAACACAGCTATCTACCTGAATCTGTACTCAAAACACTCAAACAACACTGTTTTTGGAAAATTAAAAATTTTGGCAGCCGTTCGGTATAGTTCGGAGTCAACAGGAAAATATGACCTCCGAACTCCTGATTCGGAGTATTTATAGGTCATCCCGTTCGGACCTCCGAGCTCCCTCCGAACTCCTCGTTCGGACCAAGAGTTTCACCGAACGTGTCCGAACTCCTACCTCGGACCCCCCGAACTCTCTCCGAGCTCCCTCCGAACTCCTCGTTCGGACCACCGAGCTTCAGCATTCGGACCTCCGAACCCCAAGTTCGGACCTCCGAGCCTCAAGTTAGGTCATTTCCAAAATTTTTCAAATTTAACCCTAAGTTTGATGAATCTTCAAATTGAACCCCAAAGTTTTAAAATTTAAACAATTTGATACAAACTTGTTCAATTTTATGATGAAATTTCTGAAATCAAGTCCTTTTGGTTGTTCCCGGCATAATTTGTAATCTTTCACCAACGGTTGATCGAAAATAAAACAGAATCAAAATCTTTTTGATATTTTGTAAATTTTCAAACACACCAAACATCTTTTTGAATTTTTCTAAAATTATGCTAAAACACACCTAAAATCTTTTTGTGATTTTACAGTTTTTCAAAGAAACAAACCAAAACAGAAATGAAATCAAATAACTAGAACTGAAATAAATTAAGTATTTTTGTGAGAAAGATCCAGACGCGAGATCATATCGGTCAAATATGCATCAGACACACTTCAATTTCATTTTTAATCAGCATGCAAGTCAAGTTGGCAGCAAATACAACTTTTCAGTTTATTTCAGCTCGGGTAGATCAATTTTTATAGCTTTCTGATATGTTAAGATGTATTAAGCAAGCATTGATATTATGAAAACCCACACAATCAGACATATTGGCAATCTGGCTTATTCTTATTATTTTTGTATTATTCACAGAATTTGATTTCCTCAGAGATTTAACGTTCTTGGTGTTTCATGCAAAAATAAAGCAGAACCCTAAACAAACAACAATCAGGTCGGCTGGTAGGCACGCAGAGAAAGTCCGATTGTTTAGGAAAATAAGAAATGAAAAATAAAGCAGAAATTGTATAACCCAACAACAATCAGGTCGGTGCTTCCGCACACGCAGAGAAAGTCCGATGAGTTATACGAAACACCAAAGAAAATAAAGCAGAACGTCAAACGAACACCAATCAGGTCGATCTTTCGATACGCAGAGAAAGGCCGATCGTTTGACAAAATAAAGAAAATCAAACAAGTTTAAGTCTTTGCAAAATGAAAACATGCGTACACCAGAACATCTCTTATTCTGTTTTTGCCTTTTTCATTTTTCATGCCAAGATCACACAATACTCATCATGATGTGTCTCACAAATAATCAAGCAATTTCTTTATGTTTATATCATACTAGCATATATCAGATTTACCCTAACACATTCAACTAACCAAACAAGCACCTACAGCCTTTAATTTTACTTTATCCGTGGTTGATAACACATGCCGATGTATTATCATTTCTCGCTTGGTCGGATCAATTTCTCAATTTTCATTTTTCCATTTTTTTTATGCTTTTTGCATTTTCCATTTTTTTTATGCTTTTTGCATTTTTCCATTTTTTTTTTATCTTTTCTGAATTTCTCCCCCTAAAAATACAAAGACTCTATTTTTGGATTTTTAATAACAGAGAAAGAAACAAATAAAAGAAAATAACAAAGAAAAATTTGATCAACCGATAGTTACTCAACTTGGTAACTTTTGAATGCCGTTGATCTGCAAAAGATAACGGAAGCGGGTTTTATCAAATGCTTTTGTAAAAAGATCCGCTTTTTGAAAATCGGTATGAATCTTTTGCAGATCAATCAAGTGTTTCTCATAACAATCACGAATGAAGTGATATCGAATATCGATGTGTTTTGTTTTAGAGTGATGGACGGGGTTTTTAGTAATGCAGATAGCAGCAGAGTTATCTATATAAATTGGCGTAGTAAGAAACATCAAACCGTAATCCCGCATTTGCTGTTGTATCCATAAAACCTGAGAACAGCAACTGGCAGCTGCGATATATTCAGCTTCAGCCGTGGATGTAGCAACGGACGTCTGCTTCTTACATTGCCAAGATACCAATCTGTCACCTAGGAACTGACATCCGGCCGTGGTTGACTTGAAATTAATCTTACAACCGCCATAATCCGAATCAGTATAAGCTGACAAATCGAACTTATCATCATGAGGATACCAGATCCCAAGATCTGAATTACCCTTCAGATAAGCTAGAATTCTCTTGACTGCTTCCATATGAGAAACTCGAGGTGCTGCTTGGTACCTGGAACAAAGACAGACAGCAAACATAATATCAGGTCGACTAGCTGTCAAGTACATTAATGATCCTATCATTGCCCTATACCGAGTGACATCCACTGGTTCACCCTCTTCGTCAGGACAAAGACCATGAGACAGCTGAATTGGAGTTCCAGGAATGCGAACATCTTCAATTTTGAACCGACTTAGAACATCTTTAACATACTTTGACTGATGTATGAAAATTCCTTTGTCAGATTGTTGAACCTGTAAGCCCAAGAAGAACGACATTTCTCCCATGGAACTCATTTCAAACTTTGTTTGCATCAATCTCTCAAAATCCTTTGATAATTCTTCATTGGAACACCCAAAAATAATGTCATCGACATAAATTTGTACCAAGAGCAAATCCTCCCCCGTTTTTCGACAAAATAAGGTAGGATCGACCAACCCACGCTTGAATCCATTGTCAAGTAAATAAGTGGATAGCGTCTCATACCAAGCTCGAGGAGCCTGATGGAGACCATAAAGTGCTTTATCCAGCTTATAAACCTTCTCCGGATAATCAGGATCGTAGAATCCCGGAGGTTGATCAACATAAACTTCTTCTTTGACTTTGCCATAAAGAAATGCACTCTTCACATCCATCTGAAAGACCTTAAAACCACGATGTGCTGCAAATGCCAAGAATATTCGAATTGCTTCAATTCTGGCAACAGGTGCATACACCTCATTAAAGTCAATCCCTTCTTCCTGAGAAAACCCTTGCACAACCAAACGAGCTTTATTGCGGACTATCACTCCACGATCATCCCTTTTGCATTTGTATACCCATCTTGTACCACAAGGTTTCTTACTTCCTGCTGGTAAATCTTCAAGATGCCATACTCCTAACTTCTGAAATTGTAACAGCTCTTCTTGCATTGCCTCTACCCATGAACCATCAAGTAACGCTTCATTCACATTTTTAGGTTCAATCTGAGATAGAAAACAAGAATGGAATGCTTCTTCCTGGATACCAGATTCCAAAATCGTTAGTAACGCACTACCCTCAATCTGATGTCTTGTGCGTACGCCATCATTCAAATCACCAATAATATTTTCTTGTGGATGAATGGTGTTTATACGAACCGTCTGATGAACAGGAACCTCAACCGTTTCAGCCAAACCAGGAATAGGATCTTCCTCAACCACCACATTATCAGTTGAATCAGCCACCACTTCATTTGTAACAGCATCAACTTGTGGATCAGGTTGTTGAACAGGAAGCTCATTCTGATGTGACACGGCTTCATGAAAATCATTCTCATCATCAGAAGACATAACATCAGCCACAACTGTTGTATCATTAGAAGACTCGGTCATATAATCATCAGCAACAGGCACTTCTGGAGTTGGCAGATTCACAATTTTGAGAACCGGAACATCATTCTGAAGTTCAATGTACACATTTGCAAGTTGCTCGTCAGACATTTCTGGAGTTGAATCAAAATTTTCAAACAATGATTTGTAATCAAACATCCAATCCGGTCCTTCACCTTTGGGTGGTAAAGTATATGGTTGAAAATCCACATGTAAGTATTCCGCTACAGTTCCCGTCTGCAAATTAAACACCCGTTTCTTTTGATTCGAGTATCCGACAAACACTCCCTCAAAAACTTTGTTATCAAATTTGCCCGCAGACGTTAACACGGTACATGGACACCCAAATGGCTCTAAGTAATCAAGAGTCGGTTTGCGATTCTTGATCAATTCGTAACATGTCTTTCCAAGCCTCTTAACAGTTAGTACCCTATTCAGCACGTGACAAGCAGTGTTGACAGCTTCAGTCCAAAAAGGAACCGGCAACTGAGCATCAGCCAACATTGTTCGTGCTGTTTCAATAATGGTACGATTCTTTCTTTCTGCCACGCCGTTTTGCTGAGGAGTGTATGGTGTACTAAACTCGTGTACAATTCCCTTTTCCATACAGAATGTCCTCACGGCTGAATTCTTAAACTCCGTGCCATTGTCACTACGAATCCTTCTGACTTTCAATTTGTATAATGACTCAAGAGTATTAATCAAATTGATAAGGATTTTTGCTGTTTCATCTTTAGTGACCAGAAAATCCACCCAAGAAAATCTTGAATATTCATCTGTTACCACCAAACAGTACCAATTTCCAGAAATACTCTTACGATTCACAGGACCGAACAAATCCATGTGAAGTAATTCCAATGGTACATCAATTGAGTGATACTTTTTCAATGGATGAGATTTTCTCTTTTGCTTTCCTTTCTTGCAACTCACACAGACATCATTAAATACAAATTGCTGTTTCGGAACCCCTTCGACAAGATCCCGTCGCACCAATTCATTCATCTTCCGGTAATGGATGTGTCCCATGCGACGATGCCATAGAATAGAATCCCGTTCTGATGCTTTTGTTAGAAAACATTGACCTTCAACAGTGGCAGTAGCTGAATTCATGTCAAGCACGTATAGATTTGAAAATCGAGGTGCTCGCATTACTACAAACTCATCAGGAATCTTGTAGTCAGGCTTCAGAATTACACATTCACTCCCTGTGAAAGCAGTAACGTATTGCTTATCACAAATCTGGGAGACGCTAAGAAGATTGTATTCCAATTCTTTGACATACTCAACGTTCTCAAATGTGACTGATCCATTGGACAATTTCCCAATTCCAGTGACCTGACCTCCCTTATCGCCAGCAAATGTAACTTTTCCACCATCAAATGGTTTCACATCATGCAGCAGAGAGATGTCACCAGTCATGTGCCGAGATGCTCCGCTATCAACGACCCAAATGTTACTCATAGGTGGTCGCGAAGATCCCTGCATAAATTAAACAGAAGATTAGTTATCGGGACGAACCCAAGCTAGAAGCTTTGGGTCGACCGTCATCTTCAACAAAATCGACACCTGCCATGGAGGAACCCTTAGGTTTCCATGACTCACTTGAAGAACCCTTGGAGCCAGATGAAGAAGTTTTAAGAATTGATTTGACATTTTCAGATTCTTTTTCTGATTTCTTTGCACTGTTATTTTGTTGAAATTCATGAAAAAAATGTATTCTTCCCTGGTCATCCACAAATCTAACTTTCTTCTTGGAAACAGGGGTGTCCGTCTGATATCCCTCAGAACCAGCATCTGATTTCTCAACATCAGATTTGTCAGATTTAGGTTTCTTCAATGGACATACCCGATATGAATGACCACGAAGTTTGCACTTAAAACATTTTCGTTTGTCCATGACAGATTGGACAATCGTGTCATCATCCATATCAGACTCAACAAAAACCTTTTGTGACTTAGATTTAAACCCCTTTCTATTAGACACAGAATGATTTGCAAAGTTTTCAGTGTAACCAGAGACATTTTCTGAAAAATCATCACAGTAATCAAATTGATCTCTCCCCCGTGAATTTTCAGAAAAATAATTCTGACGTCTATCTCTCCTTCCATCAAAACGTGGACCAACATTATGTTGATATCCATGATCAACCCACTTTGGACCCCTTCCAAAGACAGATTGATTTGGCCCATAACCAAAATCATCATAAAACCCAGCATCATCATAAAATTGTGACCGTTTTACATATGGACTTGGGTTTCTGAAATTTGATTGTTTTTGATGATAAAAACCTTTTTGAGTTTCTTGAAAACTTTTTGGTGATTCATATATTGTGTTGAATGATTACATAAACCGAAGGAGTATACAAACGATTAAGCTCCGGGGGAGGTCGGACAGAACCTCCCCTCTCAACACATTGATCTGAGAAGACACTGGACAAAAACTTACAATGAAATACAAAGACTTCACTATTTATACTATTTCATTCTGGGCCGAACCTGGGACCTCCGAACCTGGAGTTCGGCCAAGGTTCGGAGCCTCCGAACCTTGAGTTCGGCCGAGGCTCGGACCCCAGACTTTGTCCACTCTCAAATCAGTCTGTTCGTCAATTCGAACAGTAACGGCCACACAAGGTTCATACACTAACACCAGCATATCACCCTGAATCATGTCCTTCACATCTGCCTTACGCATGTCAGCCATCTCCAAAATGGAAATTTATTTCACTACCCACCTTCTTAAACAAACAAAAGATTAAAAATTAAAAAGCAAAATTTTTTTAGTCAAATTTGAGTGGTCAATTATTTCATCTTTTCTATTCTCCCCCTTGCTTTTTGATTTTTAATAACACACCCTTTTTTTATGAATATGCTGACACACTCCTAAAAATATACTAATACTGGCCAAGCTAACCTTCTAGTTATTCTTTTGAAAATTTTTCAGAACTGGGTTTTTGTATTATGCAGTACCATACCTCACAACACTTTAGTCAAGAAGCAACCAATCCAGACAATACCTTGCTGATTTGTTAGAGTTACCTCTCATCAGAAGAACATCCCTACTATTGAGAATTTGCATGTCATGGAGAGATGCCTTCAATCATGTGCGTGGAACAATCACTATCACAAACAAACAAAGGTTAATGAAAGTCCTCCTTGACTGTTCCTTCACAGAGTGAGAGATTAGTTAGCCATAGGTACCTAGGCCATTGTGGTTCTGGGAATTCCTGAAGAATCAGTGAAAGTTACTTCTTTTAAACACATGCCCTTTGTAAAATCAGGGGTTGGAGTTGTGGCTGCCATTGATTTAGGTTTCCAAATTTGAGGTGATTTGAAAGTTGTTCTAGTCACCTTTGAAGTAGTGACTTTAGGTATTTCAACCTTTTTCATTTCAGGTTTCCTTTTCAAAACAGTTTTAGTTACCTTTGGAGGGGTAGCTTTAGGTTTTTCAACATTGTGTTGTTTTGAAATCGGTTTCTTCACCTTTTTATGAAAATTTTCATAATTTGGAAAAACATATTTTTGATTTGAAAATTTACTCTGCTCTTTGGCAGTGCCCCAATGTTGATCAGATGGTTTTATCTTAGGAGAAACAGTCTTCATTGCCTTACGTGGTTGCACCTTCATTGGCATAAACTTAATTGATTCCTGAGATGAAACACTTTGACCTTGCGGATAATATGGTTGATAGGGGCGATAGAGATAATTTTGGGCAATGTGACCAGGATTGCCACAGTTAAAACAAGTATGCTTCTTTAGATAGAAGTCAGACGTGTAACCGTTTGTCTTTAGTTGCTGAGGTGGAGCACCATTTACTTGTGTCTGCATCTTTAACCCATTTGCAGATCCAGGGTTAACTGTGGACTGGTTCCTCGAAGCTTGAGTTGAATCTATCTTTTCAGTTCTTGTGCTCCATGTATTCTTTGATGTCAAGGCAGCATTTCTACAACTGCAACTGCATGAGCCTACTGAAAAAATGGGAGACACAACCACTCTCTTCTGCTTTTCATTCTTCACAGTAGCTGTTGGCTTCACACTTGGAGACTGAATGGTGATCTTTGGCCTCCTAACATAGACTCCACTTGCAGAAGCATTAGTGGATGACCCCAATCCTTTAAATTTGGATGAGAAGGATGGTAGTTTATAGCCAGCATCTGGTTCTTGGTCAAACATAGACCCAGATGTCATAAATAACTTCCCCTCGGGTCTTGTTGTCATGATCACATTCTCCCGCTGCACTTCATCCATAACCTTGAAGTACAAAGTATCGATTTTTGGATACTTTTCAGCTTTTTCTCAGCAGCCCGTTCTTCTTTATTTGTTGTCATTGAGCTTAAACTTTCATTCCCAATCGTGTTATTCACACAGTTTGTGTGAGTATCTTCCTTGACAGACTTTTCAGCTACGGACACAGACTGAGGCCCATATACCATGTTCGCCTAATTTAGGGACTCTTCCATCAATTCCTCGGTAGTTTTGGGCAAGTTGATGTACTCGTGTTGTAGCGGAGGAGGAACATTTCCTTATCCAAGGCCATATTTGTCTTTGACATGTTTCAGTCGATCAACTGAGTTAAACAGAGAATGATGAGATTCCATCATTTTCCTGTTGAATGTTCCGATGCTTCTCCAAAGTAGTTTCAGTATCATTAAACTTTGCCTTTAATACAATGAGTTCTTGACTCAATTCCTCCACCTTGCGTTCAACTACTCTTAAATAGGTGCTTTTTATCACTCACCCGAGTTTCAAGATTCTTAACATCTACCTTAATAGCTTCCAGTTTCTCTCTAAATATTCTAGCCTTATTTTTATACTCCCTAAGATCTCTAGCAGTTGATTCATGATTTACTGTTTCATTTGTAAATTTATGAACCATTCTTTAGCCTCATACTTGGGCTTACAACATATATCATTGTTATTGGTAGATGCAGTGGTACCTGGTAGAATGGGTGCCATGATTTTCTTTGATTTGGACCGGAAAGACTCGATTGGATTGAAAAGGGTGGATCAAAAAGTCTCAACCGGATTGGAAAGCAGGTTCTCTATCGGAAAGATGGTTTTCGATCGAAAAGCAACTTTTGGATCGGAAATGTGGATCGAAAAGGGATTTTCGATCAATGCGATGTAGGGTCAAAAAGTGGCTTTTCAGTCGAAGGCAGGGTTGGATCGGAAATTACTTTTCGATCAAACAAGAGTTAATAGAAAAGTATGCTTCTCGATCAGGCAGAAAAGCGCCTCGATCGAAAAGTGTATGCTGATCGAAAAGTCACAGAAGGGACTTTCCGATCGAAAAGGGGGAGCTGATCGAAAAGTCATGAAAGGGACTTTCCGATCGAAACGGAGCTGATCGAGAAGTTACGAAGGGACTTTCCGATTGAATGGTGGAGCTGATTGAAAAGTCACGAAGGGACTTTCCGATCGAAAATTCACGAAGGGACTTTCTGATCGAAAAGTGGGGCTGATCGAAAAGTCAGGAAGGGACTTTCCGATCGAAATGGAGCTGATCGAAAAGTCATGAAGGGATTTTCCGATTGAAAAGTGGGGAACCAGGAAGTACTATTCGATCTAGAAGTCGATCGAAAAGTATCCAAAAGGGGGAAAAGCTTATGAAATCCTAGCAAGCCTGCATCTGTCCTATGCGAAACCTGCAAAAACACTTCCGTTTCGTGCTAAACGTTGAAAATCACCAAGAAACTCAAGTCGTTAGTCAGCAAAAACTTGAATCTGATATCGCGAGAGCCACGAAACTTGCGTTTCTTGGCTCTGATACCAATTGTAAGGATCAAAACGTCCCTCACACGATATCAATGTCTAGTAACAACCGTGCGGAATTCGGTGTTACTAGATGATTTAAGAATAAACAACAAGTATATTGAAAAGATGATTAAACACACGAAAGAAACACAAACCAATTGAAGATAAACTTCATTGATCACCTTGGTTGCAACACAAAAAATATCGAAATTCTCTAAAGAGAATTTCATGGATCACCCTCTAGCCAAAACACCAAACGAACAACCAACAACCTATACAATGTAAACTAGGGTCCTATTTATAGGGATTCTCCAAATTGGAGAACAAGTGAACCTAAAAACCCTAATTAATAGTCAACTCCCGTATTTGACTTTAAAGGCCCACTAAACTCCCTCTAATCATTTTCTAATTGAGACCAAACACGTCTAAAATGGCCCAATGACTCAATATAATGGAAACCCAACTAATTTACACCTATTCTAACAGTTAGGCCTTCAAAATAATCTGCCAAATGATAATTTAATACACAAGCCACAAATTATTCCCTTACAAGTTCGGACATCCGAAGTTCCAGTTCGGTCAAGTTCATTGAGTTTCTGTTCGGTTGAGGTAAGTTCGGATCAGTTCGGTACACGAAGTTTTAGTTGTAGGTCCAGAAAAACAACCAAATCACAATATTGCTATCACAAACGAGTGCGGAATCCTCGTTAGTGATTGATTCGAGAAGAAAGTAGATGAAAGAGACTTGATAAAACAAAGAAGATCAAATCTTGAATGAAACAAAGAAGAGCAAATTGAGACTGATCGTAAACACACAATAGAGAGAAAATCGGAATCCCAAAAGCTCCTTGAGTCATAAACTATGTGAGTTTATATACTACCCACTTACAAACCCTAATCCAATCATAAACACATAACCGGCCCACATGGCCCAAATCGTAAACTATTCTAAGCCCATAAGCCCAATACTAATCAAGCCCACATCTAATGTTCATGCCTCTAATGTATAGCCCAACAATCTTCCCCTAGGCATGAACCATTAGAAAGTCTAATGAAGATGTAAATCAAATCTAAATGTATGCGCCTCTTTCCTTGACCACCATTCTTTCTCCACGATTAGACCTGCTGTGCCATGAAACAATCCCACCCGTATAGCATTCTGCATGTCATGCTCGTCACCAAGAATTGGACGGGATGCCGGGAGCTTGATGTCATTCTCTCCGAACCTCAGCAAATCTACGGGATCATACATTCGGAACTCTCTCATTCTCTTGCAAACAACCACCACTTCATACGTTGTCGGATCAAAGAACCAGCTGTCAAAATTCTTCACAAGCGTATGGTCTTCAATTTCATCGAGCATGTTGATGACTCGGGTTCGTTTGGTGGGAGGGCACCTCTTTTCACTGATTGGTTCATTGGTGACAGGATCAGTTCCGGTTTCGACCCACCTTGCAGCCTTCAGATCAAAGTTTTCAAAGTTCTGCTCCATCTGTGCTACCAAGTTGTCGCGAACCAGATTTCCATGATTAGCGTTCCACCTGTTAATGAACGATGCCCACAGCAAATTTCTCAATTATGTCTCGGTCCGGGAGTGGAATTGACCCCTTGATCTGTAGTATTCGACTGGACTATATCCATATCTTACTACAGCAAATAACTCCTTTTCTGCATCATAATGCCAACACAGAATTGGTTGTCGGCTTCCTTTCTTGTCTAGCTCACTCTCACCCACATCTATGCTATATTTCACAGGAGTAGGTCCTCTGAAAAACTCCTTGAACCAATTAACTTGTCCTTCGGGAGCCATAGAAATATATCTTCCACCACGTACATATTCAGACATTTCAATGGTGTCATATCCTTCATCTTCTTGAGTAGCACTTGTACCCTGAACTCCATGAGATGAGTTTTGGCCAAGGTCACCTAAAGCACTTGACACCATAGCACCTTTCAACTCATTATACTTCTTTTTCAAATCCATCAAGGTCTCATACAAGTACTTAAACCTATTCTTGTCAGCCACCTCCTTGTCTTTTAGTTTTCTGTTCTCACCCTGGAGTGCTTTTATCTCAGCCTCTCTAATTATGTTCTGAGACATCAGAAAGTTAAGGTGAGGGTCTGCACTTATCCTCGTCTCAATAGGG
Organism: Deinandra increscens subsp. villosa; assembly: GCA_039602395.1. Lineage (NCBI taxonomy): Eukaryota > Viridiplantae > Streptophyta > Magnoliopsida > Asterales > Asteraceae > Deinandra > Deinandra increscens. The sequence continues at coordinate 24,697,127 of JBCNJP010000010.1, read as the reverse complement.
AGCTCAGCAGCTTGAAATGGGTGGAAACTTGGGATAACTGTTGGCGGCAGACTTGTCCCAGTAGAGACACTTATTCTCACAGGTCTGGGTAGTACAAAGGTGTTATCAACCTCTAGAAATTGCCTTTCTTCGTGAACAGGGCTACGTTAATTCAGAAGATGACTTTCAGTCTGAACCTGGGCAGGTTGATCTTCAACATTCTGATCAGTTGTTTCTTCTTGAATAATTTGACTTTGAGAACTGGACCCTGCTGGATGGACCATCAACAGACTTGAGCTAGTGTTTGTGAACTTGAACCTGCCACTTCTTGGATCTGTCCTCTTTCTGGGAGATGGTTCATGAATGGGGACAGGCTTTTCAAGCATCTCATTCACATTGAACTAAGTATCCAACTCTTGAGGGATGGAGTCACCACTAGAAGACGAGTTCAGGACATCCCTTGATCTTTTAAGATTGATTGGTTCTAAGTCCCCATAGATATCATCATCATCCACATTCTCTTGATCAGCGAAGATGTCGTCCATCACGTTTTCTTCATCAGAAGGTATACCTTTTGTTTGATCCAGAACATTTACAGCAATTGGTGTTGTCACATCGTGATCTTCAGCAACAGTCACATTTACAGTCGCCACATCTGGTTGAGGTTCACCCTCTTGATCTGACTCAATCACTTGCTCTCTAGCAACTTCAGGAAAGGCACCTCTTTTGGCCCATTCAATCCTTCCCTGAAAGCTGTTTGTAGAACACTAATACGATCTTGCTAGTGCATGATTACAATCGGATTTGAGCACAACGAGGTAAATAAACTTCTTTGTATTGATCACAACTCGTAACAGAGAGAACAGAGTGTTTACAGGTTTACACCAGTGAAAACACATAGTTAAGAACGCTCAAACCTCACTCGCTAGTTCTCTCAACAAGCTAAGACCTTTAAATAGGCAACTGGCCAGCGTACCAGGTGGTCCGGCGTACCACCTGGTCCGCCACTAGTCCGCTAGAACCAGAAAACCTAGACTTACAAATTACATACTCAAAAGAACAAGACCTAGCACTAGACAACTATATATGCTTCTACAAACTCCCCCTTGTCTTGTGCTAGTCTTCAGAAGCCCTTGACTCTGTCTTCTTCCATTCCCTTCTTCTGTTATTTCCCGCATGTATTCCACCATCAAAGCAAACACTTATAACCTTCTGAAATTGCATAGCTTGATCAAAACACTCAGACTTGTAAAGAATCTTGTTAGAATGTAGTTTCTCAATATCATTCTTCGGTAGATTTATCAATGACATTGGGTCGTAGATTCTCACAACCTTGTTATCTTCTTTAATCACTATTACTGCTTCTCCAGAAACTTCATCATAGTACCACCATATTAATGTTTTGATGAAATCCTGTTCAAGCCGTTTCAAAGGTATCTTCTTAATCTGAACTGGCTTTTTATACTTCAAAATCACCACTGGTCTGCCTGTGATTGGATGAATATCCATTGGATGATCAGAGTAAGTCGTTCTTAGAGGAGTCAAAAACCTAAACCTTCCTTGACATTCTTCAATTAGCTTCTCTTTAAACACAGCAGCCAAAATGTTTCCTCCATGATTCAGAAATGGACTTCTAGACAAATCCCTTACATCACAAACAGGCAAAGTGTTGAATCTTGAAGCATTCTTCAAATATATAATCCCAAACTCCTTTTTGATAGCATAACACTTGAGTTCAGAATCATACATCCAGCTAATAATTTTCCCAGAAGCTTGTCTGCCTTTTCTGTCAAAATACCTTTTCTGATCAACAATCTTTGAAGACTTTTCAACTTGAACTGGAAGCTTCTTTTTCCTTTGCTCTTTTAGCCATGCTTCAAACAACAACTTCTTCTCCTCTTCTTCAGTCATATCATATTCTCAGATGCCACAGGTTGAGTTGATTGTTGCTCTGATTCAACCTTTTCTTCACTATCTTTACCAAAGAAATCAAAACCCTCAGAATAATCATTATCAGAAAAATTACCATACATCTTTGGATCATTGGGATATTCTTCAGCCGTCATATCTTCTACCTCCACCTACTCATCTTCATACACAACTTCTTCTTCTGAATCATCCTCCTTGTATGGATCAGCAACTGGCACCTTGTCAACATCATCAACATTTAAAGCAAATATGGCAGCCAGCTGCTCCTTGGTAAAAAGATTAACACACTCTCCTTCTTTCATTTCCACCCTTGATACTGGAGTTACATCATAAACTTCCTTATCTGCAGACTCCCCCTGAGATGTTGTGGCTGTACCAGCAGTAGCAGATGATGTTCCTGCTGCATCAGTACCAGTACCAGCACCACCAACACCACCTTCTGGATTATCAGGGTCATCATTCAAAAATTTCATGACTTCCACTTCTTCTCTGCAACTTTCCTCAGGATTGGGCCTTTTCTCCCCCTGAGCAGATAAAGCAGTTAGCATCTGCTTAAGCTGCTCACCCATAGTAAGAGACAATTGCTTCAGCTCAGCAATTTCCCGATCCTTCGCTTCATCCTGAGCTTTCAATCTAGCAATTTCCCGTGCAGTTTCCAAATCGTTTTCAAAATGATTCCAGTTCTCTGCAACTCATGGCTCTGATACCAATCTGTCACACCCCCAGAATACCACTAACGGAGTTTATACCGTTAAGGGGCGCGACTAGACCAGGATCCACAACCATAGTTACAAATACTAAACGAATCAGGGTTAGTTCAAGCATAAGTTATAAATCAAAGTCTTAAATTACATACGCAGCGGAAAATTAATTGTCTTTTGCACTAACCACGTGCCTTACATAAATGTTGTTTTAAATTCCCAAAATAGTTCAATTAAAATAAAGGTCTTCACGCGCCATGCCAACCCGCTCCGGATACTCCTTAGCGATCTGCAAAAGTTTAAACCACGCAAGTGTCAACCTAACGGTTGGTGAGTTCACAGTGGGCTTGTCATGCATTGGCCCAGTCTCATAATCATAGTTCGTATCAAAACGTACTTACAAAATATTCATTTGTGGAAAAAGCAATGCTCGTATTTAATTCTCAGTTTATAAATGGTTTGTCCGTGACCACGTCATCGGGTATGTACTAGTTCGGTAAAGTTAAAGGACTCAACCGATATCGCGGGTAGCTAATCCGTTGTTCCATGCTCTAAGGAAGTTTGTACCAAAGCTGACTTATTTTGTGGGGGCCGAGCCATCCCGTACGGTGCGGACCAAGTCATCGCGGTTTCTGCCTCCCCCGTGTCCTCTCGGGACCACGGTCAAATAGGCTGATATTGTTCCTCCGTGCACTCCCCGTGCCACGGGGCGGAGTTTGTCAAACTCCAGTAGATCTACCCAACATCCCCTCGCTTTACAATTAATGGCACAATTTTAGTTGAGGACTTTTAAGTTATAAGGCATCCTTAGAAAACATGTGATATCATATGGTTTAGACTTTAACCTACACTAGCCATATTAAAATGTTTTCAGTTTTGTTTCAAAAACAGTTTGATCAGAATTCACAAGTGTTCCCATAAAACACTTCAGTTCATCAAGTGGGTGCCGAGCATCCCGTGTTCTCAAGTTTATCAGTGAGGTGCCTAGCACTCTCGAGTTTATCAGCATTGTTTTCGTTAAGTTATTCTGTGTGGCCCAACGGACTCACGGTAAGCGGGTTAGTGACACTCACCTTTGGTTGCACAGCTACACTTCAAGTAAATCCAATATTGTTGTTTAACGAAGACCTAGAACACGTTTAGGTCTTAAGTATTAGTTTCGTGTCTAATCTTCACTTAACGTCACTATGGCCCATAACATAGCACGTTACAACTATGACTCGACATACCGACACACGACACCAATGGTTGATCATAAGCAAGGGTTTATATAAATCAGATATCAAACATGTTTCATCATGGCATAATCATGTAAGTCATGGCATAACACTTAAGCAAATTTCACAAGTTTGGTTTTTAGGTCAAGCCTTAGTTTCGCTAGCATAGTTTCGCTAGCATAGTTTCGCTAGGTGCACGGGCAGCACTTTCGCTAGGCAATGCCCGGTAACACAGTTTCGCTAGGCTAGTTTCGCCCGAAACTGCTGACGCAGTTTCGCTAGCCTAGTTTCGCAGGGAAACTGGTTTGAACTTTCGTTCAGGTATTTCGCTCGATAGTTTCGCTCGAGCTGGTCTGGTCAGGTTCCCGGCGACACTATAGTTTCGCTGGTCAGTGTCGCTGGAAGGAGATGCAATTTCGCTACTTAGTTTCGCCCAGAGAACAACAGTTTCGCTGGTCGCGAAAAACATACGGATTTGCCTAAAAATCAACCTAACAGCTTCTGATCATACATGCAATTCATTATCTAGCATCCATAGGCATTTACTAACATAAATCAAGCAACTTTAACACGTTTAACATGCATTTTGTCATCAAATCACCAAAAAGCACATTTTAACCTAAAAAGACCTATTCTAGCATAAATCATCATCATGGTTTGTTTTTACACGTAAAGTTTCTGACTTTAAGGTAGATCTAGCATCCTAAAGCAACATATTAAGAGATCAAGTGATTTCATGTAGATTTGAGCATGCTTTAAGAAGAAAACATATAGAAAAGCTTAAAACATAGTTTTTGGGACTCACGATTTGATCTAGGATCCAAATGGGTGTTGTCTCAAAGCTGAGATGATGGTTCTTGATGGTTTCCTAGCTGACCAGAATCTCCAGGAGAAGTGTATGTGTGTGTTGGTTGTGAAATGAGGCAAATGAGGCTACTAGGGTTCATTAAGTTTATTTATATCAGGAGCTAGTTTCGCTGGCAGTTTCGCTGGCTGGCGAAACTGGCTCTGGTCTCGGACACACTGATCAGATCTGTAATTTCGCTCAGTAGTTTCGCTGACTACCAAATTCAGGCAATTTTCACATAATCAAATATTTACAATTAATCATGCTATTCACAATAATAAGTCATGTATTTAAATCACATTGCACATAAGGACAATCAATGATGAACATACAACACATATGGACAGGTTCGGTGATCAACCAAAGGTCGTGGACGTATTCGGCCTAGTTATGCATTAGTTACTAAGTTAACACTTATAACGTAACTAACGGGTTTGTCTAACGGAAGTTAACCTTGAAATTCTCGGGTGTCACAGTTTTGAACTTTGAACATCTGCAGCTTTGGTGGTTGGCTAAATTGGGATTGAAGACGGAGTAGTCACCTTTTGCTTCTTACTTGGTGGGCTTTGCCCAGACTTTCTAGCATCAGCAAGAAAAGAACCTTGCTTCACTCCTTTATATTTAACAGCCATACGCTTCATACGCCTGCCAGTAACAACCTCAGGAGCTTTGCCTTTGTCTGCAGCCGATTTTCTAACAGACTCCTCCAAACTAGGAGAATAAGCAGGATCACTTCTGTCCTCAGTCTGTTTGGTTCTAACTTCATACTTAGAAGTATCCAAGTTTCTGGACTTCAAGTATTCAATATGCTGCCTTGAACCTTTTCTCACAGAGACATTTCTGGCATTTATAGTAATCGACGTGTAACTACCAGAATCTGACTCTGTCTCAGACGAACTACCATCATCATCACCCATCACATCATCATCCTGAACATTCACCGGATCAGGATCATTGACATTTTCAGAAGTAACTTGCTCGGTATTCTGTTGTTGCTGAACAGGTTCTTGAACTACTGGTTGTTGCATAACAGGTTCTTGCACAATTAGTTCTTGATTTGCTGGTTGCTCAACTTCATCATCTTCTACAATCTCAGTTGGAAATCCATTATCATCATAATTTAATTCATCGTCAGAACTATCTGGATGTTTAGCAGCACCATTAGTCGGAGCTACATAATCAGGATTCACAAGATGACCAATCAAACGCTTATTCGGTGGAGCAGCTGAGTTTCCTTTTCGCTTGTAATATACCGGAATCTTTCCAACAGCCACTCTGTTCATATGCTTCATTTCAATAATTGCAGCAGCATTCTTTGGAAGATTTGAATGCATATCATTCAGAATCATTTGTATAAACCTTGGATACATGATACTTCGCACTTGTTTCACCAAGATATTCTCCCTCATGTAGTTAAAAATCCATCCAGAGAAATTGAATTCTCGATTTAGCACCAATGCACAGAAAAAAGATAACACCCTCAGATCAAATTATTCCTGACCCCTTGTTCGATTTCCAAAACACTTAATGATAACATGCATCAAATATTTATATGGAGGACTCAGATTAGCTTTGAGATACCATGGAACATACAATTGTCCATCGTACTTTATCCTTCTTAATAGAGCTATCAAATCTGCTTCATGGAACTCAGTTGGGTAATCAGCTTGATCATTCAATCTTAAAACTCTTCGCACATCAGCTTCAGATATAATCACATCAGTCTCTAGTATTTTTGCACGAATTACTGATGGCATCACTGAGCAATCCACTTGTGCTGAATTCCAGAACATTACCAGCAAATCTTTATATGGTGGACACTCATGAGTGGCAGCAAAGAATATCCTTGATCGTCTAATGAAATCAAAGATGTTAAGGAATTGTGGCTTCCACTTTTCTGCAGCATCTAGGAAAGCACAGACATTGTGTTCGCCAATTGGTTTGAAATCTGCCATTGCTGTACATATCATCAAAACAAAACATCATTAAAATCAGTCAATATAATCATAATTCTCAATGACTACCTCTGATGTTAAGTAAACCACTCAAATGAATAACTTTTTGAAAATTTGATAAGCGGACCGAACCACGGATCAATTTTGTGCATCCGGATCATCTGGTCCGGCGGACCAGTTGCGGATCACTTTATCATGCGGATCACTTGGTCCGGCGGATCAGATTCGTTGACTGCGGATCAGTTTGGTCAAACGGACCATCTCCGGATCAGTTTGAAAACATTGACCAAATGTGGTCCGGCGCACCAGTTGGTCCGGCGGACAATCAGTTTATCGAACAGTCAATTCGAATTACATGCATTTTTGAAGTGTTTGTTTTGGAATCGAAAACCAAGGATTCATTCTAGAGTATAATGCGACTCTAAGAATGTGTTTCATACACATGAACATTGAGTAAAACCTGTTAAACACACATCAAGTCGGTTATACTTAAAAACCAAAACTTAAATCTCAATTTTAAAATGAAATAAACAACCGTTGCAGAAATCAAGACCATGAATCTGTGCGTATTCACCCAATCTACCTGTAGCAACAAAAATTTTGAGCAGCACTTCGTTATCGGATGAGAAATCGAAGAAATACGGATGAGAGAATTTTGGGGTTTTCTGTGTTGAATATATATGGTCCGCAAGTTATGAACTCTCACGGATCAGATTTCCCATTTATACCCAATGTGGTCCGCCAGCGGACCAGCTGGTCCGCCGGATCAGAAAATGACCACTTTGCCCCCGATCATCAAATTTCTCAGTTTTCATTAAAAACGTTCAATTTCTTCAATTTCAAACATGATGAGCTGATTTAGCATCGATTGTGATTCATTTTTAAACGAGAATTTTTCATCACTGAATTCAGTTGACCAAAAATAAACCAGAATGAAAATCTTTTTGATTTTTATCAAATTTTCATCAATACTCACTAAAATCTTTTTGATTTTTCGAACTTATGCTAAAACACACCTAAAATCTTTTTGGATTTTCTAAAATAAGCAAAACAGCAAACCAACAGAAATCAGGAAATCAAAATGCAATAAGTTATATTTTTGTGAGAAAGATCACAACGTGAGATCATATCAGACATAACGCATCATACACACTTCAATTTCAAAATACTAAGCATGCAAGCCAAGTTGTAACACCCCCAATTAACCACTAACGGAGTTTATACCGTTAATGGGTGCGAGCAAACCAGGACCACAACAATTAGTTACAAATACTAAACGAATCAGAGTAAGTCCAAATATTTATCATAAAATAAGTCTCAAAATACGCAGCGGAAAATACATCGTCTTAGCACTAACCACGTGCTTTACAAATCAGTGTTTTAAATTCCCAATTTAAGTTTAACCAAAAATAAAGTCTTCGTGTGCCATGCCAACCCGCTCCGGATACTCCTTAGCGATCTGCAAAAGTTTAAACCACGCAAGTGTCAACCTAACGGTTGGTGAGTTCACAGTGGGCTTGTCATGCAGTGGCCCGGTCTCATAATTATAATCGTGTCAACATATACTTATGAAATATTTATTTGTGAAAAGCAATGCTCTGTAATGTCCAATATCATAGTAACGTGGTTTAGAAATATTAATGTCCGTAACATACGTTATCGGGTATGAACTAATTCTGTAAAGATAAAGTGCTCAACCGATATCGCGGGTAGCTAATCCGTTGTTCCATGCACTAAGGAAGTTTGTACCAAAGCTGACCAATATTGTAGTGGCCGTGCCATTCTGTTTTGCGGACCTATGTCATCGCGGTTTTTGCCTCCCCCGTGTCCTCTCGGGATCACGGTCAGATAGGCTAATATTGTACCTCCGTGCACTCCCCGTGCCACGGGGCGGAGTTTGTCAAACTCCAGTAGATCTACCCAACATCCCCTCGCTTTACAATTAATGGTACAATGTAGTTGAGGACTTTTAAGTTTCAAGGCATACTTAGAAATCATGTGATATCATGTGGTTTAGACTTTAACCTACGCTAGCCATATTAAAACGGTTTTCCGGATTCTCATGAATCTCAAAAGTGTTTTCAGTTTTGTTACAGAAATAGTTGTTTAAGTAATTCGCAAGTGCTTCCCATAAAGCACTTCAAGTTCATCAAGTGGGTGCCAAGCACTCCCGAGTTCAAGTTCATCAAGTGGGTGCCAAGCACTCCCGAGTTCAAGTTCATCAGAGAGGTGCATAGCTCTCATAAGGTTGTCAGCATTGTTTTTCATTAAGTTATTCAACGTGACCCAAACGGGTTCACGGTAAATGGGTTAGTGACACTCACCTTTGGTTGCACTGCTACACTTGCTAAATAATCCAAGTATTGTTTGCTTATCGAAAACCTATGAACACGTTTAGGTCTTAAGTATTAGTTTTGTGTCTAATCTTTAACTTAACGTCACTATGGCCCATAACATAGCACGTTGGAACTACGACTCGACATACCGACACACGACACCGATGGTTGATCATAAACAAGGGTTCATATACATCAGAAATCAAAGCATGTATCGTCATAGTATAATCATGTAAGTCATGGCATAACATTCAAGTAAAGTGCACAAGTTTGGATTCTGGTCTCAGTTTCGCTAGCAGTTTCGCTAGGCAGTTTCGCTGTGTGCACGGGCAGCACTTTCGCTAGGCAATACCCGATGACACAGTTTCGCTAGGCTAGTTTCGCTCGAAACTGTTGGCACAGTTTCGCTAGCCTAGTTTCGCCCGAAACTGGTTTGAACTTTCGTTCAGGGAATTTCGCTCGGTAGTTTCGTCCGAATAGGTCTGGTTGGTTTACCCGGCGACACTACAGTTTCGCTAATAGTGTCGCTGGATGAAGATATACATAATTTCGCTACATAAGTTCGCCCAGAGAACACGCAGTGTCGCTGGTCGCGAAAAACTCACAAATCAGCCTAAAAATCAATCTAACAGCTTCCATATTTCATGTACTTCAATATCTAGCATGCATAATCATTTACCAACATAAATCAGTAAGCTTTAACACCTTAAACATGGGTTTTCATCATCAAATCACCAAAAACACATTTTAAACCTAAAATGACCTAAATAGCATAAATCTTCATTATGGTTTGATTTCAAACGTAAAGTTACTGACTTTATGGTAGATCTAGCATCCCTAAGCATCATATCAGAAGATCAAGTGATTACATGAAGATTCAAGCATGCTTTTTAAGAAAACACATAGAAATACATAAAGAATGGTTTTGGGACTCACGATTCAATCTAGGGCTTGAATGGATGAGATGAGATGATGGTTCCTTGATGGTTTTCTTGACTGACCAGAAATCTCGAGTGAGCAGATGAGAGTGGTGTGTGTGTTTTGTATGAAATGAGGCAAAAATGAGATCTCTATGGTTTTATGTTATTATATATATCAGGGGCTAGTTTCGCTGGCTAGTTTCGCTGGCCAAGCGAAACTGACTCTGTAAGTCAAAGGTTAAGCTAGCCGGGCGACACTATAGTTTCGCCCGGTAGTTTCGCTGGAACCCAAAAGTGACCAATTTACATTCTAAGCAAGATAAGCACGGTTCATGAATTTCACGCAATTACACAATTAATCAACAAACATGTTGCACATACTTCCTCATAGAGACAATTCAATAAATAAACACATATGGACGGGTTCGGTGATCAACCAAAGGTCGTGGACGTATTCGGCCTAGTTAAGCATTAGTTACTAAGTTAACACTTATAACGTAACTAACGGAGATTGTCTAACGGAAGTAAACCTTGAAATTCTTGGATGTCACATCATCCCCTTGTAATTGGAATTTTTGTCCCGAAAATTATTCTTGCGTAGTAGCATTCGCAGCTTCAGCTGTCGTCATTGCTGGGGAAAGAAAGCAAAAGTTTTAGGGTCGTCACATCCTCCTCCCGTTAAGGGAATTTTGGTCCCCAAAATTAAATCATACCTTGGGTTTCCGTGGACGTTTGCTCGAACAAGTGAGGATACTTTTTCTTCATTTGATCCTCTCGTTCCCAAGTATATTCATGTCCACGCTTTGAGTTCCATCGAACTTTGACGATCGGAATCTTGCTACGTTTGAGGGCTTTCTCCTCGCGTCCCATGATTTCTACCGGTTGCTCAATAAATCTCAGATGTTCATCAATTTCCAATTCCTCCAACGGGATTATTTCGATGTCTTCAGCCAGACATTTCTTTAGGTTAGAAACGTGAAACACGTTGTGAACTCCATCGAGCTCTGCAGGGAGTCGTAGACGGTAGGCCACCGGGCCTACCTCCCCAATGATTTCAAATGGACCGATGTAGCGAGGATTCAACTTTCCACGCTTTCCGAAGCATATCACACCTTTCCAGGGAGATACCTTCAATAGTACCTTGTCGCCCACCTCGAACTTCAAAGGTTTACGGCGTTTGTCGGCATAGCTCTTTTGTCTGTCACGCGCTGCGGCTATCCGTTTCCTTATTTGAATAATTCGTTCCGTTGTATCATGAATGATTTCCGGTCCGGTGAGTCCTTTCTCACCTGTTTCGGCCCAACACACGGGCGATCTACATTTTCTGCCATAAAGGGCTTCAAAAGGTGCTGCACCAATGCTCGAATGATAACTGTTGTTGTAGGAGAACTCCACCAACGGAAGATGACCTTCCCAGTCTTTACCGAAGTCGAGAACGCAAGCTCGGAGCATATCTTCTAGAGTCTGAATAGTTCTTTCCGTCTGACCGTCGGTCTGCGGGTGATAAGCTGTACTCATATCCAGTCTGGTTCCCAGTGCTTCTTGCATAGATTGCCACAATCGGGAAGTAAATCGAGGATCTCTGTCGGAGATAATGGTCTTAGGCACTCCATGGCGTGCCACAATTCGGTCAATATACAGCTTTGTTAACTTATCCATGTTATCATTTTCCCTCATTGGAATAAAGTGTGCGGATTTGGTTAGTCGATCAATGATAACCCAAATCGCATCCGGTCGATTCGATCGATGAGGTAATCCCGTTACAAAATCCATTGAGATATCCTCCCATTTCCATTCTGGAATCTTTAGTTGCTGTAATAGCCCAGAAGGCTTTTGGTACTCGATCTTAACTCTTGAGCACGTTAAACATCTAGCCACATATCGCGCGATGTCGGCTTTCATATTCGGCCACCAATACAAGTTCTTCAAATCTTGGTACATTTTATCTGATCCAGGGTGCACCGAATACCTTGACTTGTGAGCCTCGTCCATCACGAGCTAACGAAGATTTCCAAGTAAAGGAATCCAAATTCTGTCATTATAATACCTGAGTCCGTCGGACTTAACTTCAGAGTTACCATCTACACCACGCAGTGCTTCAGCTGCGAATTTTTCTCCTTTCAAAGCTTCTCGTTGGGCATCGCGGATCCGATCCGGCAATCCCGTATGAATGGTAAGTTGCAGCGCTCGTACCCGTTGAGGTTTTTCATACTCTTTTCGGCTTAAGGCATCAGCCACGACATTGGCTTTTCCTGGATGATACTTTATTGCTAAGTCATAGTCATTTAGTAACTCGACCCACCGTCGTTGTCGCACATTGAGATCCTTCTGTTCAAAGATGTGCTGTAGGCTTTTGTGGTCGGTAAATATCGTGCACTTTGTTCCGTATAGGTAATGTCTCCAAATCTTGAGTGCATGAACAACGGCTCCCAATTCCAAATCATGCGTTGTGTAATTCTTCTCAGTATCCTTCAGTTGCCTGGACCCGTAGGCAATCACTTTGTCTCGTTGCATCAACACACAACCGAGTCCTTGGATGGATGCGTCACAGTAAACTACAAAGTCGTCAACTCCATCGGGTAACGCGAGAATTGGAGCTGAACATAACATGTCCTTAAGAGTTTGAAACGCGCGTTCTTCTTTTTCACCCCATCTATATTGCATTCCTTTGTGCGTTAAAGCCGTCAAGGGTTGAGCCAATTGCGAGAAACCCTTGATGAATCTTCGGTAATATCCGGCAAGTCCCAAAAATTGTCGGATTTCGGTCGGCGCTCTCGGAGTAGACCAATTCTTGATAGCTTCCACTTTAGCTGGGTCGACATGAATTCCATTCTGATCAACAATGTGTCCAAGAAACTGGACTTCGCGAATCCAAAAATTGCATTTCGAAAACTTGGTGTAAAGCTGTTCCTTGCGGAGTAATTCCAAGATAAGTCGCAGATGATTCTCGTGTTCTTCCTTTGTCTTGGAGTAGATCAAAATATCATCAATGAAAACTATCACAAATTTATCGAGGTACGGCTTGCACACTCGATTCATCAGATCCATAAATACGGCAGGTGCATTGGTTAGCCCAAACGGCATAACCAGGAATTCATAGTGACCATAGCGAGTTCTGAAAGCAGTCTTGGGGACATCCTCATCTCGAACGTGAAGCTGGTGATATCCAGACCGTAGATCAATCTTTGAGAAGTAGCTTGAACCTTGTAGCTGATCGAAGAGATCGTCGATTCGAGGAAGTGGATACCGATTATTGATCGTAACCTTGTTAAGCTCTCGGTAGTCAATACACATTCGGAACGTTCCATCCTTCTTCTTGACAAACAATACCGGTGCTCCCCACGGAGACGAACTTGGACGAATAAATCCTTTGTCGAGTAACTCTTGAAGTTGTGCGGAGAGTTCGTTGAGTTCGCTTACTTCCAAACGGTAAGGTGCGCGTGCAATCGGAGCGGCTCCAGGAGCTAAATCGATTCCGAACTCGACTTGTCGAAATGGAGGCAAACCAGGCAGATCTTCAGGAAATACATCTTGGAAGTCGCGGACTATCGGGTGATCGTCGATTCTACGCTCGGGAAGTGTCGTGTCGGTGACGTTTGCAAGAATCGCGAAGTGACCTTTACGAAGGCATTTTTGAGCTTTGAGAAACGAGATAATACAGGTGACCGTTCCACCCTTCTCGCCTTGAACTGTTAACACTTCACCGTCCTTGAGTGGAATACGAACCACTTTTTCTTGACATAAAATTTCAGCTCGGTTTTCAGACAACCAATCCATTCCTACTATAACATCAAAACTACCAATCGGGAAAGGCATAAGATCGATTCCTAACGTATGGCCAGCTGATACCAATCTGTTACACCCCCAATTAACCACTAACGGAGTTTATACCGTTAAGGGGTGCGAGCAAACCAGGACCACAACCATTAGTTACAAATACTAAACGAATCAGAGTAAGTCCAAATATTTATCATAAAATAAGTCTCAAAATACGCAGCGGAAAATACATCGTCTTAGCACTAACCACGTGCTTTACAAATCAGTGTTTTAAATTCCCAATTTAAGTTTAACCAAAAATAAAGTCTTCGTGTGCCATGCCAAACCGCTCCGGATACTCCTTAGCGATCTGCAAAAGTTTAAACCACGCAAGTGTCAACCTAACGGTTGGTGAGTTCACAGTGGGCTTGTCATGCAGTGGCCCGGTCTCATAATTATAATCGTGTCAACATATACTTATGAAATATTTATTTGTGAAAAGCAATGCTCTGTAATGTCCAATATCATAGTAACGTGGTTTAGAAATATTAATGTCCGTAACATACGTTATCGGGTATGAACTAGTTCTGTAAAGTTAAAGTGCTCAACCGATATCGCGGGTAGCTAATCCGTTGTTCCATGCACTAAGGAAGTTTGTACCAAAGCTGACCAATATTGTAGTGGCCGTGCCATTCTGTTTTGCGGACCTATGTCATCGCGGTTTTTGCCTCCCCCGTGTCCTCTCGGGATCACGGTCAGATAGGCTGATATTGTACCTCCGTGCACTCCCCGTGCCACGGGGCGGAGTTTGTCAAACTCCAGTAGATCTACCCAACATCCCCTCGCTTTACAATTAATGGTACAATGTAGTTGAGGACTTTTAAGTTTCAAGGCATCCTTAGAAATCATGTGATATCATGTGGTTTAGACTTTAACCTACGCTAGCCATATTAAAACGGTTTTCCGGATTCTCATGAATCTCAAAAGTGTTTTCAGTTTTGTTACAGAAATAGTTGTTTAAGTAATTCGCAAGTGCTTCCCATAAAGCACTTCAAGTTCATCAAGTGGGTGCCAAGCACTCCCGAGTTCAAGTTCATCAAGTGGGTGCCAAGCACTCCCGAGTTCAAGTTCATCAGAGAGGTGCATAGCTCTCATAAGGTTGTCAGCAATGTTTTTCATTAAGTTATTCAGCGTGACCCAAACGGGTTCACGGTAAATGGGTTAGTGACACTCACCTTTGGTTGCACTGCTACACTTGCTAAATAATCCAAGTATTGTTTGCTTATCGAAAACCTATGAACACGTTTAGGTCTTAAGTATTAGTTTTGTGTCTAATCTTTAACTTAACGTCACTATGGCCCATAACATAGCACGTTGGAACTACGACTCGACATACCGACACACGACACCGATGGTTGATCATAAACAAGGGTTCATATACATCAGAAATCAAAGCATGTATCGTCATAGTATAATCATGTAAGTCATGGCATAACATTCAAGTAAATTGCACAAGTTTGGATTCTGGTCTCAGTTTCGCTAGCAGTTTCGCTAGGCAGTTTCGCTGTGTGCACGGGCAGCACTTTCGCTAGGCAATACCCGATGACACAGTTTCGCTAGGCTAGTTTCGCTCAAAACTGTTGGCACAGTTTCGCTAGCCTAGTTTCGCCCGAAACTGGTTTGAACTTTCGTTCAGGGAATTTCGCTCGGTAGTTTCGTCCGAACAGGTCTGGTTGGTTTACCCGGCGACACTACAGTTTCGCTACATAGTGTCGCTGGATGAAGATATACATAATTTCGCTACATAATTTCGCCCAGAGAACACGCAGTGTCGCTGGTCGCGAAAAACTCACAAATCAGCCTAAAAATCAATCTAACAGCTTCCATATTTCATGTACTTCAATATCTAGCATGCATAATCATTTACCAACATAAATCAGTAAGCTTTAACACCTTAAACATGGGTTTTCATCATCAAATCACCAAAAACACATTTTAAACCTAAAATGACCTAAATAGCATAAATCTTCATTATGGTTTGATTTCAAACGTAAAGTTACTGACTTTATGGTAGATCTAGCATCCCTAAGCATCATATCAGAAGATCAAGTGATTACATGAAGATTCAAGCATGCTTTTTAAGAAAACACATAGAAATACATAAAGAATGGTTTTGGGACTCACGATTCAATCTAGGGCTTGAATGGATGAGATGAGATGATGGTTCCTTGATGGTTTTCTTGACTGACCAGAAATCTCGAGTGAGCAGATGAGAGTGGTGTGTGTGTTTTGTATGAAATGAGGCAAAAATGAGATCTCTAGGGTTTTATGTTATTATATATATCGGGGGCTAGTTTCGCTGGCTAGTTTCGCTGGCCAATCGAAACTGACTCTGTAAGTCAAAGGTTAAGCTAGTCGGGCGACACTATAGTTTCGGCCGGTAGTTTCGCTGGAACCCAAAAGTGACCAATTTACATTCTAAGCAAGATAAGCACGGTTCATGAATTTCACGCAATTACACAATTAATCAACAAACATGTTGCACATACTTCCTCATAGAGACAATTCAATAAAAAAACACATATGGACGGGTTCGGTGATCAACCAAAGGTCGTGGACGTATTCGGCCTAGTTAAGCATTAGTTACTAAGTTAACACTTATAATGTAACTAACGGAGATTGTCTAACGGAAGTAAACCTTGAAATTCTCGGATGTCACACAAGTTGTCTGAGAATACAACCATTTGGTTTATTTCAGCTAAAGCAAGTCATATTTATAGCTTTCTGATATGAAATTAAGTGTATTTATCAAGCATTAGTAACATGGTACCCACACGATCAGGAATACTGGCAAACTGCTTATTTCATTTTTATATTTTCTTTTATTCAAGCCAAGTTACTTGCAGCAGATTTCTTGTGACACCCGAGAATTTCAAGGTTAACTTCCGTTAGACAAACCCGTTAGTTACGTTATAAGTAGCTAATGCTTAACTAGGCCGAATACGTCCACGACCTTTGGTTGATCACCAAACCGTCCATATGTGTTATGTGTTCATCATTGATTGTCTGTATGTGCAATGTGATTTAAATACATAACTTATTATTGTGAATAGCATGATTAATTGTAAATACTTGATTATGTGAAAATTGCCTAGATTTGGTAGTCAGCGAAACTACCGAGCGAAACTACAGATTCGCCCGGTAGCTGGCTAGACTGATCAATGTACCCGAGATCAGAGCCAGTTTCGCCAGCCAGCGAAACTGCCAGCGAAACTAGCCTCTGATATAAATAAACTTAATGAACCCTAGTAGCCTCATTTGCCTCATTTCACAACCAACACACACATACACTTCTCTGGAACCTGGTCAGCCGAGAATACCATCAAGAGACCAAGATCTCAGCCTCTAGACCATCATCTCATCTCATCTATCGATTCTAGAATCAACCGTGAGTCCCAAAAACTATGCTTTATGTGTTTTCTATATGTTTTCTTCTTAAAGCATGCTCAAACCTTCATGATATTGCTTGATCTTCTGTATATATGCTTTAGGATGCTAGATCTGTAATAAAGTTGATAACTTTACGTGTGAAATCCATCCATGATTAGAGATTTGTGCAAAATAGGTCATTTTAGGGTTTTGAACCTATTTTAGAGATTTAATGATCAAAATGCATGTTAAACATGATAAAGCTGCTTGATTTATGTTGGTAAATGCCTATGGATGCTAGATAATAAATTGCATGTATGATCAGAAGCTGTTAGGTTGATTTTTAGGCAAATCCGTATGTTTTTCGCGACCAGCGAAACTGTGTGTTCTCTGGGCGAAACTAAGTAGCGAAATTATATCTCCTTCCAGCGACACTGACCAGCGAAACTATAGTGTCGCCGGGAACCTGACCAGACCAGCTCGAGCGAAACTATCGAGCGAAATACCTGAACGAAAGTTCAAACCAGTTTCCCTGCGAAACTAGGCTAGCGAAACTGCGTCAGCAGTTTCGGGCGAAACTAGCCTAGCGAAACTGTGTTACCGGGCTTTGCCTAGCGAAAGTGCTGCCCGTGCACCTAGCGAAACTGTCTAGCGAAACTATGCTAGCGAAACTAAGACCTGACCTAAAAACCAAACTTGTGAAATTTGCTTAAGTGTTATGCCATGACTCACATGATTATACTATGATGAAACATGTTTGATATCTGATTTATATGAGCCCTTATCTATGATCAACCATTGGTGACGTGTGTCGGTATGTCGAGTCATAGTTGCAACGTGCTATGTTATGGGCCATAGTGACGTTAAGTAAAGATTAGACACGAAACTAATACTTAAGGCCTAAACGTGTTCTAGGTCTTCGTTAAACAACAATATTGGATTTACTTGAAGTGTAGCAGTG
Source organism: Deinandra increscens subsp. villosa (assembly GCA_039602395.1). Taxonomy (NCBI): domain Eukaryota; kingdom Viridiplantae; phylum Streptophyta; class Magnoliopsida; order Asterales; family Asteraceae; genus Deinandra; species Deinandra increscens. Next base: position 24,679,097 of record JBCNJP010000010.1, on the reverse strand, counting down.
CAACCAAAGGTGAGTGTCACTAACCCGCTTACCGTGAGTCCGTTGGGCCACACAGAATAACTTAACGAAAAACAATGCTGACAAACTCGAGAGTGCTAGGCACCTCACTGATAAACTTGAGAACTCGGGATGCTCGGCACCCACTTGATGAACTGAAGTGTTTTATGGGAACACTTGCGAACTCTGATCAAACTGCTTTTGAAACAAAACTGAAAACATTTTAATATGGCTAGTGTAGGTTAAAGTCTAAACCATATGATATCACATGTTTTCTAAGGATGCCTTATAACTTAAAAGTCCTCAACTTAATTGTGCCATTAATTTGTGAAAGCGAGGGGATGTTGGGTAGATCTACTGGAGTTTGACAAACTCCGCCCCGTGGCACGGGGGAGTGCACGGAGGAACAATATCAGCCTATTTGACCGTGGTCCCGAGAGGACACGGGGGAGGCAGAAACCGCGATGACTTGGTCCGCACCGTACGGGATGGCTCGGCCCCCACAAAATAAGTCAGCTTTGGTACAAACTTCCTTAGAGCATGGAACAACGGATTAGCTACCCGCGATATCGGTTGAGTCCTTTAACTTTACGGAACTAGTACATACCCGATGACGTGGTCACGGATAAACCATTTATAAACTGAGAATTAAATACGAGCATTGCTTTTCGCAAATGAATATTTTGTAAGTACATTTTGATACGAACAATGATTATGAGACCGGGCCAATGCATGACAAGCCCACTGTGAACTCACCAACCGTTAGGTTGACACTTGCGTGGTTTAAACTTTTGCAGATCGCTAAGGAGTATCCGGAGCGGGTTGGCATGGCACGTGAAGACCTCTATTTTAATTGAACTATTTTGGGAATTTAAAACAATATTTATGTAAGGCACGTGGTTAGTGCTAAAGACAATTAATTTTCCGCTGCGTATGTAATTTAAGATTTTGATTTCTATCTTGTGTTTGAACTAACCCTGATTCGTTTAGTATTTGTAACTATGGTTGTGGATCCTGGTCTAGTCGCGCCCCTTAACGGTATAAACTCCGTTAGTGGTATTTTGGGGGTGTGACAGATTGGTATCAGAGCCATAGGTTGCAGAGAACTGGAATCATTTTTGAAAACGATTTGGAAACTGCAACTTGAAAACCTTGGTTACAAAACAAACAAACAAATTCCCACAGACAAAATTTTTACGTGCCAACCTGGGATACTCGCTCTGCTGTAAAAGCTTAGTACGTACAGATATATGTATATATATATATATAAGTATATATATAGACCGTGTCTAAGTAGTCTAACGGAAAGACCTTAGGAAATTTTCACACGAATACGAAATGCGACCGCGAATACGCACACTACTCTGGGGAAAGCAACAACGAAACGATGCTACACGCTACGTCCTGATTTCTACTACGACGACTACGCCGACGGTGACTTTATGGGAAGCCGACCTTCGACGATAGCATTTACGACATTCTCCGACGACGCCTCGATTTTGCACAAAATTTTCTGGACTAATAGAGGGATAACGGGAACTGGCTAATATACATATTATGGGATATGTATAAAAATATAACTGTGACTGAACACTGGCTACTTTAACTGTTCAGCAAAATGTCTGGAAGAGGAAACGGAAGAGGCGGTATAAACATGACGCCTGCACAGCTGCAAGCAATGATTACTGAGCATGTGCAAGCCGCGGTGGCAGCCGTCCAAGCTGCATATGCCGCACAGGGTAACTATTATGCCGGTTAAGGCACAAAGCAATTATATCATGACCTGTTTAATTTTAAGTCCGAACTATTTATGCATCAGGAAACCAACACCACTGCACGTACAAGTCTTTCATGGACTGCAAGCCGATGACATTTTCCGGCGAAGAAGGAGCTGTAGGACTCCTCCGATGGATTGAGAAGTCCGAGAAGGTCTTCTCCATGTGTAATTGCCCAGCTGAAAGCAAGGTTAAGTTTGCTACTGGTACTTTCGAAGGAGCTGCACTCTCCTGGTGGAACGCTGAAATTCAAATGGTTGGGCTGGACGTGGCTGATAACATGCAGTGGGCAGCATTTAAGGAGCTGATCATGGAAGAATACTGTCCACGTGACCAAGTGAAGAAGCTTGAAGGCGAATTCCTGAATTTAAAGATGTCTGGGTCTGAGGTTGAACAGTACACTGCACGATATCACGAGTATGAGGTCTTGTGCCCCTCAATGGTCGACGCTGAGTTCAAACGCATTGAGCGTTACCTGGAAGGCCTCGCGCCTCAAATCAAAGGATTGGTGACTGCCAGCAACCCCGCAAACGTGCAGCAAGCCATTCGTTTGGCTCACAAACTCACTGATCAAGAGGTCGAAAAAGGTACACTACCTGCGAAAGCCACCGAGAAGACTGCCCTTAGTGGCAAGAGAAAAGCTGATGATGAAGCTCCTGAAAACTCGATGAATGTTCAGAGTGTGGGTAATAGCACTGGGAGGTCTTTCAACTCCCAAGGTCAAAGCAAGAGATCAGGGAACAACAGTAGCAACTACCGCCAGGGTGGCAATGGTCAAGGCAACTACAGGGGTAACCTGCCCTTGTGCAACAGATGTGGGAAGCATCATGCTGGTGTTTGTAGGAAGAATCAGAACTGTGAAAGGTGTGGCAAGGGAGGCCACGAGGCAAAGGACTGTTGGGCGACCTTGCCCGAGCAACAAAATCGCCCCAGAAGAAACAATAACTATGGGAACAATCGGGGTAATGGAAACAACGGTCAGAACCAGAACAACAACAATGGGGGAGCCCGTGGCTGCTTTGAGTGTGGTGCTCAAGGTCACATCAAGAGAGACTGCCCTCAGCTAAGAAGACAAGGTAATGGTAATCAGGGAAATAACGGTGGGAATGGTAACGGCGGAGGTAATGGTAATGGGAATGGCAATGGTAATGGTGGAAACGGTAATGGTGGAAATGGTAGAGGTCGAGCTTTCGTCATGGGCCAGGGTGAAGCTCGCAATGACGCCAACGTGATCAATGGTAAATTTATTTTGAACGGTTTCTTTGCTACTGTTTTATTTGATTCTGGTGCTGAGAAAAGTTTTATTTCCACTAAATTTGCTAGAATAATTAATGCTAAACCAACTGCCCTAGACGCTAAATATGTGGTAGAACTAGCAAATGGTAAACTTCATGATACTACCCAGATAGTTAAGGATTGTAAGCTAGAACTAGCGGGCCATACCCTAGGAATCGACCTTATGCCTTTCCCAATTGGTAGTTTCGACGTTATAGTAGGAATGGATTGGTTATCCGAGAATCGGGCTGAAATCTTATGTAAAGAAAAAGTGGTTCGTATCCCACTTGAAGACGGTAAAGTATTAACGGTCCAAGGTGAGAAAGGTGGAACAGTCACCGGCATTATTTCATTCCTTAAAGCTCAGAAATGCCTCCGTAAGGGTCACTTCGCGATTCTTGCGAACGTCACTGATACGACACATCCCGAGCGCAAAATTGATGATTACCCGATAGTTCGCGACTTTCAAGACGTATTTCCCGAAGATCTGCCTGGTTTGCCTCCATTTCGACAAGTTGAGTTTGGGATTGATTTAGCTCCAGGTGCCGCTCCGATCGCACGCGCACCTTACCGATTGGCTGTAAGTGAACTCAACGAACTCTCCTCACAACTGCAAGAGCTACTCGACAAGGGGTTTATTCGTCCAAGTTCGTCTCCATGGGGAGCTCCGGTACTGTTTGTTAAGAAGAAGGATGGAACGTTCCGCATGTGCATTGACTACCGAGAGCTTAACAAAGTTACGATCAAGAATCGGTATCCACTTCCTCGAATCGACGATCTCTTCGATCAACTACAGGGTTCAAGCTACTTTTCAAAGATTGATCTACGGTCTGGATATCACCAGCTTCGCGTTCGTGATGAGGATGTACCCAAGACAGCTTTCAGAACTCGGTATGGACACTACGAGTTCCTGGTTATGCCGTTTGGGCTAACCAATGCACCTGCTGTATTTATGGATCTGATGAATCGAGTGTGCAAGCCGTACCTCGATAAGTTTGTGATAGTCTTCATCGACGATATTTTGATCTACTCCAAGTCCAAGGAAGAACACGAGGAGCATCTACGTCTTATTTTGGAATTGCTTCGCAAGGAACAGCTCTACGCCAAGTTTTCAAAGTGCGACTTTTGGATCCGCGAAGTCCAGTTTCTTGGACACATTGTTAATGAGAAAGGAATCCATGTAGATCCAGCCAAAGTGGAAGCAATTAAGAACTGGTCTACCCCAAGAGCGCCAACAGAGATCCGACAATTTTTAGGGCTTGCCGGATATTATCGAAGGTTTATTAAGGGTTTCTCTCAATTGGCTCAACCCTTAACAGCCTTAACGCACAAAGGAGTGCAATACAGATGGGGTGAAAAAGAAGAGCGCGCGTTTCAGACGCTTAAAGATATGTTATGTTCGGCTCCAATTCTTGCGTTACCCGATGGAATAGACGACTTTGTGGTTTACTGCGATGCATCGATTCAAGGACTCGGTTGCGTGTTGATGCAACGAGACAAGGTAATTGCCTACGGGTCCAGGCAACTAAAGGATACAGAAAAGAATTATACAACGCATGATTTGGAAATGGGAGCCGTTGTTCATGCACTTAAGATTTGGAGACATTACCTATATGGAACAAAGTGCACGATATTCACCGATCACAAAAGTCTACAGCACATCTTTGATCAGAAAGACCTCAACATGCGACAACGACGGTGGGTCGAGTTACTAAATGATTATGATTTGGCCATTAAGTATCATCCTGGAAAAGCCAACGTTGTGGCTGATGCCCTAAGCAGAAAAGAGTACGAAAAGCCTCGTCGGGTACGAGCGCTTCAACTTACAATACATTCAGGATTACCGGATCGGATCCGTGACTGCCAACGAGAAGCTTTGAAAGCCGAAAACTTCGCAGCTGAAGCACTGCGTGGTATAGATGGCCATTCTGAAGTTAAGTCTGATGGACTCACATATTATAATGACAGAATCTGGGTTCCTTTGTTTGGGAATCTCCGTGAGCTCGTGATGGACGAGGCTCACAAGTCAAGATACTCGGTGCACCCTGGATCGGATAAAATGTATCAGGACTTGAAGAATCTTTATTGGTGGCCGAATATGAAAGCCGACATTGCTCGATATGTGGCTAAGTGTTTAACGTGCTCAAGAGTCAAGATTGAATACCAAAAGCCTTCCGGTTTACTACAACAACCAAAGATCCCAGAATGGAAATGGGAGGACATCTCCATGGATTTTGTAACGGGATTACCTCATCGATCAAATCAACCAGATGCGATTTGGGTTGTCATCGATCGACTAACCAAATCGGCACATTTCATTCCGATGAAGGAAAGTGATAATATGGATAAATTGACAAAACTGTACATCGACAAAATTGTGAAGCTTCACGGTGTGCCTAAGACTATCATTTCTGATCGAGATCCTCGATTCACTTCCCGGTTATGGCAATCAATGCAGGAAGCATTGGGAACCCGACTAGACATGAGTACAGCTTATCACCCGCAGACCGACGGTCAGACGGAACGAACGATTCAAACCTTAGAAGATATGCTCCGAGCTTGCGTCCTTGACTTTGGAAAAGATTGGGAGACTCACCTTCCACTGGTGGAGTTCTCTTACAACAATAGTTATCATTCAAGTATAGGTGCTGCACCTTTTGAAGCACTGTATGGCAGAAAATGTAGATCGCCCGTGTGTTGGGCTGAAACAGGTGAGAAAGGGCTCACTGGACCGGAAGTTATCCACGATATGACCGAACGGATTATTCAAATTAGGCAACGGCTAGCTGCAGCACGTGATCGACAAAAGAGTTATGCCGACAAACGCCGAAAACCTCTAAAGTTTGAGGTGGGTGACAAAGTATTGTTGAAGGTATCTCCTTGGAAGGGAGTGATACGCTTCGGGAAGCGTGGAAAGTTAAATCCTCGCTACATCGGCCCGTTTGAAATTATTGGGGAAGTAGGCCCGGTGGCCTATCGATTGCAACTCCCTGCTGAACTCGATGGAGTTCACAACGTGTTTCACGTTTCCAATCTGAAGAAATGTCTGGCTGAAGACATCGAAATAATTCCCTTGGAGGAATTGGAAATTGACGAACATTTGAGATTTATTGAGCAACCAGTAGAAATCATGGGACGCGAGGAGAAAGCCCTCAAACGTAGCAAGATTCCGATCGTCAAGGTGCGATGGAACTCAAGACGTGGACCTGAATATACTTGGGAACGTGAGGATCAGATGAAGAAAAAGTATCCTCACCTGTTCGAGCAAACGTCCACGGAAACTCATGGTATGATTTAATTTTGGGGACCAAAATTCCTTAACGGGAGGAGGATGTGACAACCCTAAAACTCTTTGCTTTCTTTCCCCAGCGACGATAGCAACGACGACAGCTGATGCTGCGAACGCTACGACACAAGAATAATTTTCGGGACGAAAATTCCAATTTCAGGGGAATGATGTGACACCCGAGAATTTCAAGGTTAACTTCCGTTAGACAAACCCGTTAGTTACGTTATAAGTAGCTAATGCTTAACTAGGCCGAATACGTCCACGACCTTTGGTTGATCACCAAACCGTCCATATGTGTTATGTGTTCATCATTGATTGTCTGTATGTGCAATGTGATTTAAATACATAACTTATTATTGTGAATAGCATGATTAATTGTAAATACTTGATTATGTGAAAATTGCCTAGATTTGGTAGTCAGCGAAACTACCGAGCGAAACTACAGATTCGCCCGGTAGCTGGCTAGACTGATCAATGTACCCGAGATCAGAGCCAGTTTCGCCAGCCAGCGAAACTGCCAGCGAAACTAGCCTCTGATATAAATAAACTTAATGAACCCTAGTAGCCTCATTTGCCTCATTTCACAACCAACACACACATACACTTCTCTGGAACCTGGTCAGCCGAGAATACCATCAAGAGACCAAGATCTCAGCCTCTAGACCATCATCTCATCTCATCTATCGATTCTAGAATCAACCGTGAGTCCCAAAAACTATGCTTTATGTGTTTTCTATATGTTTTCTTCTTAAAGCATGCTCAAACCTTCATGATATTGCTTGATCTTCTGTATATATGCTTTAGGATGCTAGATCTGTAATAAAGTTGATAACTTTACGTGTGAAATCCATCCATGATTAGAGATTTGTGCAAAATAGGTCATTTTAGGGTTTTGAACCTATTTTAGAGATTTAATGATCAAAATGCATGTTAAACATGATAAAGCTGCTTGATTTATGTTGGTAAATGCCTATGGATGCTAGATAATGAATTGCATGTATGATCAGAAGCTGTTAGGTTGATTTTTAGGCAAATCCGTATGTTTTTCGCGACCAGCGAAACTGTGTGTTCTCTGGGCGAAACTAAGTAGCGAAATTATATCTCCTTCCAGCGACACTGACCAGCGAAACTATAGTGTCGCCGGGAACCTGACCAGACCAGCTCGAGCGAAACTATCGAGCGAAATACCTGAACGAAAGTTCAAACCAGTTTCCCTGCGAAACTAGGCTAGCGAAACTGCGTCAGCAGTTTCGGGCGAAACTAGCCTAGCGAAACTGTGTTACCGGGCTTTGCCTAGCGAAAGTGCTGCCCGTGCACCTAGCGAAACTGTCTAGCGAAACTATGCTAGCGAAACTAAGACCTGACCTAAAAACCAAACTTGTGAAATTTGCTTAAGTGTTATGCCATGACTCACATGATTATACTATGATGAAACATGTTTGATATCTGATTTATATGAGCCCTTATCTATGATCAACCATTGGTGACGTGTGTCGGTATGTCGAGTCATAGTTGCAACGTGCTATGTTATGGGCCATAGTGACGTTAAGTAAAGATTAGACACGAAACTAATACTTAAGGCCTAAACGTGTTCTAGGTCTTCGTTAAACAACAATATTGGATTTACTTGAAGTGTAGCAGTGCAACCAAAGGTGAGTGTCACTAACCCGCTTACCGTGAGTCCGTTGGGCCACACAGAATAACTTAACGAAAAACAATGCTGACAAACTCGAGAGTGCTAGGCACCTCACTGATAAACTTGAGAACTCGGGATGCTCGGCACCCACTTGATGAACTGAAGTGTTTTATGGGAACACTTGCGAACTCTGATCAAACTGCTTTTGAAACAAAACTGAAAACATTTTAATATGGCTAGTGTAGGTTAAAGTCTAAACCATATGATATCACATGTTTTCTAAGGATGCCTTATAACTTAAAAGTCCTCAACTTAATTGTGCCATTAATTTGTGAAAGCGAGGGGATGTTGGGTAGATCTACTGGAGTTTGACAAACTCCGCCCCGTGGCACGGGGGAGTGCACGGAGGAACAATATCAGCCTATTTGACCGTGGTCCCGAGAGGACACGGGGGAGGCAGAAACCGCGATGACTTGGTCCGCACCGTACGGGATGGCTCGGCCCCCACAAAATAAGTCAGCTTTGGTACAAACTTCCTTAGAGCATGGAACAACGGATTAGCTACCCGCGATATCGGTTGAGTCCTTTAACTTTACGGAACTAGTACATACCCGATGACGTGGTCACGGATAAACCATTTATAAACTGAGAATTAAATACGAGCATTGCTTTTCGCAAATGAATATTTTGTAAGTACATTTTGATACGAACAATGATTATGAGACCGGGCCAATGCATGACAAGCCCACTGTGAACTCACCAACCGTTAGGTTGACACTTGCGTGGTTTAAACTTTTGCAGATCGCTAAGGAGTATCCGGAGCGGGTTGGCATGGCACGTGAAGACCTCTATTTTAATTGAACTATTTTGGGAATTTAAAACAACATTTATGTAAGGCACGTGGTTAGTGCTAAAGACAATTAATTTTCCGCTGCGTATGTAATTTAAGATTTTGATTTCTATCTTGTGTTTGAACTAACCCTGATTCGTTTAGTATTTGTAACTATGGTTGTGGATCCTGGTCTAGTCGCGCCCCTTAACGGTATAAACTCCGTTAGTGGTATTTTGGGGGTGTGACATTTCTCATACTGATAATGTAAACTTGCTTATACAGAACAGATTTTCACAGAGATATCTTACTCATGATGTTTCTTGCAAAAAGAAATCAGAACCCTAAACAAACAACAATCAGGTCGGCCGGTAGGCACGCAGAGAAAGTCCGATTGTTTAGGAAAATAAGAAATATACAATAAAGCAGAAGTTGTATAATCCAACAACAATCAGGTCGGTACTCACGTACACGCAGAGAAAGTCCGATGGATTATACGAAACACCAAGAAAATAAAGCAGAACGTTAAACGAACAACAATCAGGTCAATCTTTCGATACGCAGAGAAAGTCCGATCGTTTGACAAAATAAAGAAAATCAAACAAGTTTAAATCTTTCTAAATAAAGCAAGCATACATCAGAACATCTCTTTATTATGTTTTTGGTACTTTCATCTCTCATTATGCCAGATTTACACAGTACCCATCACAGTGTGTAACCACAATTATCAAGCAGGCATTATCTTTATATCATACTCACATATATCAGACTACTCAGCACATTCAATCAAAACAAACAAGTACCTACAACCTTTCTTTCTACTCTATCCATGGCAGATAACGTATGCTGATGTACCATCATTTCTCACAAGGTCGGATCAAAATTTCTCAATTTTAATTTTTCAATTTTTATATGTTTTAGCTTTTTCAATTTTTTATGCTTTTTCTTTTTTTAAAAAACAGAAAATACACTATTTTTGTATTTTTCAATTTCTTCCCCTAAAAAGCAGAAAAAGAAAAGAAATAACAAAACAAAAAACATGATCAACTGAACCAGATCAAATAGCAGTTAACCGAGTAACCCCATTGATTTTCAACAAAAACTGAAAGCGAACTTTATCAAACGCTTTTGTAAACAAGTCAGCTCTTTGAAAATCAGTGTGAATCTTTTGCAAATCGATCAATTTCTTTTCGTAGCAATCACGAATAAAGTGATAACGGATATCAATGTACTTAGTTTTGGAATGTTGCACGGGGTTTTTCGTGATAGAGATGACAGCTGAATTATCAATAAAAATGGGAGTAGTTAGAAATGTCAAACCATAATCGCGCAACTGCTGTTGTATCCACAAAACCTGTGAACCGCAACTGGAAGCCGCCACGTACTCAGCCTCCGCAGTCGACGTTGCAACCGAGGTTTGCTTTTTGCACTGCCAAGACACTAGTCGTTCTCCCAAAAATTGACACCCGGCGGTTGTAGATTTGAAATTTATCTTGCATCCACCATAATCGGAATCAGAATATGCAGTAAAATCAAACTTATTATCATTAGGATACCAGATACCCAGATCCTGGTTACCCTTCAAATAAGCAAAGATTCTGTCCACAGCCATCATATGAGAAACCTTCGGAGCAGCTTGATATCTAGCACATAAACACACAGCAAACATGATGTCAGGACGAGAAGCAGTTAAATACATTAAAGAACCGATCTTAGCCCTAAACAATGTTTGATCCACTTTGGCACCAGACTCATCTGGTCCAAGACCATGAGAAACCTGTATCGGTGTGCTTGGAATCCGAACATCACCAATCTTAAACCGAGCCAAAATGTCAGTAACATATTTCGATTGATGTAGAAAGATGCCTTTGGCCGATTGGTGTACTTGAAGACCTAAAAAGAATCCCATCTCGCCCATTGAACTAATTTCAAATTTCGTTTGCTTGACACGCTCAAATTCTTTACACAATGTGTCATTTGTGCTCCCAAATATGATATTGATAGCGTGATGGATAGTAAACCTTGATCTATGTCAAGAAAAGAACCCTAGTGCCAAAGCCGGCCCTAGAAACCTTGGATAAACCCTCCAAGCAAGAAACTTTTATTATCAAAATCTTAACCTCTAATAATGAATTACAAAAGTTTTTAAATAGACAAGTTGAAACTTGGAAAACAAGATAATAACTAATAAGGAAACTATTTAATAATAATAAACTACTAAATTAAAGATAGGGTTGCAGGTTCCACATACGGATCATCCGGATCCGTATCATTCTCCCCGTCTTCGAAAAAACTCGTCCTCGAGTTTTAACGACGAAGAAACTCATCAAAGCCACCCGGATCAAATGGAACATCCTTGCGTCTCTTGATCCAAACCGTCACGACCCACTTTTCATGTATATCTTCATATGTTGCCCGGGTCAGCTTCAAGCAAATACCACTCTGACGGGCGGGTCCCGGATCTATTGGATTACCGGGTCCTCTCATATCCGTCTTCCCCTCACCCTCTTCGAAAAAGACTCGGCCTTGAGTCTTGAGAACATCGAAGAGAACAACTCTATTTTTAGAGCGGATACCACCTCTAGGCAACGTATCACTACCATTAACAATCTGATCCCTTTGCAAAGATATAGAAAATTCCAAGTTGAATTTGACCCACGTGCCAAAGTTTACGAAATATGCCAGATTGTATTTCTTTCTTACATCCAATTTGATTTGAGATATATATTCATGCCTACGTGAAGATTGCCTATGATCTCCACTTTTTATACAACTTGCGTTAACCCCTATGTCATCCTCAACTAAATCTTTTAATTTAGTCATAAAATCATTACGCTTATCTTGTTCCATCATTAACGATGACAAAGTCAGATTACCCTTCAATTTGGAATCGATATTTCCATACAGATTGTTGTTAGTATTGCAATGAAAATTACCCATAATATTGAAGGCATCCATAATTATTGACGGAATGTTCAAACCTACCATCGTTGTTGTCGGGTCTTTAGCAGAACTCACCATAACTTGAACATCTCCTGCCAAATCATTGCCCCGTGTGGTCTTCGTAACACTCTCCGTAGCGACGTGATTACCACTATTAGCAGCCTTATTTTTCTTCAGTAATCTATCAAAAGTTAGTTCGTCCTCATGAACGGTACGTCCGTTAAGAACGTTCTTTAGAAACAAATGTTCTTCTTCATCGGGGTTAGTCCCGTCTTCATCGAATCTGGGTTCTTCTTCCCATAAATAATCCTGACCAGGTTCCTTTTTCTCGCGAATGTGAACTTCCTTAATAGCTTGTTGCACCCATAACAATTTTTTATCATTCGCATCAAATTCTTTTTCAACACCGTATACATCATACACGGGAGGAAAATTATAAATAAAGTCTCCATTGGTAGGATGCTCCTCGTCCCCGGTTGGCTCGTCCCAGACGGGTTTTCCCGGTTCTGTTTCCTTCCATGTCGACATGGCTTCTAGATCTCGAATCCGTTTCTTGAGTTGCCGGATCTCTTGTTGTAACTCGAGGTCTTGGACTCTTCGGCGGAGTTGCTTGATCTTTTCTACATCTCGAGGGTCACGGTGATAGTCGGCGTTGCCTCCGGCGACGAATCTACGTCGATGATCACAGTGGTTCCACCGATCCATGGCTCTGATGCCAAATGATAGCGTGATGGATAGTAAACCTTGATCTATGTCAAGAAAAGAACCCTAGTGCCAAAGTCGGCCCTATAAACCTTGGATAAACCCTCCAAGCAAGAAACTTTTATTATCAAAATCTTAACCTCTAATAATGAATTACAAAAGTTTTTAAATAGACAAGTTGAAACTTGGAAAACAAGATAATAACTAATAAGGAAACTATTTAATAATAATAAACTACTAAATTAAAGATAGGGTTGCAGGTTCCACATACGGATCATCCGGATCCGTATCAGATATCATCCACATACACCTGAACCAGCAATAAATCTTCCCCAAACCGCTTTGAAAAGAGAGTGCAATCTACAGTGCCACAACGAAAACCGTTGTCGAGCAAATGTGTAGAAAGCGTCTCATACCAGGCTCTCGGGGCCTGATGGAGACCATATAACGCTTTGTCGAGTTTGTACACACGGTCAGGAAAATCGGGATCATAGAATCCAGGTGGCTGCATCACGTAAACCTCTTCACGAATCTTCCCGTTGAGAAAAGCACTTTTAACATCCATCTGATATACTTTAAATCCATGAAATGCTGCGAAAGCTAAAAAGATTCGAATAGCTTCAATCCGCGCAACAGGAGCATAAACCTCATTGAAATCAATACCCTCAATTTGAGAAAATCCTTGAACCACTAATCGAGCTTTGTTACGAACAATAATGCCTCGATCATCCTTCTTACACTTGAATACCCATCTAGTACCACATACCTTCTTAGCATTTTTGGGTAGATCAACAAGATGCCAAACACCCAACTTCTGGAATTGTTGCAACTCCTCCTGCATAGCCTCAACCCAAGAAGAATCTTCCAACACTTGTTCAACATTGGTCGGCTCGACTTGAGACAGAAAACAAGAATGAAACATATCATTCTGAACACCCGAATCTCAAATTTCAGCAATCAAAGCATCCACATTATCAGATAACTGATGGCGTGTGCGCACCCAAGAAGTCAAATCTCCAATAATATTCTCTTGAGGATGAATAGAATGAATTCGGAGATTAGTCGAATCAGGAACCTCAACAGTATCATCAAGAGTATTTAGTGTAGCATCAGCATCCTCTGAACTTGACAATTCACCAGGCAATAAAGTATTTGGGACAGACGAACTTGTGCTTGGTAAAGGAATTGGATCAACCAAAGGTATTGATTCTGCTTCATGAAATGTATTGTCATCATCATCAGATGAACTCATGGTTTCTAAATCAGAAACAGTCTGACTAGATGAAGCAGGACTAGACATAGTTGAAAACTTTGGGATACATGATCCAGAATTAAGCATGGTATGAATGATAACACCAGTCATATCATCAGAAAGCTCATCAGTAGAGTCAGTGTGTGCATCCAAGAAAGAATCAAAGAACGTCTTATAATCAAAAATAGAACCATCAACTGATTTGGGTTTCAGAAAACTATGTCTTCGACAATCCACATGCAAATGGCTCTCAATGGTCTTTGAAGACGGAAAATAGACACGTTTCATTGGATGTTGATAACCAAAAAAGATGCCTTCCATAGCCTTAGCTTCAAATTTACCACCACCTTTGAGAACGGTGCATAAACACCCAAATGGATCCAGAAAATCTAAATTCGGCTTTCTACCTTTGAGCAAATGGAAACAAGTCTTGTTGAAACGCTTAACAATAAGAACTCTATTAAGCACGTGACAAGCAGTATGAACCGCCTCAGACCAGAACTTGATTGGTAGATTTGCATCAGCTAACATAGTTCTTGCGGTCTCTATTAAAGTTCGATTCTTTCTCTCAGCCACTCCATTTTGTTGTGGAGTGTATGGAGCACTAAATTCATGTGAAATTCCAAAAGAATCACAAAATGCTTTCATCGTTGCGTTCTTGAATTTAGTACCATTGTCGGTACGAATACGACAAATCTTGTGCTTGTACAGATTCTCAAACTTGGACAATAAACGCTGAATAGTTGCTGGAGTTTCATCCTTCGAATGTAATGACGCGACCCAAGAGAAACGTGAAAAATCATCTGTAATTACCAAATAGTAAAAACTTCCATCCACACTGCTAACATTCATAGGACCAAAAAGATCCATATGAAGTAGCTCCAACGGAGTAACAATGGAATTAACACGTTTGTATGGATGAGACTTTTTCTGTTGCTTCCCCTTTTTGCATGAAACACACACATCATCAATCGAAAAACGATTCTTAGAAACTCCCTCAACCAAATTGTGACTAACCAAATAATTCATCTTGTGGTGGTTAAGATGACCCATATGACGATGCCACAAAATAGACTCTTTTTCAGTGGCTTTGGATATGAAACATGTAGCCGACACTGTAGACGAGGTCTGATTCATATTCAAAACATATAAATCTCGAAACCGAGGGGCACGCATCACTATCCATTCATCAGGAATTTGAAATCCGGGCTTCAAAAAGATACACTCAGAGTGGTATACTGCTTATCACATATTTGTGAGACACTCAGGAGATTGTGCTGCAACTCTTCCATAAATTGAACTTTGTCAAATGTAACTTTGTCATTTCCCATTTTTCCTTCTCCAGTGATTCTACCTCCTTTATCCATTTAACGTCTCAAAAACGAACAAAAACTAAAATGAGATCTGGAAATTGAGCCAACGGCTCTAATACCAACTGAAAAACCATATAAGGATCGTTTCCAGATCATAGAATGATAGAGACAAAGAAATCTAATCATTTATTGTGTCGAATGATTACACCGAAGGAGTTTACATCGTTGAAGCTCGGGAGAGGTTGGACAGACCTCTCCTCTCAACACAAATACAAATGACCAGAAATCTTAACATTCCAAACTAGTCTTCACCTATTTATAGGCCACCTGCCCAGCGGACCAACTAACCAACGTACCAGATGGTCCGGCGGACCATCTGGTCCGCCACTGGTCCGCTGGTGGCAGTCTAGCCTAGTTTACAATCTAGACAAATATTCGCACAGTAACGACCACACAAGGAACATGCTCTTACAGAGTTCTTTCCTTTTCTGTCTTGTGTCTGCAGGCCAAACACGCCACTATCCATGAATTTGATGTCCAATTTCTCTATTATCACCACCATTTGTACAAATCTTGGTGTCATAAGAAACTGATATCTCGCACTTAAAACTGCATTCCCAACCCAATCTATCAGCATCATTTTTGAGAAGTTGAAGTTCCAGTCTAAGGCCAATGCGACGAAAGCTGTTCCATACAGTTTGTTAAGTTGATCGAAGCTAGTTCTCTTTCCCAGAAAGGATTTCTGCATGTAGTGAGCCAGACACCTCCAGTAGTGTGGCAACAACTTCTTGAAGATAGGAGGGAACTTTCCTTCATATCCCATCAACTGAGCACCTTCTAATACACGAGCCTGTGGGTACTCTATTGGATGTTCAGCTCTGTCATTTATGTTCAATCCCTGGCGGATGTCTTCTTCAAGTATCACAATTTGACGATTCTGAACTGTTGCTGTGATCCTCGTCTTGTCAGAATTTGCCCTTGCTGTTCCCCAGAATTCTCTTACAAGTTGCTCATCGATAAGCACACTTGTCCGCAAAGCATGATTAATCTTGCATACATTCAGCCCAGCCACCAAAGAGTAGAAAAGTTGCATGTGCCTCTCTGGTGGGTCATCAAGATATGTAGGTATACGGTGATCCCTTTCAAAATGAATTTCTTCATCAAGCATGTTTTCTGCCATCTGAAACAACGAGACAAGTGTATCAGGCTTAAATTCAAAATGAAATTATGTATGTCAACAACATCTTGAAGTTCAAATGAATATCAAATTTATCTTTTTAAGTTCAGAAAATCTTAATTTAAACTTACAAGAAAAATATTTGATTTTGAGTCACACGTTCACAAACACCATAAATTTTAACTTAAACATGATTAAGTTTGTTGAGATTCTAGAAATATTAGGTGTTTATGATTTTTAATCAAATATAAGTGAGTTTACGACTTGAAAATTGGGTTTACGATCCTATTATGGGTTCACGATCAGGTTAAAGTCATAGTCCAGTCGTAAACACTCGGTCCAGTCGTATACATTGATTGAAGACCTAAGCCCGGTCGTAAACACGCTTTGTCGTAAACGAGGATCGTAAACTAATCTCGTAAACATCTGGATCGTGAACACCGAACGTGAACACCGATCGTAAACACCGATCGTAATCACGAACAGTCGTCTCTGATGAACCACAAAATCCCACCGTATGTAAATGAGAGATTATAATTCAACTAGGAACCAGCTAATCTAAGAAGAATAATCGATGAATCTAGAAATTTATTGATATCTCAAGTATTTGTTTACAATTGGGAGAAACACACAGTAAATGTGTATTTTCTGGAATTAGAAGTTACATTGCAAATGAGTAAAAGAACTATTTATAGAGCCTCTGAAGTCGCATCTTCATGAGTTGGTCGGATGCACTTGCATCTTGTTCATCTGCAACTGCATCGCTTCCAGCTCATTCTCTGTGTGACACTTGCTCTCGGGATCTTTACCATCGAAAGTGTAGATGCCAGGACACTTGCATGTCCGGTCTTGACCTATCCTCATCAAGTCCCCCTAGTCCATTAATTATTCGAGCAATAATTATTGGACTAGAAGTTAAAAGTGTCTCGTACTCCCGCTGAGGTTTGAGAACTTTAATCGATCATCTTTATTAAGTTCGCATGTGTTTTTGATTTGTTACCTCATTAAAAACCTTGTTCGGAAAAACCCTGTGGGAAAAAACCGAAACTTAAGGAAAAAAGAGTGTAACACACATTTCTCTTTTGTGTAGATCACAAGTTTCAAAGATCAGAAATTTTCATAGATCTGGTCATCAAGTCCCCCTAGTCCTTATGTTGTTTTATAGAAATGACTAAGGACTAAGGTATAAAGATCATCATAGGAAATGCTAGTGAAGCCAGTTCCTTAACAGATCAAAAGACTTTGTTTGTCTTTAAAGCAGAACGTTCCTGCAAATGTAATCGTTACATCCTTATGAGAATATTAACGCATTATTGCAAAGAGACGCTTCTGCAAGTGTAGAATTCTAACTAACTTGTCAGGCGCGTTTTGCATGTTGATCTGCACTCGAGTACTCTCGATACCCGCCAGTACACGTGTCAGTCGAGGATTAAATGACGGGACAGTTTTTAGTTTTTTATTTTTGAATTTTTTAAATTCAAACGGTTATTTGTATCCGAGATTTTTGTCCCATATATAATCCTTTCTCATTTTTAATTCTTTACACTCTTCACTGCCGTCGCTCTTCTTTATTCTTCAAGCCCTAATTGTTTCTTCAAGCTTTTTCTTTTCGAAAGGTCAGTCGATTTCTTACTTGCTTTTTTACTGCATTCTCATGGCGTCTCCGTCAGTTAAGGTCGATGACGATTCGAGTAAGCACAATATGCATATCTCGTTTTCATCTATGTCACCACGCGATTTAGATGAAGTTATTGAGCGGTACCATATTCCCCTTTCATTGAATCCCACTCTTCCACTGCCGAAAACTCCCATTTCCCCTTTCCCTGATGGTAAAATTGGGGTTTATGTCGATATGTTCAAACTTGGGAATTATCGTCTCCCTTTCACCAAGTTTCTTATGAGAGTTTTGATGTTTTTCAAGATCCATGTTTCTCAGATGCATATCCAAGGGTTTTCACGTTTGAGTCATTTCGAAGCCACTTGTAGGGCTGTTAATGTGTCTCCAAGTGTCAATCTTTTTAGGGCTTTCTATAGAATCACCATGGCTGGCGATTGGTATACTTTTGAGCGTAGGAGAGCAGTTAAGAGAATTAGCACCCATCTTCCACCCAACCCTCGTTTCTGGAAATCCAAATTCTTCTACATCGATGATCGATGCATTCCTCTTCAAATGGAATGGAGGGATGTGGAAGATGTAGTTCACGATCCAAATCCAAACGACGGCGACTATAGTCAGGAGTCTTTCGATAAGTTAGTGTCGTGTGCAAGCCCTATCCGGGAACTTCCGGAAGCCATTCTTCTCTTTTGTAGAATGAGTAGGGCTTGGTTTACCCCTGAACTTTGGCCGATTCTGACAAATCAAGGGAAGGGTGAGAAATTACCCTTTCATCACTTGCGATCACATCCTTAAAATGTCTCAACAGTTTTTGATAAACTCTTATTTATTTTGCAGAGATGGATCTGTTCGAAGCCATGCAACTGAAAAGTTTTGATGATGTCGACCTTGGTGCTGAACTTATGGAAGAAGGGTCAATGTCATTTCTTCGGCAGACTGCCAGCTCCTTCCTGGATTATCGTCCCGAAAAAACACATGATCAAGTTGAACAGCAAATGGATGTGCAGTCAGATGCCATTATTTCTGAGAAGGTGAATGAGGTCGAATCTGGGGGTAATGATGCTGCTGACGTCACAAAGACGATCGAGGATGGTGCTGGAGGGAGTGGGGAAGACACCCTCAAGGGTAAGAAGAAGGAAGTCGTTGAAGGTCGTACAAATTTGTCTTCAAAAGCATCACTACCGCCCAAAGGTGGAAGCAAGACAAAGAGATCCGCAAAAGCAACTGTTGCCAAGGAAGCACATGAGCCCCTTATGTCTAAAAGGAAATCTCCTCGTTGGAGTTTACAATCTTCACCCCATCAGTCTAAGGTACACACTTCCGAAACCACCGAGGTCACTCCCGATTCTACGGGGAATTTTGAAGTAAATGAACAGCTAGGAGAGGGTGTGCAGTCAAAGAATGATGTTGCGGTAACCCCTCCTCCTACTGATGATTTTGATATTGATGATTATTTATTGAATTCACCTGATATGTCACAAGAACCAGGTTTTTCTGATGTAAGTATTTTGCAGAAGGGTACCTCATCTTTGATCACTTTGGCCAATTTAGCTCACGCGTCCTCTTCTTCGCAGAAGGATGCTCCGAGCTTTGCTGTTCCTACCTCTGAGTGGTTAAAGAAGGAGATAGATCTGGTTACCCTCAGAAGCAATGTTGGTAGAGGTTTGGATTCTGTTGATGTAAATGCTGTCTTTGTCCCTCAATGGGAGATCAAAAATGGTGATACTTGCACCGAAAGTTCAATCGCAAAAAAGATCACTCTACTTGGAAGTACTCCTACTGACATTTTCAGCCTTCAACAAATTCCTAATGAAGCTTTTTCAAATGAACTCATGCTTGCACAATCGAAGCAACAGAGCCTGGTGGCAGATGTGTATGGTCGATGGATCATTGCTGAGGCGAGAGTTGAAGAGTTAACCAAGAAGCTGTTGGCGCATAAGGCCTCTTTTGGTTCTATAAGCGATCAAGTGAAGATTAATGATTTACATGCAAAGGTTGAGCTCCTCACAACCAAGAACCGGAAGCTGGTATCGCTTGAGCAGGAAATGAGGAGAGATCTCAAGCAGGCGCAGGATGATGCGATGGCTTTCAAAAGCCAATTTTTGGATCAAAAGAAGATATTTGATGAACAAGCCATCAAAATGTTGGAGATCACCTCTCAATGTGATTCAGTAGTTGAAGCTGTTAACAAAGGTATCTCTTATATTTCTTTATTCTCATAATTTTCCATTTGCACTTGCATAGTCTTTTATCACCTTTAACATTTGCATTTTAATTCTTCAAAGAAAATGCTGCCCTTGTTGAAACCGTCAAGGCATTAACCGAAGAAAGAGAGCAAATGCAGAAGGAGCTAGCATCTGTGAAGGAAAAAAGCAAATGGCTGATTGAGGAAGGTTTTAATTTGGTTGCTAAGCGTGTGCATTCCGAAATGATCCCCATGACTCTCAAAGTTAATTCTGCCGCCAATGCGATGGGTTATAATGAAGGGATCAAGTGTGGGCTAGCACATGCTGTGAAAGGTGAAGCCAACTTCCTGACTTTCAAAGAATACGATCATAAAGCCGGTGAGAAGCTGTTGACACAGTTGGATGCTCTGAAGTCAATGACGTTCCATTCCATTGACGAAGTTTCGAAGTTGAGCCTGGACGATACAGAGATAATGGGGGATATGTTGAAACCAATTTCCTTAGCAAAAGGTTCTGCAACCCCAAAGGCTGATGCTCCTTCAACTTCAAAGGCAGATGCTCCAACCACCACCGGTAATTGATCTCTTTATTAATCATGATCTTTTGTTGAACATTTTAATCATCTCTCAAAGTCCACTTATGCTGTGGCACAAGACAACTTACTTTTTATTTTGCACTTGGTATGTTCTAGTACTTCTTTAATTGTGGATCCCCTCGGAACTGCATCTGTTTGCAGTTTCGATTATATTGGCATATATGACAATGCATGTGGATGTTTGCTTTACTTATTTTTTGCCTTGAGCCTTTGAATTATGTTATCATCTTATGGTTCATAGGATATGAGTCATATTTGATTATGTTTGTGTCATGTCACTTGCGATCGAAGTATATCGTTGTTTGCACTTGCAGTTGCAAAATGATCATGCACGACCTTTTATACTTTGAATCGTTTGTATGTTTCCCATTCGATTCTTGACATTTTTCTTACAAGCTTTTGAGCAACTTTATAAGTTCTCCTTCACAAGTACTTTGACAAGATTCTAACAAAATCATTAACTTTTAAAGAAAGCTGCCATATGCGTTTCCCCCCTATCAAATGCGTCCATCTTCAAAGGGTTTTAACAACATAACGTCAATACCACTTTTAAAGTTAAGTATTTTTTGTTTCGAATACGAATCTTTTCCTTGTGGTGTATAGAGTCCTTACATCTTTTGGTAAGGTTCAGTTGATCTTTTTCCTTTGAATGATCAACCCACAAGACCACTTTATAACATTAGTTATTCAGCAGCACTTGCGACCCTCAGAGAGCTTAAGTTGGAATTTTATTAATAATCATAGCATACCTTTATCCACTTAAGTTTGGCCATCTCTCTTTTGGGCTTTTGTTAGCAACCATTGTACTAACAAGGTGTCCGGCCTGATCACCTCTTCCCAACATGCACTCTTTAATTGTCAATGAGACAGTTGAGGACAAGAAAAGTATTTTTACTTTTTCTTGGGTTACCCTTTATAAATAAAGGAATAACAGCGATACTGCATTAAGGTATTGGTATGTAATATCTTTTGAAAATGCACCCGCTAGTGACTCATGAACCATATTATAAGAAGCGAATCATATCGCATGTGAATCTTGTATTATTTAAAGAGATCACTTGTATAGCTTATGCATGTGTTCATTGACACAACATTTTTAAGCAAACATTCATATTCAATTTTTTGCATAAGAGCGATCAAATATTTGTATAACCTTTTTATATAAAATGAAATAAGTATTTCCATGGATCCTTGTAAGTACTAGAAGCAAATGTATCTTATTCTCCATCGATTTATTACAAGATCATAATTGCAGAAACAAGAACATAAAAATCAACATTTTCTATCTTTCATTTGAGATTTGCATTTGCGTCTTCACATGTAACATTTGCGAAGATGAATTCCATTCCAGGCCCGCACCAGTTCAGTTCCGTCGAGCTGCTGAAGTATGTAAGACCCATTTCCGATCGCTTTTTTGATTATATAAGGTCCCTCCCACTTGGGAGACATCTTCCCGAGCGGAAGTGCCCTACTCACTTCATTGCTCCTCAACACATATTCTCCTTCTTTATACTGTTGGGTCTTAACTTTGGCGTTATAGTACTTTGCCATCTCTTTTTTGTATCTACTTTCACGTATAGCTGTGATTTCCCTTCGCTCTTCCAAAAGATCCAGATTGGTTCTTAATTCTTCATCATTATCCGTCACTTGCACTTGCAAGCGATGACTAGGTACTCCGATTTCAGCCGGTATGACGGCTTCAGTTCCATATACAAGACTGAATGGTGTTTCACCATTGCTAGTTTTAGGCATGGTACGATGCGCCCACAAGACATGTGGCAATTCATCGACCCAACTACCTCCATACTTTTCCAATCTCATTTTTATGCCTTCAACAAGACTTCGATTTGCTCTTTCAACTTGGCCGTTGGCCTGCGGGTGTGCTACTGACGTAAAGATCTGATTTATGTGAAGCTCTTCGCACCATTCCGCAAATGGGTTTCCAGCAAATTGCTGTCCATTGTCTGTTATAATATAGAGAGGTAGACCAAATCGACATACGATATGTTCCCACACGAACTTTTTGACTTGCTTACCAGAAATACAAGCAAGTGGTTTTGCTTCAATCCATTTTGTAAAATAGTCAATTGCAACCAATAGAAATTTTACCCCTCCACTTGCTGGTGGAAAAGGTCCAACTATATCCATTCCCCACTTCTGGAAGGGCCACGCTGATGTAACTGGGATCAACTCATTTTTTGCTCGCATGCTCACCGGAGCATGTGCTTGACAAGCTTGGCACTTGCGCAATTCTTCCCAAGTGCTTCGGTACATGCCTGGCCAAAAGTATCCAAGGCTCATGATTTTAACAACTACCATCTTTGCACCAGCATGAATACCGCATATGCCTTCATGTACTTCTTTAACGATCTTTTCAGCTTCACTTGGGGTTAAACATCTTAACAAAGGTCCCAAAAAGCTTCTTCTATACAAAGTATCATTTTGCATCTGATACTGAAGCGAATTTACTCGTATCTGGCGAGCCTGTTCTTTATCATTTGGGAGTTTGCCCATGGTCAAATACTGTACAATCGGTGTCATCCAACTGTCTTCTTGCACTTGCACATCTGCGGTCATTTTCAAATTGACAGTTGGAGCTTCTAACAATTCCACTCGAATCTCCTTGGCTAAATGTTCAAATGCGACAGAAGCGAGCTTGCTCAGCGCATCTGCCTTTCTATTTTGAGCTCTAGAAATATGTAAAACTTCACACTTCCCAAAGATTTTGATTAACTCTTGGACTTGCTCCAAGTATAAGGCCATATATTTGCCTTTTGCTTCGTATGTTCCAGCGATCTGACTAGCTACCAACAATGAATCCACATAAGCGGTAACTTGCGTTGCACCCATTTTTTTAGCCAACCTTAAACCTGAAATAAATTTCAATGTTTTAGGACTTCCAACTTATCACATGCATTCGTGGAACAAATGCATACCATATGCATTCGTGAAGCAAATGCATATGTACCCAGTCATTATATATTTTTTTTTTCCGAATAAACACAAAAACTTATAAAGCTTGAGTGTTTATACCTGCTAGCAACGCCTCATATTCTGCTTCATTATTAGAAGCTTGGAAATTAAAGCGGATCGCATATGTCAACTCGTCCCCTTCAGGACTTTTCAAGATCAAGCCTGCATTTGGTATAATAGAATTTTTAATATTTTGAATTTCAATTTCTTTTTCAAAAAGAAATAATTTTATAATGGATCAAACCTGCTCCTGAGCCATCAGAGTTTGAAGAACCATCAGTATGCAAGATCCATACTTGTTCTTTAGCTTCAGGAATGGTAATAACGTTTACACTTGCGCCATCTGGCACTTCCGCCAGGAAATCTGCTACCACTTGACCTTTAATTGAAACTCGTGGTTTGAATTGTATATCGAATGGCCCCACTTCAATTGCCCACTTGATCATCCTACCGGACATTTCCGGTTTCCTGAAGATCCCTTGGATAGGATATGAGGTAAGAACATTTACAGTATGGGCCTGGAAATAACGACGAAGTCTTCTCGTAGCCTGTACAAGTGCTAAGACAACTTTTTCGATCATAGGGTATCTGGTTTCGTAGTCTTTAAGCATTTTGCTTATGTAGTAAATTGGAAGTTCTTTATCTTCCCTTTCCACCAGTAACACAGCGCTTACTGCATTATCCGTTACTGCCAAATACATGATCAATTCTTCACCGACTTTCGGTGCAGTTAGGGTCGGAAGTGTAGCTAAAGTGGTTTTCAATTCCTCAAATGCTTGATTGGCCTCGGAAGTCCATTCAAAACTTCCTTTTAAACTCTCTTTCAAAACTTTCATAAAGGGTGTGGCTCTTTCAGCTGCTTTTGACAAAAATCTATGTAGAGCCACCAAACGCCCATTTAGAGTTTGTATATCTTTAAGGGTTTTAGGCGGTTCCATTTCCATAACCGCCTTGACCTTCCTCGGATGTGCCTGGATCCCGTCTTTATTGACCAGGACCCCTAAGAACTTGCCTTCCTCCATCGCAAATGAGCACTTTTTGGGGTTTAATTTCATATTGATACCCCGCAAGTTTTTAAAGGTCTCTTCAATGTCTTTGATCATATCTTCCTCATGAGAACTCTTAATGACTACATCGTCCACATAGGCTTCAAGATTTCTACCCACTTGTGATTGGAAGGTCTTATCCATGAGGCGCTGGTAAGTTGCACCAGCGTTTTTTAGCCCGAACGACATCTTTTTATAACAGAATAAGCCTTCGTTTGTAATAAACGCAGTTTTGTCTTCATCACCCTCAGCCATAAAGATCTGATGGTATCCTTTATATGCGTCTAGAAAACACTTCCATCGGTATCCCGCCAAAGAGTCAACTTTTAGATCTATTTCCGGAAGTGGATAACAATCCTTCGGACATGCCTTATTAAGATCTTTGAAGTCAATACACATCCGCCAAGATTTATCAGGCTTTAGGACCAAGACAGGGTTTGCAACCCATGTTTGGTAAAACACTTCCCTAAGGATGCCCGCTTCAACAAGCTTATCTACTTCTTCCTTGACTACATTGTTTCGAATTTGATCATAGATCCTTCGCTTCTGCTGGACAGGTTTTACACCTGGATAGACGTTTAATTTGTGTTCAGCGAAATGTCTAGGAACCCCCGTCATATCCGACGGTTCCCATGCGAAGATATCCACATTGTCTATTAATAACTGAAACAACTTTTTCCTTGTTTCTCCTTGCAATTGCGATCCAATTTCAATTGTCTGATCTGGAAACTTCTCGTTTATGATCCACTTACTCTTCTCTACAGTATCATTTTTAATATCCTTCAACCCTCCTTTCGGTATCAGAGGTTTCTCAACCAGGGCCACTTGCTGATCTGCATCTGTGGTTACAGTTGCGATTCCTCTTGGAGTTGGAAACCGAACTAAACCATGCGCTGTTGAAACTATAGCGCCTAAAACTTTAAGCCCAGGTCGACCGATAATGACATTGTGGGGGGAAGAAGTTGAAACCACAATAAAAGTCATCATCTCTTCTCGAAATAGTTTATCGTCACCAAAGATCACTGGGAGAGTTATTTCTCCCATGGGATGCACCACCTCTCCAGAAAAACCAATGAGAGTGGAATTATGAGGCTTTAGCCTTTGCTGCACATCCAATCCCATTCTTCGGAAGCAAGACTCATACATGATTTCCGATGCACTTCCAGTATCGAGATAGGTCCGTTTCACTAGAAACCCAGCAATACCGACAGTCACAATTACTGGATCTTCTCTCGATTCTTTACCATTCAATGGTGGAAATGTAATCTCTTGACTTTTCCATTTTTCTTCTTCAAACTTTGTTTTAACATTGCGATGCCAAGTGTTCGACCCTCTTCGTATCATTGCGATCACAGCTTGTTTAGCAGCTGGAGGACGTCCCTCCTTAATATTTTTAACCAGATGCGACAATTTTCCGGATTTGATGGCTTTTTCAATCTCGCCTCGCAAGTGTCTGCAGTTGTCTGTATCATGACCACGATCTTTATGGTAATCGCAATATTTACCCATGTCACTTCCTAAAGGATTGTAAGTCCTTTGAGGTTTCGAAAATTGAACATTCTCCGTCGCTAAGATCTCACTTGGAGTTTTTGTAAGTGACGAGAAATCATTAGATCTGGGCTCCCAGGCCTTCTTGTATCCTCCATAATTACTTTCTCCCCTACGATCATAGGGTTGAGATCTAAACTTTTTCCAGGATTGATTTCTTGTTGGTGCAGTGGAGACACTTGCATTTGCATTCCGGTAATTGCCATTCTTCTGAGATGGTTTTTGGGTGCTGATACCCTGGATATTTCCGGAAGCACTTCTTCCTTTTACATAGGTCCTGACACGATCCATAAGCACCTCCATTGTTTGAGGCAAATCCTCATGCAACTTTTCCACCAAGTGCGTGTGTCGAACACCATGGCAAAAGCCAGATATACGTAATTGATCCTGTGCTCCAGATATTTTCATAGTTTCATTGTTAAAACGCATAACGAAACTTTCAAGGCTTTCGTCATTTCTTCTTCGAATGTTATGTACTTCTGTCACTTCTTTTGTGCACTTCCGTTGTTGACTAAATTGCCTTAGGAATTTCGTCCTTAAGTCTTCAAAGCCACTTATCTGTGCATTTGGTAGTGCATCAAACCATACTCTTGCAGGTCCAGTAAAGGTTGGTCTCCATATCTTAAAAGATTTTGATTTTTGATCAGAACCAGAATCAGTATCAACTGGCGTACTCGGTTTAGACCATGACGATTTACGAGTTAATTTGACTTTTAGAGACCATGGTTCATCAAAATTTGACCTTTGTTATCCACATACTTAGCCGTGTTGTGGATATATGCAGTCGTCGGACAATCTGCAGCAAGATATGCTGGTTAATGACATGAATAACAAAGTCTTTCTCGAAAAATATTTGAAAAATTCTTTGAATTTTGAAAACCAGATGAATGTTCAGAATCAAAGTTATCGAAGAAATCATCAGAAGAGTCATACCTAGGAGATGGACTCCTTGAAGATGATGACCTTCCAGAATAATAAGATTTTTCTTTCAGAAGAGGTGATTTCTTTGGAACTTTAGCTTTTGAAACTTTTTACAACTTTCACTGGCTTCTTTGCTTGAGCTAGTACTTCCTGCACCTGATAACCCAAACCTTTGTGTTTAAAACCTGATGTCTTTGATGAACCTGAAGAAGAACTAGAAGCTTCTCTCCCCTTAGCTTCTCTAGTGAATTTATCTTTAATGTCTTTCAGTTTATTCTTCTCAACCAAAACTTTGTCTTCTTCAATTGCAGATGAAGTACTTGCACCACTTTTGTCAAATACTTGTTCATTTTCTAGAAAAATAGACTTTGAGCTAAACTTCGGAGCGTCACTCAAATACTTTTCCTTTTTCTTAGACTTTGACTTCTTATTCTTGGATTCAGTGGCAAACTTTGAATAATCATGCAATTCGGCTTTAGGATCAAGCGGATCAGATGTAACCTCAGATAAATCCATCGGTTGAGGAACCATGTGAATATCATCCTTCTTAGAACTATCCCCACTCCGATCCGGTTTGTATAATAAAAATTAGCCATGTCAGTGACAACTTACAATTCTTCACTTGCCTTTGTAACTCCAAAACTTCCAACTTCAATTCAGAGATTTTCTGTTGAGCATCAAACACTTCTCTTTGTGACATGATGAATTTTGCATTGAGATCATCATATTCATATGTTTGTAACTTCTGGATATCACATTCAGCAAATAATTGCTCAAGAACACTTTCTCTTTTCTTGCAAATATCAACATCTTTTGTCAAAACTTCATTTTTATCCCGATACAGAACATTTTCATCTTGAAGCATAGATATCTTGTTTTGAAATTTCTCAATAGTAGTTGCAGACTCAACAATAAGAGCATTCGCCTTTTCATACTTTTGTTGGGCTGGATAACTCTTTTCAAATAAATTCTCAAAATCTTGAGATACATCTAAAGCTTCCGCTTTTGCTTTTTCACATTCTTCTGCCAACGTACTCTTTTCTTTCAAGACATCCTCATGAACATGAACCAATTCATAATATTTCTTCTGAAATTCTTCCAAATCTTTCTTGAGCACAACAATCTCTTCAGTTGATAATTGAGAATTTTTTTCAAGACTTGCAATCTTCTTACTGAGCCTTATACATTCAAGACATCTGAATTCTTCAACCTTTGAGCTATCGGTAACCTTTGATAAAACTTCTTGAACCAATGATACACTTGAACCAGAATTAGAGCCAGTAAGAAAACTATCACTATCATGATGAGTTGTTAATGCAACCATAATAGGTGCATGTGACAGTTTTGAAACAGTAGAATCTGCATTCCAGGAAAATTCATATGGATGCCAAAATGTGTCTGGTAGTTTTTCATCAAAAGAAACAGATTTCTCTTCAACCTTAGGAGCTGCATTTGGTAAATGAATAACCAAATGAGCATGTTGACCAAACTTTAGCTTGTTTTCAGATGAACTTGGACATTCTCGTGCAAAATGTCCATAAACATAACACTTGTAACACTTAACCTTTGACTTGTCCAGCCCAATTTTTCCATCCTGATTCAATCTTTTCTTGCCAGTTCTATTGAAAATTTTATTCGTTCTTCGAACTAACATAGCATATTGCCAGTTCCAATCCATTTCTTCCAAATGATCATAATCTATCTGATCGTAATCTTCATTTGTCAACTCAGCATTATTAATAGCACCAGTAATAACCCCGAAATATGAAGATACCAACGCATACATTAAAGCATTATAATCATCGGTAGTTTTAGCAGACAAAGCATTTGAGTCGAAGAACTAGGAACAGAAACATTACAACCAGTAGAAAAACTAGAAGTTTCAGATGTACCTGCAATGAATGCTGTAGGGGGTGCAGAACTAAGAGTATTAGATTTCCTAGCATTCATGGTAGAATCATTATCACCAAAATACACAGCAGGATTTTGAACTTGTGCAGGAAGTGATTTATTCAACATCAAATCCATATCATTGGCTTGAATTCTTTGAATCAAATCATTAAATGATAATCCCGGATATTCCTTATCATGAGTAATCATCATCACATAATTCTCCCACTTCTCTGGCAAAGCCTCCAAAATCTTTTCTTTCATATCAGCTTCTTCTTTTGTAAGACTCACCAAACACATTTCACTCCTTAAGTGAGCAAATCTTGCAATCAGATTTGGAATTGATTCATTTTGATAATGCTTGAAACTATCAAATTCCTTCTTTAAAACTTTCTAACGACTTTTCTTATATTGTTCATTGCCTTCACATCGTTTTTTAAAGCATCCCACAAACTCTTTGATGTGTAATTACCCGAGAAGTGATGTAGTAACTCTTTAGGCAAAGCCATCGTCAAAGTACCATATGCTTTCTTTTCAGCTTGATAGACTTTCTTTTGTTCAGATGACATTTCTCTTTGAAGTACTGGTTCCCCGGTTTCATCCTTAGGATAAACATATTGATCAGTAAAACAAAACCACATATCAATGTCATTAGTATCAACGTATGCTTCAAATCTTTTAACCCAACTATGATAATCTTCCAATTTAAGCAATTTGGGAACTTTCTGACTTGTTCCAATTTCATTATCATAATTCATCATTGTTTGCATCGTTGCTTGAATTGAATTTTTAATATCCACAAACGCTTGAAAATCAGACATTTGAAAATTCTTGTTACTATTCACCCAAACTTGTGCCGAACCTCGTCCGAACCTTTACCGAATCTAAGCCGAACCTTAGCCGAACAGAAGTTGACTAAACTCCTTCCGAACCTCACCTTTGGATGATCAAACAGAACCTGGACCGAACTTGTTCCGAACTGTGTACGAACCTCGGCCGAACTATATCCGAACGTGACCCGAACTCTCACCGAACCAATCAAAGAACCGAACGTTGTCCGAACCTAGAGTTCGGAGCAGTTATTGCGTAGTTGTCCAAACCTCAAACGAACACAAACACTCTCGACTCCATTTTTCGCGATTTTGAGAGAATTTGAATGCAATTTTTGACAGAAACTCAAATGAACTCAAGAAAAACAACCTAGAAGTAGATTTTTCAGGTAAAGCACACTCGAGATGATCAAACGAACTCAAAAATGATTCTCATTTTCTCAAAAACGTGAAATTTTGACTCAAAACTCTGAAAAACAATGATTTCTGACCAGTAGAGAAAACCAAATGCTCTTATACCACTAGAAAATGCGTGAGCGGTGGATCTTCTACTTAGTCGTAATGAAATCAATATTAAACGAAGATGACACGAGATGTAAAAACAAAGGATTTGTATTCAACCACTGAGAACTACAGAGTACACCGATAGGAAGTAAAACTCAGACGTACAAGTGCTTCCCATTACAAAACAAGACAAAACTATATATACATGAGCCAAACCCGCTTGGACGAACCTGAGGTTCGGACCAGGTTCGGACCTGTCCGAACTTGGAGTTCGCCAGGAGTTCGGACCACAGCAATCATCTATGTCTTTGTATTATATTTGATACTTCACATGATGATCAGGAACCAGGTATCAACAAATTAAAGCAAGTAAAGAAAGATGTTTTCAAGGCTGAAAAAGTTTAACCTGAGAGGTTTTACAAACTCAAGGATTCAGAATAAAAAATTCTGATAAAGAATTTCCACTTCATTGTGTGGATGCTCAAAAGATTTCTGAAGTTTTTGTGAAGGATGCAGTTCAAAAGACCAAGAAGAATCAAAATGCAAAATTTCTTCTGAAGGTTCAAATTCTACTCCAAAGATCCTAACTTCTAAATGGGTTCATAATCATCGGCATCAGGTATATGATTCTTTTTATGATCATTTTGGAGTTAATAATGTTTGTGAAGCTTTGCAGGTTCCCAAGAAAAGAAACATAAACAATCGTTTGTGTTACATTTGTTGGCAAAAAGGTCATATGGCATAAGAGTTTCCGGTTCCTGCTGCTTCTACCCAAACAAGAGGCAAAATTCCAATTGTTAGTAAATCTGCCAAACCAAAGTTCATTGATGAACAAGGTAGAGTTTTTGAATAATTTCAACCTAAATTTTATAAAAAGAAAGAACGATTGGTTCCAATATTTTCAAAGGTTCAAAATGTAGGTTGTTCGTCACAGTCACATGTGAGTGATTCATCAAAGACTAATTTACCAAAACAACAACAAGAATGGAAACCTAAGGTGGTTACAAAACAAAACCAGGACACTGGTCAACCAGAAGCGATTCGCTTCGGGTCATTTAAGAACTAATGTGTTTGACCAATGTGCAGGTACTTCTGTAAGGCCTATTGACGATTGAAAAGTTGTTGATGGAGGAGTATTATGCTTATTTGCAGTTAAATTTCACGTGATATCATTTTCTAACCTGAAAGTTTTCCTGAAAATTTACACAGACAGGTATCCGTGTCGATTGTTCAATTTTCTTTCTTTACATTTAGTTTTATAGTTTAGGGGGAGAAAATTAACAAAGTCAAAAATAGTGTCTTGTTTTTATAAAATGAAAAATCCAAAAATAGAGTTTTTCATTATAAGGGGGAGAAATGCAAAATATGGTGAAGGTAAATACGTGCAAAATATACAATATTTTGAGAAATTGATCATTGGGAGATGATGGTACATTGACTTACGTATCTGACTCATGGATAGAGTAGATAAAAAAGCCATAAGATCATTATTTGATAGCTTGATAGGTTCGGCAAATCAGAAAGTATTCAGATGTAATATACATTAAATACTCATGCTTGACCAAGTGGATAACATCTTGAAGCGTATTTTTTGACAAAAAGAGAATAATGTGTGCAAAAGAAAAATGAGAAGTCGCTGTGTATACATGTGTTCATTTTGCAAAGATTTAAACTTATTTGATTTTCTTTATTTTCTCAAACGATCGGACTTTCTTTGCGTATCGAAAGATCGACCTGATTGTTGTTCGTTTGAGGTTCTGCTTTATTTTCTTTGGTGTTTTGTATAACTCATCGGACTTTCTTTGCATATCCACAAGACTGACCTGATCGTTGATGAATTATACAATTTCAACTTGTTTTATCTTTTTTATTTTGTTAAATCCGAGGCCTTATCTGTGTATCGAAAGATCGACCTTAAGGTAGACGATTTAACGTTCTTATTTCTTTTTGCATGGAAGACAGTTGACGATATCATGGTTAAAATCACTATGTGTTAATCACAACTGTTATCACACAAGAAAAAGAAAAAATGTCTGAATATGTCTGATAGTGTGGGCTACACTGGTCAAAGCAAATCTAATCAATACCTTAACATATCTAGATGTTATAAGTATGATTCTGTCTAAGTCTGAGATAGACAAATTATACCAGCAATCAACATTGCTTGTGAGCTTCAATTAGTTGAAATTGAAGTGTAGTTCAGTGCGTTATGTTCAATATGATCCCAGGTAATGATCTTTCTCATACCAAAAATAGAGTTTGATTCTGTATTGCATTTTCATTTCATTCCAGAAAATTCAAGAAGATTTTTGGTGTGTTTTAGCATAAGTTTGAAAAATTAAAAAGATTTTAGGTTTGTTTTGATATAAACTTTCTAAAAGCCAAAAATATTTTATTCCTGCTTTGTTTTCGATCTGATCGACACATGATACAAATCAAAATTTCAAAATCTATATATTGGAGTCTTAAAGAGACATTTTACGCCAAGATTATTTATGTTTGAACAGATTCTATGTGGGAAGAATATTACAACTTCAAATCTTCTGAAGTTGTTGATAAAGGCAGAGACACACTTGCTTCGTCACCATCAAGTTTAGGGGGAGTTTGTTCGAAGATACATTTCAATTGGATGAACAGATACTACACATATCGATGGGGAGTTTGTTAGTGTATGAGCAGTTCACCGTGTGAAGTATCCAAACAAGACGAAGTTGTGCAAAATGGCTATCAAACGAAGTGGAAACGAACTAAAACGAAGTGTCAGCCGAACTCACAGTTCGGGTGAGTTCGGGTTCACACGAACCACCGGTTCGGGTGAGTTCGGATGCCAGTAGTATATATAGCCGTTTTGCTTTGTAATTCAGTAACGAGTCTACATCTGATCTGTGTTAAGTGTGTGTTCTTAGGGTGTTTCTCTGTGATTGTTCTGAGTGTTTTCACTGGTAGTAATTGTTCTTCGTTGATCAATAAAAAAATCCTTTAATTACGTTTCATATCCTAAATAGCTAGATCGAGTAGACGATCTAACACTTATGTCTATACACCTTTTATCAGATTTCTGTCACTATTAATCTTCAAAAAGAGCCAAGGAATGACAGCTGCATCAACAGGAAAAAAATATAAATCAGCTCCTCTGAAGATACTAAAAAAGTTCGAATCAGGTACCTTTTATCTTATATCCCTTCCAGCCTATTGTCATACATACCACTCGAATCTCCAGTTCTAATGAAATAACAAGCGAGGACTAGAGTTTCAACAACAAAGTTCTCCTGAAACAAACCAACCAACCAATGCCCACAACCCACAGATGTCCCATTTCTCTGAGTCAGTCAATATGAACAGAGAAACATCCAACTCACCTCCCCTATAACCAGACTTCAACCTCAATCCTAAACAACCACCTTCACCACCTGAATCCAAATCCCCATAATAGCCACAAAGCCAAGCATGTTTGACGATGATTACACAGAAAAACAAAGCATGCAACCAAAAATCTGGGAAAAAGTAAGGGGGCTACAAGAAAAACTCCTAAAAGGAGAAGAAGATAGACCTCCAATGAGCCCTCTCTCAAAAAGAGTGTATGACAGAACCTTTAAAAAGCAGACTGAAGAAGATGAAATATACAACAGGCCTACAATAAAGGAACTTTTATGCATAAAAGCTCAATTAATGCCAAAGCATCTATGGATCGATCACTTCAACATCTACAGTGTCACTACACTCAATGGAAGCTCAATGGATTTCAAATATCATGACCTTGAAAAAATGAATCCAGTTCAGCTCATCTCATTTCTAAGGTACATCTCCAACCAATCCTCAAAAACTAAACTAGTAAGCACAACCATATATAAAGGAATAGAAGCCGGAAAGAGGATACTCAGAAGGCAAGCACAAATAGACATACAACTTGCTAAAGATATAGATCCTCCTCTGCTGCTATTAACTAAACCAATTGAAGATCTCCCTACTGGAGTTTCATGGAGAGGATCAGGAACAACAATGATTGGCCAAAACTCTGGAGTTTGATTTAGATTTCATAAAGAGGAAAGAAGATTCTTCAGGCTTAATGAAAAACAGAAATACACAAATCTAGCTCTGAGCTTCTTCCTCTTCATACTAGACAAATGTGAAACAAACGACAAAGGGGTCTAAGATAAAATCAAGGCAGAAATATCAAATCTCCAGAAAGAAAGAGGCATATTTTAGACTTTACTTGAAGAATGGAGAAAGCCTTACAAATTCAAAATAAACTCACTGACTGGTAGAGCCACTATTATAAAGAATGTGTATAATAATTGTAACTTCTGTCTTGATCAATGAAAATGATCTTTCTTTTCTCTTTTATTTATTTTCTTCAAACACTTAGGGGGAGATTGTTAGAACAATTCTAAATGTAACAGAAAACAATCAAGTATTAGAAGAAAAGATCAGAAACATCATCAAAAGATAAAGGACGAAAGTATCTCTATCATTACATATTTGTGTAGTCTTACAGAACTACTTTAG
The DNA here is from genome assembly GCA_039602395.1 of Deinandra increscens subsp. villosa. Lineage (NCBI taxonomy): Eukaryota > Viridiplantae > Streptophyta > Magnoliopsida > Asterales > Asteraceae > Deinandra > Deinandra increscens. The sequence continues at coordinate 24,644,295 of JBCNJP010000010.1, read as the reverse complement.
AATTCCCAAGGTAGATCTGTAAAACTCAACTTTTACAGAAATCCCCATTTTTGTAAAAGGCTTCTAATGGAAAGCATTCCTATTCTTCAAAGAAGAGTCCTGAAGGAGTTCAAGACTACCAGGAGATAAAGATTACACTAACATCAAAATGCCTAAGTATTAAGTGTAAGTACACGGACGAATCTTACTACTACATGATTCGATCAAACGCAATGAACACGAAGGTAAATAAAGTTTTGCTTTATTGATTTCACTAAGATGAGGTTACAAGATCTAGAGAGAGAAACTGTGACAACCGGTAATTTCCCAGGTTAATCCCGTTAATAACTTGTGTTATATTTCAATAATGTCCGTTATCTCGGTTAACTAGAATAGTTACACGAGCATTGCACATGAGTCTAGACGTCGGTTAACTTACTTGAATAATTATATTTTATGATTTATGTGAATCATATTTTATAATTTCGTGAAAACGTTTTGTCATTTTATGTGACAAATATATTTATTATTTTTATGTGGCATATATGTATATACATATAGATACACATGTTATTTCATGATTTTTTGTGACGATGTATCACGTAAACGTACGAAATGTTTCTATGATTTTATAGAAACTTAAGAACATATAGTTATGGCTTTATAACTATGATTTTATGTGAACCATTTATATAGTTGTAAATGAGTATTAATGATTTTATGTACACCAATTAGGGTTTACACTTTAAATATATAACACGATGATTTTATTCGGTCAAACTCACGTACTCGTACGGTTAAAGTTACCTCCCGTTAACCTCGTTAGGTTGAGTTGACGACCTGCAAAATTGAGGGGTTATTCTTGTCAATTCCTAAACCCAAATTTCATTTGAGGAAACCTGAAGGGACTAATTTTGTCAAAAGCTAAACTCTATCATTTTTTGTGTAAATTCGAGAGGGACTGTTTTTGTCAAATCACCAAAGTTGAAATTGGTTGTAAAATTAAAGCCCCGTCGTTACCTCTTCAATTCCGGCAACCTCCGCATTAAATTCTCAGATTAATTCGGCCGCTCGTTACGAAATTGATCCGTCCCGAAGCACCTTGAACTCACAGAGCATGTTCCAACAATCATTTGCTACTCCCTGATCATTTCTCTCGACTCTCCCATAAGCCTCTGCAAGTTTCACCGGAGAAGAAACCGGCTACCGCACGCCTCCGATTTCGTGTCATTCACCACGGTGGTGCCACTGTCGGATTTACACCACCATCGCGCACCAATACAGAAACGTCGAGGAGCACATCAGGTCCATCTCCGGTGTCGGCATCAAGCCTTCCGATCGAACTCCTCGGTTCGTGTTACGGTTTCGTTTCGGCAAAGAAAAACGCATCAAAACTCATTCTCGGTGCGAGGTAATCACTCCTATTCTTTAGTCGCACCTTCTCCTCTATGTTGCTTCTGTTTTCGTGATTTTCCGGTGACCGGAATGAAACTCCGGCCACCGGAGTTTTGGGGAAGAAAGTGGTAACATGACGAGATAGGTTAAATACTAAACAGACTGGTTCTTGGCACAGTTGGGTTGGTAGCGCAGTTGGTTGTCGCTGTAACTGAAGACCGAGAGGTCTCTGGTTCGAGTCCCCCCTGCCGCATTTGTTTTATTTTGTTTTCTTGATTATTATCCTGAACCAATTATTACAAGGATATGTGTACAAAACCTGTATCTTCCAGTAAGTTTACCAAACAAACCACTGTCCCAGTGGTCATCACTCTGGTTTCCCTACGAGAGGTCACGGGTTCAAGTCCCGTGACCATGATTTTATTGTTGTTTTATTTTTTTTAGTGATTTGAAACATTTCTTGGTCCGAAACCTGTAACCACTCGTTCCCCATGTTATTTTGTCACGGGTTCGAATAAACGATTTTTGTCTAAATTCGTCTCCGACTCATTTCGCAACAAACGATTTTTATCCAGCTTTTGAAATATATCACTTACGTCACATATGGAAATACTTGTCAAATTAAACCGTCGTCTAGGCTATGTTACACATGTTCAAACACACACTTACGTATGTAAATTCGATAGGTGCTCGGTAATTACACAAGACTCGGAAGTCTAACCAAATTTGTAGCAGCGCACCCTAAGGTGAGTTTCACAACCTCTTACGTTACGTCCGGTTTTGGACGATAACACACGCAAACATGTTACACCCGGGTTAGGGTGATAACACAACAACTTTTATGTATGATTAAAGTAGAAATCCAGTATATATCACATGTTCACGTAAAATGCTTTATCTTTGAAAGTCCTTACTTATCGAACCGTTAATAGCAAATAGCAAGGGGATATTGGGTAGTACTACTGGGGTCTGACAAACCCCACTCAGCGGGCACGAGATGCACCACCCGACTGGCGGTCGGACTGAGGACAATGTCAGCCTAAACTTACCGTGATCGAGTAGACACGGGGAAGGCAAACCACGTAAGGAATTATTCCTACAACTAATTGGTCAGCTTCGGTTGCGAACGTTTTAGTGACATGAACTTAGGCTCGCTACCTACGATATGGATTGTACTGTTAATATACATGCTTACATACGAATAAAAACCGTTGTATTCGTACTGCATAACTATACTAGTTATACTTATGTGCTTATGTGAACTCACCAACATTAGTTGACACTTGCTCTTATGCATGCTTCGCAGGACGCTAAGGAGAATCGGATTTTGGGCACGTACGCTGGTTAAACTTTATTTTTGGGAACTTGCTTTTAAAACCTCTATATTGAACTTTATTTACTTATCGGGCGCTTGTTTTGCGCAACATAACTTTTATAAGCTTCCGCTAAACTTTAACTCTGGTTTGATATTTCCCGTTTGGAAATATATTTACATTTTGAACCCTTAACTTATGTTTGATGTAACTAATGACTCGGGTCCTGGTCTGGTTCACACCCCACACGGTAAAACTCCGTTAGTGGAAATTGGGGGTGTGACAGATTGGTATCAGAGCCCTTGGTTGCAGAGAACTAGAATTTTCAAAAATTCTAAACTGTAACTGTTTTTGAACATTAGTTACAACAATTCCCAAAAAAAAAACGTTTTCTTTTTGCGTGCCAAAAATCGATTACTCACATTAGGTTGATTTTCCTTTGTTTGTGTCTGTCTGGGTTTTGGTAGTATGGCATGACACAATAACACGAGGGGTAAGGGAAAGAAAATTGCCAACGAACAGTCATCATCCTCCAACCAACAAGGCCGTGAGCCTGAGCGGCCTGAGTACACGATAATGGACTTCCTTCGGGATCAACACATACGTCCTGATAGGTGTGCACCAGATGATTATAGCTGGCTGAATCCAACAACATATCGGTTGCTTGATATGTTTCATGTGCCGGACAGGGTCGATCTACCCTTTGATATGCAACGGGTCGTTGCGGGACTGATAGCCGCCTTTGACAACACTCTTGGAGAAACCAGACAAAATTCCATCAGCAATCGCACACGCGATAGAGAAATTGAGCGATTGCGGGCCGATCAAAGGGAACAGGAAACCTACCACTACAACTTGTCCCAGGGGGTAATGGGTATCCGTAATAGGGTCACCGAGCTTGAATCGCGACCCAATCCAGCAGATTTGGAGCATGAACTGCATCTAGCACAACATCAGATTGCTGAACTCCAACATTCCAATGCAATGCTTCACCACTCCAACGCGACACTTGCGGCGCAAGTTGCCACCCTTCAAGCTCAAATGGCAGCCCTGCAGGTTCAATGTGCTCCTATTCAAGAAGAAGAGGAGGAACCCCTTGAAGAAGAACCTTTTGAGGAGGAGCCTCAAGAGGCCATGGAGGAAGAACCAGATGTTATTGATCCATGATCAAATCTGTCTTCTTTATCTTTTATTTTGTTACTTCGAATAAAATTGACTGGGTGTTCATTTTATTTTGAATGTTTCAAATACTGAGATACATCATGGTTGGATTTAAATTTTGTAATGGATATTACATCTTCATTTTCCCAATGTGTTCCTAAAAATTATGTTGTGTGATGGATGAATGCATGAATAATTGTTTAGTGCTTAATGAAATTAATATTGGGTATATTAATCAATAGAATGTCTTTCATGACAAACGGAATCATGGTTGAACACCTCACAGCAGCCCAGATCCAAGCGTTGATAAATGAAAACGTTGCGGTAGCACTCGCTGCGACTCAAGTGCAAGGAAACAATAACAGTGATAAGTAAAATAGACGAAAAATTGACTACATTTTTTTTTCTCACTCTCTAAAATTATTCTCCGAAATAATTTTATGAAACAAATCCAGGCCCAGCTCAGTGCACCTTCAAAACTTACATGGATTGTAAGCCGCTCACGTTCCAGGGTGATGAAGGAGCCGTGGGTCTGCTGCGATGGCTCGAGAAATCAGAAAAGGTGTTCTCAATGTGTAACTGCCCAGTTGCGAATCGGGTCAATTTCGCAACCGCTACACTCGAGGGAGCTGACGTCGCTTGGTGGAACGCACAAATTCAAATGTTAGGGCTCGACGCAGTGAATGCTATGACTTGGCAGGAATTTAAGGATGCCATGATGGAGGAGTATTGTCCTCGCGATCAGGTTAAAAGGTTGGAAGGTGAGTTCCAGAAATTGAAAATGGTAAGTTCTGAGGTTGAAGAGTACACCGCTCGCTACCATGATTACGCGGTGTTGTGTCTTATGATGGTTGATGCAGACTTCAAAAGGATTGAAAGGTACGTGGATGGGTTAGCTCCACAAATCAAGGGGATGGTTACTGCCTCAAACCCTGCAAATGTGCAGAATGCTATCAGGTTGGCTTATAAGCTGACTGACCAGGCCATAGAGCAAGGAACGTTGCCACCCAGAAAGGTCCCCAAAACTGCCCTAGATGGGAAAAGAAAGAGAGATGACGACTCTAGTAACAACAACAACAATGGTAGTGGCAACAACAATGGGAGATCCTTTAACTCTCACAACCAAAACAAGAGATACAACAATTTCAGGGGTGACTATAACTACAGTAACACCAACAGCGGAGGCGGTAATCAGAACCGCCAAGGTGGTAGCAATCAGAATAACAATGGGTACAAAGGACGAGCATCGTTCTGCAATCGGTGCAACCAACACCACAACGGAGCATGCAAGAAACTCACCTATGAGCGTTGTGGTAAAGGGGGCCATGAGGCTAAGAATTGTTGGGGTGAACTACAAAACCGTCCCAATCAAAATCCGAACCAGAATCAGAATCAGAACCAGAGGCAGAATAATGAAGGCCCTAGAGGGTGTTTTGAATGTGGAAAACCAGGGCACTTAAAGAGGGACTGTCCACAGCTCCGAAGGAACAATAACAACAATGCTGGCAACAACAACAACCACCGTAACAATAATAACAACGATGGTGATGGTGGTAGAAACGGTGGAGATGGAGCCAAAGGGCAAGCTTTCGTTATGGGTTCCGGTGAAGTAAGAAATGATACCAACGTCATTACCGGTAAGTTTCTTCTAAATAGCTACTTCGCAAATGTCTTATTTGATACTGGTGCTGAGAAAAGTTTTATCTCGACTAAATTCTGTAAATTGATTAAGGCTACACAAACTCCACTAAAAGCTAGGTATACGGTTGAATTAGCAAATGGTAAGCTTCTTGACACCACTCACTCAGTTGAAGGCTGCACATTAGAACTATCTGGTCATAAACTAAGTATAGACTTTATGCCTTCTTACCATCGGTAGTTTCGACGTGATAGTACGCATGGATTGGCTATCCAAACATCAGGTGGAAATCGTTTGTCAAGAAAAAGTCATAAGAATACCAATAGCAGAAGGAGAAGTACTCTCAATTCAGGGTGAAAAGGGAGGTGATGTCTCTGGAATCATATCATACCTTAAAGCGCAAAAGTGTCTTCGGAAAGGACACGTGGCAATCCTGGCCACAGTTACAGACCAAACCAGGGTGGAGAGAAAAATCGAAGACTTCCCGGTCGTACGCGATTACCCAGAGGTATTTCCTGAGGAATTACCTGGCCTTCCTCCGCATCGGCAAGTAGAATTTGGGATTGACCTCGCTCCGGGAGCAGCTCCGATCGCGCGTGCACCATTTCGTCTAGCAGTGAATGAATTAAATGAGCTATCCTCACATCTGCAAGAACTGTTAGATAAAGGTTTTATTAGACCTAGCTCGTCACCATGGGGAGCACCAATATTTTTCGTCAAGAAGAAGGATGGCACATTTAGGATGTGCATTGATTACCGCGAACTCAACAAGGTCACTATCAAGAATCGATACCCTCTTCCACGAATAGATGGCCTTTTCGACCAGCTTCAAGGATCCAGTTACTATTCCAAGATTGATTTAAGGTCTAGTTACCATCAGCTTCGAGTCCGTGAGGAGGACATAGAAAAGACAGCCTTCAGAACACGCTATGGCCATTATGAATTCTTGGTCATGCCTTTCGGGCTGACAAATGCACCAGCTCTGTTCATGGACCTCATGAATCGTGTGTGCAAGCCCTACCTGGATAAATTCGTCATAGTATTTACTGACGATATACTCATCTACTCCAAGACAAAGGAAGAACACGAGGAACATCTGCGGTTAATCTTAGAATTGTTAAAGAAAGAACAACTCTACGCAAAATTCTCTAAGTGCGATTTCTGGATCCGAGAGGTTCAATTTCTGGGTCACATCGTCAACGAGCAAGGTATTCACGTTGACCCAGCCAAGATCGAGGCCATTAAAAGTTGGCCTACCCCTAGAGCTCCGACGGAAATTCGTCAATTCCTAGGTTTAGCGGGTTACTACCGTCGTTTTATAAAGGGATTTTCTCAGTTAGCTCACCCATTGACTGCTCTTACGCACAAAGGGGTTCAATACAGATGGGGTGACAAGGAAGAGGTAGCCTTCCAAGCTTTAAAAGAGAAACTTTGTACTGCACCTATATTATCTTTACCTGATGGGATTGACGACTTCGAGGTCTATTGTGACGCGTCAATCCAGGGACTCGGATGTGTTTTGATGCAAAGAGGTAAAGTTATCGCATACGGGTCAAGGCAACTAAAGTCCAATGAGAAGAATTACACAACTCATGACTTAGAGTTGGGCGCAGTTGTTTTTGCCTTGAAATTTTGGAGGCACTACTTATACGGTACCAAGTGTACGATATTCACTGATCACAAGAGCCTCCAACACATATTTGATCAGAAAGAACTCAACATGAGGCAACGTAGGTGGGTCGAATTGCTGAACGACTATGACCTTGCGATAAAGTATCATCCAGGAAGGAAAGGCCAACGTGGTGGCCGATGCCTTGAGTAGAAAGGAACATGTCAAACCTAGAAGGGTTCGAGCTCTCCAATTAACGATCCATACGGGGCTACCGGATAGACTCCAGGATGCTCAGAAAGAGGCCCTGAAGGAGGAGAATTTTGGGTCTGAATCATTACGTGACATACATGGAACTTCTGAAGTTAAGTCTGATGGACTTCGTTATTATAATGACCGTATATGGGTACCTTTGCATTGAAACCTTAGAGAACTAGTGATGGACGAGGCCCACAAGTCCCGTTATTCGATCCATCCAGGTTCAGACAAAATGTATCAAGACTTAAAAGGGTTATATTGGTGGCCCAATATGAAATCTGACATCGCTAGGTATGTTAGCAAGTGCTTGACGTGCGCAATGGTCAAAACAGAACATCAAAAGCCAGCAGGATTACTGCAACAACCTAAAATTCCTGAATGGAAATGGGAAGAAATCTCGATGGATTTCATCACGGGATTGCCCCGTTCTTCTGGCGGCAACGATATGATTTGGGTTATCGTTGACCGATTAACAAAATCCGCTCATTTCCTCGCTATCAAGGAAAGTGACAAAACAGAGAAACTTGCAAAGATATACCTCAAGGAGATTGTCAAGCTTCACGGAGTGCCTTTATCTATTATCTCTGACCGAGACCCTAGGTTTGCTTCAAACTTTTGGAGATCCTTACAGGCAGCGATAGGCACTCGCTTAGATATGAGTACCGCATATTATCCTCAAACAGACGGACAGACTGAACGTACCATCCAAACTCTCGAGGATATGCTTAGAGCATGTGTGCTCGACTTTGGGAAAAATTGGGAAACGCATTTACCGTTGGTAGAATTCTCCTATAACAACAGCTACCATACCAGTATTGGAGCCGCTCCATTTGAGGCTTTGTACGGACGAAAGTGCAGATCGCCTGTCTGTTGGGCTGAGGTCGGTGAGAGTCAACTCACTGGACCTGAATTAGTGCACGAAACAACAGAGAGAATCGTGCAAACCAGAAACCGCATGAAAGCGGCAAGAGATAGACAAAAGAGTTATGCTGATAAACGCCGAAGGCCATTGGAATTTGAAGTCGGCGACAAAGTACTACTAAAAGTATCGCCTTGGAAAGGTGTCGTACGCCTTTGCAAGCGCGGGAAGTTGAATCCTCGTTATGTAGGACCATTCGACATCACCGAAAGATTGGTCCGGTGGCTTACCGTTTAAATCTACCTCCTGAATTGGATGGAGTACACAACGTGTTTCACGTTTCGAACCTGAGAAAGTGTTTAGCTGATGACACTCTTATAGTTCCATTAGAAGAAATGCAAATCGATTAACAATTGCGATTTATCGAACAACCCGTGGAAATCATGGGACGTGAGGAGAAAACATTGAAACGAAGTAAAATTCCCATCGTCAAAGTGAGATGACAATCTAAGCGTGGACCGGATTTCACGTGGGAACGAGAAGATCAGATGAGAAGGAAATATCCTCACCTATTTGACCAAGCGTCAACATCTAATCAAGGTATGAGTTAAATTTTGGGACAAAATTTCCTTAACAAGGGGATGATGTAGCAACCCTAATATTTTTCTTTTTCCTTCCACAGAAACCATAACAACTTAAGGCAATTTTCGGGACGAAAATTCCTTAACAAGGGGATGATGTGACAACCGGCAATTTCCCAGATTAATCCCGTTAATAACTTGTGTTATATTTCAATAATGTCCGTTATCTCGGTTAACTAGAATAGTTACACGAGCATTGCACATGAGTCTAGACGTCGGTTAACTTACTTGAATAATTATATTTTATGATTTATGTGAATCATATTTTATCATTTCGTGAAAACGTTTTGTCATTTTATGTGACAAATATATTTATTATTTTTATGTGGCATATATGTATATACATATAGATACACATGTTATTTCATGATTTTATGTGACGATGTATCACGTAAACGTACGAAATGTTTCTATGATTTTATAGAAACTTAAGAACATATAGTTATGGCTTTATAACTATGATTTTATGTGAACCATTTATATAGTTGTAAATGAGTATTAATGATTTTATGTACACCAATTAGGGTTTACACTTTAAATATATAACACGATGATTTTATTCGGTCAAACTCACGTACTCGTACGGTTAAAGTTACCTCCCGTTAACCTCGTTAGGTTGAGTTGACGACCTGCAAAATTGAGCGGTTATTCTTGTCAATTCCTAAACCCAAATTTCATTTGAGGAAACCTGAAGGGACTAATTTTGTCAAAAGCTAAACTCTGTCATTTTTTGTGTAAATTCGAGAGGGACTGTTTTTGTCAAATCACCAAAGTTGAAATTGGTTGTAAAATTAAAGCCCCGTCGTTACCTCTTCAATTCCGGCAACCTCCGCATTAAATTCTCAGATTAATTCGGCCGCTCGTTACGAAATTGATCCGTCCCGAAGCACCTTGAACTCACAGAGCATGTTCCAACAATCATTTGCTACGCCCTGATCATTTCTCTCGACTCTCCCATAAGCCTCTGCAAGTTTCACCGGAGAAGAAACCGGCTACCGCACGCCTCCGATTTCGTGTCATTCACCACGGTGGTGCCACTGTCGGATTTACACCACCATCGCGCACCAATACAGAAACGTCGAGGAGCACATCAGGTCCATCTCCGGTGTCGGCATCAAGCCTTCCGATCGAACTCCTCGGTTCGTGTTACGGTTTCGTTTCGGCAAAGAAAAACGCATCAAAACTCATTCTCGGTACGAGGTAATCACTCCTATTCTTTAGTCGCACCTTCTCCTCTATGTTGCTTCTGTTTTCGTGATTTTCCGGTGACCGGAATGAAACTCCGGCCACCGGAGTATTGGGGAAGAAAGTGGTTACAGGACGAGATAGGTTAAATACTAAACAGACTGGTTCTTGGCACAGTTGGGTTGGTAGCGCAGTTGGTTGTCGCTGTAACTGAAGATCGAGAGGTCTCTGGTTCGAGTCCCCCCTGCCGCATTTGTTTTATTTTGTTTTCTTGATTATTATCCTGAACCAATTATTACAAGGATATGTGTACAAAACCTGTATCTTCCAGTAAGTTTACCAAACAAACCACTGTCCCAGTGGTCATCACTCTGGTTTCCCTACGAGAGGTCACGGGTTCGAGTCCCGTGACCATGATTTTATTGTTGTTTTATTTTTTTTAGTGATTTGAAACATTTCTTGGTCCGAAACCTGTAACCACTCGTTCCCCATGTTATTTTGTCACGGGTTCGAATAAACGATTTTTGTCTAAATTCGTCTCCGACTCATTTCGCAACAAACGATTTTTATCCAGTTTTTGAAATATATCACTTACGTCACATATGGAAATACTTGTCAAATTAAACCGTCGTCTAGGCTATGTTACACATGTTCAAACACACACTTACGTATGTAAATTCGATAGGTGCTCGGTAATTACGCAAGACTCGGAAGTCTAACCAAATTTGTAGCAGCGCACCCTAAGGTGAGTTTCACAACCTCTTACGTTACGTCCGGTTTTGAACGATAACACACGCAAACATGTTACACCCGGGTTAGGGTGATAACACAACAACTTTTATGTATGATTAAAGTAGAAATCCAGTATATATCACATGTTCACGTAAAATGCTTTATCTTTGAAAGTCCTTACTTATCGAACCGTTAATAGCAAATAGCGAGGGGATATTGGGTAGTACTACTGGGGTCTGACAAACCCCACTCAGCGGGCACGAGATGCACCACCCGACTGGCGGTCGGACTGAGGACAATGTCAGCCTAAACTTACCGTGATCGAGTAGACACGGGGAAGGCAAACCACGTAAGGAATTATTCCTACAACTAATTGGTCAGCTTCGGTTGCGAACGTTTTAGTGACATGAACTTAGGCTCGCTACCTACGATATGGATTGTACTGTTAATATACATGCTTACATACGAATAAAAACTGTTGTATTCGTACTGCATAACTATACTAGTTATACTTATGTGCTTATGTGAACTCATCAACATTAGTTGACACTTGCTCTTATGCATGCTTCGCAGGTCGCTAAGGAGAATCGGATTTTGGGCACGTACGCTGGTTAAACTTTATTTTTGGGAACTTGCTTTTAAAACCTCTATATTGAACTTTATTTACTTATCGGGCGCTTGTTTTGCGCAACATAACTTTTATAAGCTTCCGCTAAACTTTAACTCTGGTTTGATATTTCCCGTTTGGAAATATATTTACATTTTGAACCCTTAACTTATGTTTGATGTAACTAATGACTCGGGTCCTGGTCTGGTTCACACCCCACACGGTAAAACTCCGTTAGTGGAAATTGGGGGTGTGACAGAAACACACTTAGTTTACACATAGTTAAGAAGATAGAAATGACAGAACTTGAAGTCCTGAACTCTCTCTAACACGATCCATTTATAGTAACCAACTAGCCCAGTGTACCATCCAACGTACCATTGGTACGTTGGCTCCATACCAACTGGTACGGACCATGGTATGTAGACTTTAAGACTCACACATACGCTCTAATCTAGATACAATACACGAGACACACTGTAGCATAGGGATATGCTCTAACAAACTCCCCCTTAGCGTGTAGTGTATCTATGCTAACTAAACTCCAATCTTCCATCTTCAGCATTGCTACATCTGATCTTCAACTTGAAATTTCTTGTTAGCAATAGAGCTTGCATGGCTGGATCAGAACTTGAATAATCTCTAAACTTCAAGATCCATTTGTGAAAGATACTTCAAACACCCCCTTTCACCATGCTCAAGTCTTGTCACACAGAACCTGCAATTTCAGAAGACAGAAACGTGGCTTCCTTTTCTTTTGAAAATTAATATAATCTTGGCGTAAAACTTCTCTTCGAGATCCAAGATATAGTTTTGAAATCATAATTTTGCATCTTGTATCGATCGGTCGAAAACAAATAAGAAACAAATTCTTTTTGGCTTTTTGAAACTTTAAATGAAAACACACTGAAAATCTTTTTGATTTTTCTAAGTTTATGCTAAAACACACCTAAAATATTTTTGGATTTTATCATATATTAAACATAAATGCAATACAGAAATGAAATACTGAATAACACAATATTTTTGTTTTTTGCGAGAAATAGCACAACTTGGGATCATATGCAACATAACATGACTTTTGCTTTTTCACATTCTTCTGCCAACGTACTCTTTTCTTTCAAGACATCCTCATGAACATGAACCAATTCATAATATTTCTTCTGAAATGCTTCCAAATCTTTCTTGAGCACAACAATCTCTTCAGTTGATAATTGAGAATTTTTCTCAAGACTTGCAATCTTCTTACTGAGCCTTATACATTCAAGACATTTGAATTCTTCAACCTTTAAGCTATCAGTAACCTTTGATAAAACTTCTTGAACCAATGATACACTTGAATTAGAATGAGAGTCAGTAAGAAAACTATCACTATCATGATGAGCTGTTAAAGCAACCGTAATAAGTGCATGTGACACTTTTGACACAGTAGAATCTGCATTACAGGAAAATTCATATGGATGCCAAAATGTGTCTAGTAGTTTTTTCATCAAAAGAAACAGATTTCACTTCAACCCTAGGAGTTGCATTTGGTAAATGAATAACCAAATGAGCATGTTGACCAGACTTTAGCTTGTTTTCAGATGAACTTGGACATTCTCGTGCAAAATGTCCATAAACAGAACACTTGTAACACTTAACCTTTGACTTATCCAGCCCAATTTTTCCATCCTGATTCAATCTTTTCTTGCCAGTTCTATTGAAAATTTTCTTCGTTCTTCGAACTAACATAGCATATTGCCAGTTCCAATCCATTTCTTCCAAATGATCATAATCTATCTGATCGTAATCTTCATTTGTCAACTCAGCATTATTAATAGCACCAGTAATAACCCCGAAATATGAAGATACCAATGCAGACATTAAAGCACTATAATCATCGGTAGATTTAGCAGACAAAGCATTTTGAGTCGAAGAACTAGGAATATAAACATTACAACCAGCAGAAAAACTAGAAGTTTCAGATTTACCTGCAATGAATGCTGTAGGGGGTGCAGAACTAAGAGTATTAGATTTCCCAACATTCATGGTAGAATCATTTTCACCAAAATACACAGCAGGATTTTGAACATGTGTAGGAAGTGATGTATTCACCATCAACTCCATATCTCTGGCTTGAATTATTTGAATCAAATCATTAAATGATAATCCCGGATATTCCTTATTATGAGTAATCATCATCACATAATTCTCCCATTTCTCTGTCAAAGCCTCCAAAATCTTTTCTATCATATCAGCTTCTTCTTTTGTAAGACTCATCAAACGCATTTCACTCATTAAGTGAGCAAATCTTGCAATCAGATTTGGAATTGATTCATTCTGATAATGCTTGAAACTATCAAATTCCTTCTTTAAAACTTTCTGACCACTTTTCTTATATTGTTCATTTCCTTCACATCATTTTTCCAAAGCATCCCACAAACTCTTTGATGTGTAATTACCCGAGAATTAATGTAGTAATTCTTTAGGCAAAGCCATCGTCAAGGTACCATATGCTTTCTTTTCAGCTTAATAGGTTTTCTTTTGTTCAGATGACATTTTTCTTTGATGTACTGGTTCCCCGGTTTCATCCTTAGGATAAACATATTGATTAGTAAACGACAACCACATATCAATGTCATTAGTATCAATGTATGCTTCAAATATTTTAACCCAACTATGATAATCTGCCAATTTAAGCAATTTAGGAACTTTCTGACTTGTTCCAATTTCATTATCATAATTCATCATTGTTTGCATCGTTGCTTGAACTGAATTTTGAATAGCCTCGAATGCTTGAAAATCAGACATTTGAAAATTCTGGTTACTATTCACCCGAACCTGTGCCGAACCTCGTCCGAATCTCTACCGAACCAAAGCCGATCAGAAGTTCACCGAACTCTTTTTGAACCTCACCTTCGGATGATCAAACAGAACCTGTACCGAACTTGTTCCGAACTGTGTACGAACCTCGGCCGAACTATGTCCGAATGTGACCCGAACTCTCGCCGAACCAATCAAAGAACCGAACGTTGTCCGAACCTAGAGTTCGGAGCAGTTAATTCGTAGTTGTCCGAACCTCAAACGAACACAAAAACTCTAGACTCCATTTTTCACGATTTTGAGAGAATTTGAACGCAATTTTTGACAGAAACTCAGATAAACTCAAGAAAAACAACCTAGAAGAAGATTTTTCAAGTAAAGCACACTCGAGATGATCAAACGAACTCAAAAATGATTCTCATTTTCTCAAAAACGTGAAATTTTGACTCAAAACTCCAAAAACAATAATTTCCAACCAGTACAGAAAACCAAATCCTCTTATACCACTTGAAAATGCGTGAGCGGTGTATCTTCTACTTAGTCATAATGAATTCAATATTAAACAGAGATGACACGAGATGTAAATACAAAGGATTTGTATTCAACCACTGAGAACCACAGAGTACACTGATAGAAAGTAAAACTCAGACGTACAAGTGCTGCCTATTACAACACAAGACAAAACTATATATACATGAGCCAAAACCACTTGGCCAAACCTGAGGTTCGGACTAGGTTCGGACCTGTCCGAACTTGGAGTTCGCTAGGAGTTCGGACCACAACAATCATGTATGTCTTTGTCTTGTATTCGATACTTCACATGACGATCAGGAACCAGGTATCAACAAATTGAAGCAAGTAAAGAAAGATGTTTTCAAGGCTGAAAAAGTTCAACCTGAGAGGTTTTACGAACTCAAGGATTCGGAAAAAAATTTCTGATAAAGAATTTCCACTTCATTCTGTGGATGCTCAAAAGATTTCTGAAGTTTTTGTGAAGGATGCTGTTCAAAAGACCAAGAAGAATCAAAATGCAAAATTTTCTTCTGAAGGTTCAAATTCTACTCCAAAGATCCTAACTTCTAAATGGGTTCATGATCATCGGCATCAGGTATATGATTCTTTCTATGATCATTTTGGAGTTAATAATGTTTGTGAAGCTTTGCGGTTTCCCAAGAAAAGAAACTTAAACAATCGTTTGTGTTACATTTGTTTCAAAAAAGGTCATATGGCATAAGAGTGTCCGGTTCATGCTGCTTCTACCCAAACAATAGGCAAAATTCCAATTGTTGGTAAATCTGCCAAACCAAAGTTCATTGATGAACATAGCGGAGTTTTTGATGAATTTCAACCTAAATTTTACAAAAAGCAAGAACGATTTGTTCCAATATTTTCAAAGGTTCAAAATGTAGGTTGTTCGTCACAGTCACATGTGATTGATTCATCAAAGACTGATTTACCAAAACAACAACAAGAATGGAAACCTAAGGTAGTTTCAAAACAAAACCAGGACACTGGTCGACCAGAAGCGATTCGCTTCGGGTCATTTAAGAACTAATGTGTTTAACCAATGTGCTGGTACTTCTGTAAGACCTATCAACGATTGAAAATTTGTTGATGGAGGAGTATTATGCTTATTTGCGGTTTAATTTCACGTGATATCATTTTCTAACCTGAAAGTTTTCCTGAAAATTTACACAGACAGGTATCCGTGTCGATTGACAAAGTCAAAAATAGTGTCTTGTTTTTATAAAATGAAAAATCCAGAAATAGAGTTTTTCATTTTAAGTGGGAGAAAAAGCAAAAAGCGAAAAGCATGTTATGGGGAGAAATGCAAAATATGGTGAAGGTAAATACATGCAAAATATACAATATTTTGAGAAATTGATCATTGGGAAATGATGGTACATTAGCTTACGTATCTGACTCATGGATAGAGTAATAAAAAAGCCATAAGATCATTATTTGATATGCTTCATAGGCTCGGCAAATCACAAAGTATTCAGATGTATCATACATTAAATACTCATGCTTGACCAAGTGGATAACATCTTGAAGCGTATTTTATGACAAAAAGAGAATAATGTGTGAAAAACAAAAATTAAAAGTCACTGTGTATACATGTGTTCATTTTTCAAAGATTTAAACTTGTTTGATTTTCTTTATTTTCTCAAACAATCGGACTTTCTATGCGTATCGAAAGATCGACCTGATTGTTGTTCGTTTGAGGTTCTACTTTATTTTCTTTGGTGTTTTGTATAATTCATTAGACTTTCTCTGCATGTCCACAAGACTGACATGATCGTTGATGAATTATACAACTTCAACTTGTTTTATCTTTTTTATTTTGTTAAATCCGAGGCCTTATCTGTGTATCGAAAGATCGACCTTAAGGTAGACGATTTAACGTTCTTATTTCTTTTTGCATGGAACACATTTCACGATATCATGGTTAAAATCACTATGTGTTAATCACAACTGCTATCACACGAGAAAAAGAAATATATCTGAATATGTCTGATAGTGTGGGCTACACTGGTCAAAGCAAATCGAATAAATACCTTAACATATCTAGATGTTATAAGTATGATTTTGCCTGAGTTTGAGATCGACAAATTATACCAGCAATCAACATGGCTTGTGAGCTTCAGTTAGTTGAAATTGAAGTGTAGTTCAGTGCGTTATGTTCAATATGATCCTAGGTAATGATCTTTCTCATACCAAAAATAGAGTTTGATTCTGTATTGCATTTTCGTTTCATTCCAGAAATTCAAAAAGATTTTTGGTGTGTTTTAGCATAAGTTTGAAAAATCAAAAAGATTTTAGGTTTGTTTTGATATAAACTTTCTAAAAGCCAAAAATATTTTATTTCTGCTTTGTTTTCGATCTGATCGACACATGATACAAATCAAAATTTCAAAATCTATATATTGGAGTCTTAAAGAGACGTTTTACGCCAAGATTATTTATGTTTGAACAGATTCTAAGTGGGAAGAATATTACAACTTCAAGTCTTCTGAAGTTGTTGATAAAGGCAGAGACACACTGTGCTTCGTCACCATCAAGTTTAGGGGGAGTTTGTTCGAAGATACATTTCAATTGGATGAACAGATACTACACATGTCGTTGGGGAGTTTGTTAGTGTATGAGCAGTTCATCGTGTGAAGTATTCGAACAAGACGAAGTTGTGCAAAGTGGCTATCAAACGAAGTGGAAACGAACTAACACGAAGTGTCAGCCTAACTCACAGTTTGGGTGAGGTCGGGTTCACAAGAACCACCGGTTCGGGTGAGTTCGGATGCCAGTAATATATATTGCCGTTTTGCTTTGTAATTCAGTAACGAGTCAAGATCTGATCACTGTTAAGTGTGTGTTCTTAGGGTGTTTCTCTGTTATTGTTCTGAGTGTTTTCTCTGGTAGTAATTGTCTTCGTTGATCAATAAAACAATCCTTTAATTACGTTTCGTATCCTAAATAGCTAGATCGAGTAGATTATCTAACGCTTATGTCTATACACCTTTTATCAGATTTCAATAACTATTAATCTTCAAAAAGAGCCAAGGAATGACAGTTGCATCAACAGGAAAAAAAAATCAACTCCTCTGAAGATACTGAAAAAGTTCGAATCAGGTACCTTTCATCCTATATCTCTTCCAGCCTATTGTCATACATACCACTAGAATCTCTAGTTCTAATGAAATAACAAGCAAGGATTGGAGTTTCAACAAAAAAATTCTCCTGAAACAAACCAACCAACCAATGCCAACAACTCATAGATGTCCCACTTCTCTGAGTCAGTCAATATGAACAGAGAAACATCCAACTCACCTCCCCTTTACCCAGACTTCAACCTGAATCCTAAACAACCACCTTCACCACCTGAATCCAAATCCCCATAATAGCCACAAAGCCAAGCATGTTTGACGACTCAGAAAGTCATTAACATGCAACAACAAGTAGAGACTCCGGTAGTCAAGGACACTTGGAAGGTGATCTAAGGGATTGGTTCCCTGAAAACTCACCAAAAGGATATTCTGAAAAGAACATCCCAACAACACAAGAGTTAGATCCTTCACAAGAGAAAACTATGACTGTGGAAGACCTGAGATCATCTGAAAAATCTAGACCCTCAGGCATTGATAAAACTCCTAAGGGAGTTTCTCTCAGTAAAACAGCAAGACATGTATTGTCCTCTGGATTGTTAGATAAAGAAAAATTAACTGTTATTTTTTCTTCAAAACCCAACATTTTACTTAAGTCTAATCTCTTGAAATTCTCCGAATCATTCAGAGAAAATATCTCCAAACTAGAAAGGAGATCAGAAAAACACCATTTTTGAGATTGGTAAAATTGACTATTCCAACACTCAAAAACTGAAAGAGCAGAGAAAATCACAACTCAAGGATCTAACGAGATATTTGGCTTAGAAAGGGAGTTTAACACTTGGGAAGCCCAGTTCATCGAAGAACTCACCAAAACATCAGAAGAGATCATTAAAGTTCTACAAAAGGAAACTATAGTGGATCTCTCAGCTGAAAACAACAAAATCAAGGCAATTACTATAGAGTTACTCGACAATAGGAAGATTCTTGAAGAACTGGAAGAGGTCAACTAAAAGAGGCACAAACTATCCTAAGCCATGTCAGATCTAACGTGAAAAGAAACCAAATGGCCTCAATCAACTTAGAAATCAAACACTCCTTCCAGGAAGATGAGGTATGTAAAATCAAAAGGGGGTGGGAATAGAAGAAAGACAAAAAAGGCAAAAGAAAATCAGACTCTGCATATGACCATTTTAATCCTATACAGCGGGAGTACATCTTGACAACGAAGCCACACAGTAAGGCCCTTTTGATCCACAAAAATTGTTCAAAACCAACTTGGATATCCACTGGGCGTAACCAACCACAGGCTCCCGCATACCCAAAGAAACAATCTTGCCATGTCTGTGGTAGACCAGGACATGTGGCGAGAAACTGTTTATACCGGCCTTATGAACCCTATTATCCCAAAAGGGTTCCTCAGAGACTCAGTCCAAGGACTCAAAAACAAAGTGACCCAACTCCAAGGCCCAGTCCATCACAACCCAAGTTGCAGAAACAAGCACCTCAGAGTCACAAAGTACAGCAGAAACCCAATGCTCCTAAGCAACGACCAAAGACCAATTTTAAAGGAAATAAAGCATCTCAGAAATCTGTCAAAACAGCTTGGAGATCAAAATCTGTTGAATCCCCAAAACCAGTTTATAAATCTGTTTCAAAATCACCCATCTATCCAAATCCTGTTGGTTCAGCTAAATCAAATGGTTGGATGAAGGATGATAGGTGGAATGTTTCAAAGGTGGTAAACCTGTCTTTCAAGCCTACTGGAGTGTACAAAAAAACACTCCAAACAGTTTCAAGAGGTAAAATTTCTAAAGAAAAATGAAACTAAAAATTCACCACCGAGAAAACCACAGGTTTTTGGGAAAGAAAATCACCAACCCAGAGATGTCAACAAAAAGGACATTCTCAGTCCAACCAAGGCAACCACACCCCCAATCCCTGATGTTATCAAGGGAATGTTTTTAAAAGAATTTTTTTTCACCAACTCTTCAGGTATACCCAGAACCACAATGGCCTGGGTACTTATGGCTAATTGAGATCTCTCACCTTGTGCAGGAACAGTCAAGGAGGACTTCCATTATCTTATTTGTTTTTGAAAGTGGTTGTTCTAGGCACAGGATAGAAGGCATCTCTCAACTACATGACATGCAGATTTTCAATAGTAGGGATGTTCTTCTGGTAAGAGGTAAATCTAGTGAAATCAACAAGGTACAATCTGAATTGGTTGTTTCTTGGCTAATTTGATGTGAAGTATGGTAGTGCATTAAACAAAACCCATTTCTGATATTTTTCAAAAGATAAACTTTTAAAGTTATCTTGGCCAATTAAGTTTAGTGAGTCGATGTTTAGTGATGTGTCAGTGTGTTCAAGTTAAAAATAAAAAAAAATTAAAAAAAACAAAAAAAAAACAAAAAAATAAAAAAAAGGAAGAAGAAGGAAAAGAAAAAGTGTGTGTTGTTATTAAAAATCAAAAAGCAAGGGGAAGAATAGAAAAGATGAAATTGTTGACCCCTCAAAAATAAATTGTGCTTTTTAATTTTTAATCTTTTGCTTGTTTGCTTGAGAAGGTGGGAAGTGAAATAAACTTCCGTTTTGGAGATGGATGACACGCGTAAGGCAGATGTGAAAGGCATGATCCATGGTGATATGCTGGTAGGCTCGGCTCTTAAATCTGACAAGGTATGCGTTACACACTTAAAGATAACATACACTACAAGAAACTGGGGTATTCACCCACACATATTTTACCTACATTTGACTATATGTAGGTTTATAACTACACATGTTTTTATATGTGTGGGTAACGACGGATGAGAATTTTGTTAAGTTCTTAACAAATAATATATGTGCCTACTAACGTTTACCTACACTTACTTACCTACATTTGTATATATGTAGGTGAAAAGGTAAAAATATGCCTACATATTGACCATACTTTTGTTATATGTGGGTATGTACCCACACATATACAAAACACAATAATATACGTAGGTAATAAG